>ML685798.1:17782041-17883916 GCA_007922175.1 Pelusios castaneus | reverse complement strand
TCCCCACATTGCCCTTGTCTATGTTCGTTGTTATGCCAGAAAAACTTTGTCACTCAGGAGCATGATAAAAAGACACACACGTCCCCAAGTGATATAAGTTTTGCCAGCATAATCAGGAGTGTAGACAAGGCCTAACATGTTGATAGATACTTATGCATTTGAGACATAAATGCGTGTCCCAACTAAAATGTTGACAGATAGCCATCAGCATCTGTGCAGTAGGCAGCTTAAATGAGAAAACAGCTTATTAGCTAAAGATAAACAGCAGTGTCATCTAAACAAACTAGATGTGCCATGTATCTTGTGCTTTGAGTAAACTAAAATGCAATTGTCCTTGTAAAACGTATGTGGCACTTATCAAGGAGCTAATTACAAGTATTCCATTGTAACTAATCTTTATGTGGATTGATGCGTTGCTATTGTTTTAATACTGGCCATAATAATTATATCTGAAAAATAGTTAGTGTATATGCAGGCTGTTGCACCAGAAAAAAAAAAGTTTCCTATTCTGCAACATAACTTTTTTAATCATGTATTGGTAATCAAGTTCCATATGTGTATATAATCTTAGTAATTTCTAACTGAATCATACTGAAATTTGCTAGACCAGGTATGCATCTAACAAAAACCTTGTTTCAATCCAAAGGTGACTGCTAAAGCAATTAGAAATAAAATATTTCTTACAGTGTGAGGCTCTAGTACAAGACCGAGTTCATCTTTCCTCATTAAGAACAGAAACCTTTCAAAATGGCTGTAAAACACATTACCCATATTAACTGTGCAGTATTTTTCTCTGGTATCTAAACGCATATTACCTGTTCTCAGTTTATCTATATATTAGCCAACACTGGGTACAGTGGAGGAAAGTGGGATATAGACCACAGACCCCCACCATGGGGTTCTGCTGTTGACAGCATGCAGAACACAAATATAAGTATTGGCCCCTGGGTGCTGGAGACTCACCGTACACCTCTGAGCAGGGGTGAGTACTGGGGCACACAACAGCTGTTCTGTATCCCACACCCAGACCCATGGCACATAGACCCATAATGGGGATAAGCAGAACTAAACCAGGGCCAGTCACAATCCCAGAGGGGAAGGTACTGTTGATGAAAGAGTAGATGTTAGGGGGTTGTGTATGCATCCTGCTGGGAGAGAAAGAGAGACTGTTTGGTACCAGCAGCCGGAGGAGAGCTGCTGCGAACCTTCCAGTACTAAATGCATGTTGTCCTATTGTTTGCTGAGTTCATACCTGTGTCGTCATTCCAGGAACTCTGCCTGCTTATGGTAATCCACCAATAAGGAGACCAAGCGATGACAGAACAAAAACAATTAAAGTGCTGTATCCTCTGAACTGAATACATCTCTTATCAGGCTATAGAATTAAGCAATTTGAGGGGCTTTCTTTTCATGTTATTGATCTGACAGGTCTTCACCATCACCACTGCATGCCATATGGACTATCTTTGTCTTTTTTCCATGCCGATTTATTACAACAGATTTACTGATGAAATTCAGTAACTCCCATTATTTGCAGGGCTTGGTCCAAAGTTGGGTCTAATTAAGCTGTTTAGAACATTTTAGTGAGTGTATGTGTTTTTTATGATTTTTGTGTTCAAATGGCCTAATTTCTTTCTCTCTGAGAATGGACTTTCACACTAGACCCAAGGGAAAAGAAAGAACTTTTTTACCAAATTAAATCTAAGTGCCTATGGCCTGATTTTGCATTTACTCTGTTTGCAAAATGACTATAGAATGAGACCTATAGAGATGTTTCCAAATTTTCTCTTCTATTTAATATCATATTTTTATAAGGATTTGATCTATCAAAGCCAAGCTTTATGTGTTTGATACCGCAGTGAAATCATTATCCTGTCCTTCCGACATCAGCATCTAGTGTACACAAAGACTTCAACTTGTGCAATGCAAAGTAGTCTGTCTTCTGAGCAATCAAAACTGGCAAAAACACATTACCCCAGTGCCAAACGTATCAGAAGGCAACAGAGAACATCATCCTCACACTACTTGCAATCTTAATGGACCACAGTCTGGAGACCTTACTCATAAGGGCAATTATCTGGAGAGGCAGCATGGACCAGTAGCGAGGGCAATAGACGAGCAATCAGAGGACAGCTGTTCTATTCCTGTGACCTTTGGTAAGAAACTTTACCTCTCTGTTTCCACTTCCACATTTTCTCAGTCTTGTCTATTCAGATTGTATATTCTTTGGTTCAGGGACTATCTATCACTAAGTTTGTACAGCACGTAGCACAGCAAAGCCCAGATTTCCGCTGGGGCCTGTCAGCATTATTGTAATACTAATAACACTTACCAAGTAGTCCCATTTGTTTAACAGTGCTCCTTGAATGACTGAAGATTGATCTGGTCCTTTATGTGCATTTGCATCGAGTTGCCAAAATGACTGGGCAAGAGAGAGAGCACGGGAGCATACTGAAAATAGTTAATATGTTAATTTTTACCATTATGGTCCCAATCCTGCTTGCATTGAAGTTGAAGGCAAAACTCCAAGAACCTTCAATAAAATCCAGCACTGGCCCCAGGGCTTTACTAGAGGATCAAATAAAATAAAAATAGGGTATGTGAGGCTACTACTGATGTTCAAACAGACATAGCTGTGGAAATCATCAAGTGTGGTAAGAAAAGTCGCATCTACCATGAGAGTTATTGTAGAAAACTAATGGACTTTTGTAGTCTGAAATATATGCATATCCCTCCCGCTACAAGATATTTTTCTTATTTTATTTGCTTATCTTTCAGTTTACAAAATGTATGTTGCACAACCTTTAGGTGCATATGAATAATTTTTAAACCACGCAAGTTAAAATATAATTAAACTGATAAAAAGTCAACTCAAAGAGGCAAATGTAGGTTTTCAAAGGGTATGAGTCCCTCTTCAATAAGTGACATCTTTTTTATTGGGGGGGGGACAGTTCTTTCTATGTTTTTAGAGATTTAAGCTTGGCTCCAAATAATGTTGACGGTTCTTCCTCCAAGAAAACCTTTTATCTTCATTTTCTTTTATTGCTATTCCATCCTCTCTTGCTTTTTTAACAATGCAAAGAGGAACCACTAATTCATCCATTATTTATTTCCTTTTCTATTTTTGTTGTCGCTGCTTTAGTCAGTGTGTTTTAATATATTGTTGCTGGGTGCTTGCAATTTTTATTTCTCATAATTTAGAGGCCATTGCCATTCTAGTAAATGAGATTTTTTTTTCAATATTTACATTTCTTTTCTTCATGAATATTGTACGTGAAGTTAAAAAGACTCAGATACATGCACCTTTACTTTATCGAGTCCTACTGAAGTGACTTGGACACCTGTAACCATACCTCTTGTGTGTCTTAATTCGAGGGATGTTATTCCTAATGTCCTGACTCGTTCCATTAGTTCTAGTCCACACATATTTACTATCCCCTAACATTTATAATTGACATGGAGTTCCACATTTGGACCTTAACAGGTTGAAAAGTGTCTTTGAAACATTCATTTCAGTCAACAGAGTGTATTTTTTCTTTATTTTAGTTTGATTTTTCTGATGCCTGTCCAAAGCTCTAACCACCTCTTTCAATTCAAAACAAAACAAAACAAAAAAACCCAAAGTTAAACATTTTCAATTTTTAATACAATACTTTTGGTTCCAGGTAGCAGTGATCACAGCTGTTGACCTAACCCTAACTAGAATCTATCAATACAATTATCAAAAGCACCTAAGTGATTTAGGAACCTATATTCATTTTCAAAAATAATTTACATATTTGGATCCCAAGACTCAAATGGGAAAGAGGTTCCTAAATTACTTAAGGTGTTTTTGAAAATTTTACCTAGGGTCCTAGATAAAAAGAACACTAAAATGTAGTACAGATTGCAAGTACATATTAGTAAAACAAGGATAAAAGACATGTCAGAGATCTTGTAATTATCCCCCGATCAAGCATTATAAAACCAAGCAATTCAAAGGTAAAGTTAAACGTAAAAGACATAGAAATATTAAGCTAGGGAAATGCACAGTTAGGTGCTCAAATAACCTTAATTCAGCCCTGTGGGAAAATATGAAAGGAAAATGAGACAAATATGTGTCATCAGTAAATCAATTTAATCTAATCTCAGACCACAAACACTAAAATTCATTAATCCGAATGGTAAGATTGGTGTATACACTTTACTGTAAAAAGGACATATAGTATGAAAATCTTTGAAGAGTTTTCCTTAATAAAGGCAGGGGTAATAACAGAACATTGAGCTAACTAGTATGCTATGCGACCTGAAAAATAGCGACATTTCTGTAGCATTTAGACCTATCCAGTTCTCCTAGTAGTTCAGCTGCTACCTAATACCCATAATGTCTTCCTGGCTAACTGCTCCTACTCCTTCCTGATACTCTCAAAGTAATTCGAAGTTTGTGTGCGTACATATTCGTCAACCAGCTTCAAATGCTATCCATATTTAATAATGAGATCTTCATTTAATCTACAAACCTCATTTAATGGAGAAAAAAATACTTAGTTTTAAGATGATATTATCAGAGTCCATCTAATTGTCAAATTTATACTTCCAAGAAATGCTTTATAAGTTCTTTTAGCTATAGCTTTTCACAGGGTTAGAATGATGGAGTGTATCAACCCCACAAAGGGCCAATGGGGGCTGACCAATCACTGGCTATGTCTACACTTGTAATTTTAAGTCGACTTAGTGCGTCTACACTTAAAATTAAAGTCAACTTAAAGGGGAACTTATAAAGTCAACCTAGAGCATCCACACTGGATGCCTAGGTCGACTTCTAGGGGCTTAGGGGGACCTAGGGCAGGTCCACGGGGGCAGGGGGCACCCCTTGCCCAATGCCAGGGGGCTCAGCCTTTGCCCCATTGTACATAGGTACAATGGGGCAAAGGGGATAAGGGACCCTGGCAGGCCATAGGGGCAGGGTGGGCTGGGCTCTGCCCTGCCCTGTGGGGGTGCATGCCAGGCTCCCCCGGTGCCCCCCCCAGCAGGGAGGGCATTGGTGTAGTCCTGGGGTAGCCCTAAGTCAACTAAGGGCTACCCCACGTCTACACTGGCTAAAGTCAACTCTAGGAAGTCGACTTAAGCACTAAGTCGAATTTAAAAGAGGTTTAATAAAGTCGACTTAATTTTAATTAAGTTGACTTTATTTTCCTTAAGTCGACTTAAGCAAGCTTAAGTCGACTTCATTTACAAGTGTAGACACAGCCACTGTGAGCTCAGGAGACCACACCCCGCACCTCTGCTGCTCATGCTCCAGGTGGAGAGAATGGATAAAAGGAGGTAGCCCAGCTCAGTTGGGGCTTGCTGAGGAGGAGGAAGGACATGTGCTGCAGGCTACTGTAAAGGAACTCTGAACCCTCTAGAGAGCTGAGGGCATGAACCTACCAACTGCAGAGACCGATGGGGACACCAAGCTGCTGCCAGCTGAGGAGATGCCTGGGCCTCCCCTACAGCCTCCCCATACACATTGTTCTCTAGGTGTGGCTGCCAGGGACTCTTGATATAGACTGATGTTTGCTTTGCCCCACCCAAAGGGTCAGAGCCCCCAAACTGCTATTGTTTGCCACAGCCAGGGGCTATAGACTGATTGTTTGCTCTGCCCCGCCCAGGGGTTGGAAGTTCCTGGTTGTGATTGCCTCACTCAGCAGAGAATCTCAATGACTATGTACCAGGGAGTATCAACCCTGCACTGGGCAAACAGAGACGTCTCCCACTGAACAGACCAAACCTCTCTGACAACAAATATGAATTCATAAGAAGTGAGTAGTGATCAATGGTTTGCTGTCCAATTGAGAGAGTGACTCTTGTGGGGTTCTGCAGGGCTCAGTCCTGGATCTGGTACTAGTCAATATTTTCATTAATGACTTGGATAATGGAGTAGAGTGTATGCTTTATAAAATCTGCAGATAACAGCAAGCTGGGAGGGGTTGTAAGCTTGAAGGACAGGTTTAAAATTCAAAATGACCGTGACAAATTGGAGCACTGGTGTGAATTTAGCAAGATGAAATTCAATAAAGACAAATGCAAAGTACTTCATTTAGTAAGGAAAATCAAATGCACAACCGCAAAATGAGGAATTACTGGGTAGGTTGCAGTACTACTGGTGTTTATAGTGGACCACAAACTGAATGTGAGAGGTCAACGTGATGCAGCTGCAAAAACACGCTAATATGATTCTGGGGTGAATTAACAGGACTGTTGTAAGTAAGACATAGGAAATAATTGTCCCACTCTGCACCGATGAGGTATCAGCTGTAATACTGTTTCCAATTCTGGGCACCAAACTTTAGGAAGAATGTGGACAAACTGGAAAGCATCCAGAGGAGAGCAATAAAAATGATAGAAAGTTTAGAAAACCTGACCTCTGAGGAAAGATTGAAAAAAATGTGCACGTTTAGTCTTGAGAAAAGAAGACTGAGTGGGGACCCGATACCAGTCTTCTAACAGGCTAAGGGAGAGGTATCCAAGTCCAGTGAAGGTAAAACAAAAAGTCATGGGCTTAATCTGAAGGAAGGGAGATTTAGATTAGATACTAGAAACTACTAATTACTATAAGGGTAGTTAAACTCTGGAATAGGCTTCCAAGGGAGGTCGTGGAGTCCCCCTCCATGAAATCTCTTAAAAACAAATTGGATAAACATCGGTCAGGGATAGTCTAGGTTTACTTGTTTCTGCCACAAAGCAGGAGGCTGAGCTTGAAGATTTCTTGAGGTCTCTTCCATCCTTATATTTCTGTTATTCTAAGATGTATTGACAATTTTGCTTGAATTGATTGAGCAGATTTCAGCTGAATTCCTTCCACTGAGACCTCTACAATGAAATATAAGTGGCTATGTCTACACTGGCAAGTTAATTCGAATTAAGGAGGCTTAATTCGAAGTAACTAAAGCCATGGCTACACTAGGCTTTCATTAGTTCGAATTAAGGGCTTCCTTAATTTGAACTAATAAGTTCAAATAGGGTATTCGAACTAAGGGGTTTATTCGAACTAACTAGTTCGAATTAACCAATGTGGCCATGTTAATTCGAACTAATTTCTTAGTTCGAATTAACCAGCCATTGAAATGAATGGGGATTGCTAATTCGAACTAAGCAAATGCTTGCTTAGTTCAAACTAACATTCCAGTGTGGCCATGCTAGTTCGAATTAAGTTAGAGTGATTGCAGCGAAAAGCATGGGTCCCAGACAGAACCCAGGGGCCACAATGGCCATGTATCTGTATCTGTATGGAGTGGAGTACAATGAGGTCGTGATTTCAGGTGGTGCCTCTAGATACTACCATAGGGGAGGACAAGTCCCAAGTGCCAAAGCCAGTGCCCCGAGTCCTGTGAGCAGTGCAGACTCAGAAAGCCTGCAACTGCCCTGAGCTTCCCCCCATCTGGCCCTGACTCCGTCTGGGGGACCTGGGGCCAGGCTGCCTGTGGTGGGCAATGGCAGGAGCCGGATCTGGCCCCGAGTGGGGATCCAGGACCAGGCTGCCACCAGCGGCAAGATCTAGCCCCAGCCCCGGCAGGGTATCTGGGGATGGGCTGGCAACAGTGGCAGTGGCCGTGCAGGATCTGGCCCCAGGCCCGGTGGCAGGAGCCAGATTGGTCCTGGGCCCGAGACGTTGGGGTGTATGGTTTTGGGTGGCAGGGCTGTGCCCCAGATCTTGTTTCGGGGCAGCGACGCCCATGGTACAAGTAGTAATAATGTTTACCCCATTGTAACTTGAAGGTAGCCAGACTGATCTCTTTCCTTTCCATTCATGGCAAATGAAGACTCTAATATCAACGGGGCATTCCCCACAGGTAAATGTAAGTCTTATAATACTTTCACAATATATGATAACTATTTATCCCTCAACATAGACTTCAGAATCACTATAATATTGATGGATTCTCTTGGTTAACATCTAACTGCATCAATAAGCAATGATATCTACCCCAAATCCATGGCCACATAACTCTAATTCTCTTGGGGTGCATCTACACTGGCAACTTAGGTCGACTTAAGGAGGCTTAAGTCGACCTAAACAAAGCCATGTCCAAACTTCTAAACTGGGCTTTTATTAATTCGACTTAAGCATTTCCTTAAGTCGACTTAAGGTAAGCTTAAGTCAATTTGATAACACCTCCTTTTAGGTCGATTTAAGCCTTAAATCAACTTAAAACCAGGGTGGATGGGGATTAGCGCCTAAATCGACCTTATTAAGTCGACTTAACAAAGTCGACTTAACTTTTCTAGGGTAGACATAGCATTGGAAAAATCCCTAAAATACATTTTAAAATATATTAATTTATGCAGGTTTCACCATGAAGCAAATTCACCCTTTTAAATACACCTTTTCAAAGAAGTTATACCCTTTCAAACCAAGGTTTATGATGAGTATGCTATCCTGGAGGACCCTTAAATAGAATTGAACTTGTATTTATTGTTGGGAGATAAAGCATTCCAGGATCTTGTTTGCCTTTTTAGTGCTTACAAACACTGAGCAGATGGCTTAAATGTATTAACCACAATGACTTCTAAGTCCTTTTTTTCTGATCTATCTAAGGATTCTGAGTTCTTCATAGCCTTTAGTTTCTGATTATTTTGGGTACCTTTTCTTGTATTACACTTTTATACAATAAATTGCATGAGACAGTATCTAACATATAAATTTAATTTCACCAAATAACTTGAAACACATACTGCTTTATCTTTCAGTGCTGTTTCGGACTGTCTTCTAGTGTCACCAGCCAGTGTATCTACTTTTGAATATTGGGCAAAATTCAGTTCTAATGGGTATGTCTACACTGGAATAAAAGAGCTGTAGCATTTCTATGGCTGGCCTGGGTCAGCTGACTCAGGCTTCTGGAGCTTAGGCAACAGGGTTATAGAACAGCATATAGATATTTTGGCTTGGGCTGGAGCCTGGGCTCTGAAATCCCACAAGTTAGGAGAGGGTCTCACAACCTGGGCTCCAGCCTGAGTCTTCTCATATACAGCACAGTTGTATAGCTCCACTGCCTGAGCCCTGCAAGCACAAACCAGCTGATCTGGACTCTGAAATTCAGTGCTGTGGGGTTTTGGCAATGGGGAGCAAAAGATTCTGGCATCATTTGGCCTTTACTGCACAGACCATGATGGACTGGAGGCAGTAGACCCACAAGATTCTTTACACCTGCTCCATTGAGGCTTCCCAGTGCCTGAAGCTGATGGTAGCATGCCGTCCGGGCATGGAACCTTGCTTAGACCAAGATCATAGTTTGCTAAAATTAAATGTGAGTCACTAGAAAGGATGCTTGTTTTTTTGTTTTTGTAGTCGTATCTGTCTTCTGTTCTTATCACTTCAGTACCTGTTCTTTGTTAACAAACTTCCTCTTGTTTTTTTACAAAATCATCTCATTTCTGTGCATTAGATTAAAGCATGGAACTTCAGCTAAACTACCAGGCTAATATGCACACTGTCCCTTTGGAGGCAATGAACTGGATAACTTCTGTGAGGGTCCAATGACAGGGACTGGACACTGCAAGGGAGATAGTTTTGGAGAGACTCATGACTGGAAGGATTTGTCAGTGTCTCCCTTCTAGGAGTAACGAGACTGGTAGAAGTCAGGGTGAGGGCATTATGTTGGGAGCAGGCTTCTAGAACCAATTATGAAATAAGATTAGCCCAAGTTAGCCTCTGTGGCAGGGATTTTAAGAGGCAAACAAGTCCTAGGGAAAAAAGGAACAGATTGGTGCCAGTAAGCTGTTTAAGACTGCAATTAATTTGTAAACAAGAGGTCATATTCTGACACCCTCTGCCTGAATAGCATACATGGTAGGTTATGCTGATAGAATATCTATTTACAAAGAGTGGTTGTACGACAGATCAAAAGTTTAAAGTTAGCAATAGATAAGGAGTGTACACAAACCAAGTCGGGGAGGGGGGATCTAGATGTATTTTTAAAAGCCAGATGGGGCAGAGAAGTGCTGTGGCTAATTAGATTTGGATGATGGAAACTTGGCTGATTATTTTTAAGACTTTGTAGGAACAGTCTTTGGTGGACCATATGGTCTTCTCCTAGCCTTAAACACTCTTGTGTAATCTGAAATCAAGATACATACCAGGCTGTTCAGAACCAGAACAGATGCTGAATGTGAAATACACCATCTTTCTCTGTACAAAGACCAAATAAACAGTCTTTAGTGCATGGCAACTATATGAGAATTAGGGGATGGAAACTATCTGCCAACCCACAGAGTGAGGAGTAACTCCTGTACCTCTCCTCAGTTGTTTCTCCACCCAATTGGCTAGAATAGGGACCATGACTCCTCTATACCACCTTACATGTGGTCACTAAATTCACAAAACCATAGAACTCGCTTTCAATACCCCATCATTCCCTCAACCCACCCCAATGCATCCTGGCTTGAGTGGCATCACATGCAGCAGGTATTTGTGCTGTGGAACTACACTGGTTATGTTGCATTTTGAGTCTTTTTATGTTCCCTACTATGAGGATGAATTTCATGCCTAAAGCGCAGTCTCCCAATAGCTGCAGCACCCCTCTTTAAATCCGAGGAAGGTAAACAAGAGTGCCGCACACAGCAGGCACAGACTTTTAAGAAGAATTTGTCAAAAAAAGTTTTTTTTTATTCTCTTCACCTCAAAAATAATATAGTGATTTTATTCAGTGTGTGATCATATGCTTTCATATTATTTACTTGCATACATGGATCCTATTGATTCACCACTGTATTATTCTAGCTTTGCACCAGAAAAACTCAGCTCATACATATGAAATTACTCTGGCAAAGAAACCAGAAAAACAAGTGTAGCAGATGCAGAATTGAATCCAACAGACCTATTTACATAAGGTGTGACCTTACTTAAGTGAAAGTATGTTTTTAAATGAATGGCTGGAAAAAATTTGCATAGTTAAATTTTAACTTATATCAGAAGGGAAACTAAAACATATCTGAATAAAGGTCCAGTGGTATTAACTTGCTCAAATGCCGATCATAGCACATGAAGTTAGTGGCATGTAACTAAGCGTGCGGCTATTTCCTCTGTACTGCACCTACAAGAGAAAACTGCAGCCCTAAGCTTGTCTGCCGAGGTACTCCCTGTGGATTAAGATGGCAGCAGTTATAGTGTGAGTCATACACACTCCGTGCTCTCTCATGGACTCATTATCAGCTGATCCTGCAAATGCTTACTACCAGGCAAAGTGCTTGCTACTGTGAGTAATCACATTGATTGCAATGTCTATGCCCCCCATGTGGCTAATTCTGCTAATAAGCACTACGTCCAGTTGTAAGCATTTACAAAACTAGAAACTTTTGTCCTGATCCTGCAATGGGATTTGCAGACGCAGCCCTTTATAACTATGTAGAGTTTTGCTGAAATCAGTGGGTCCCCCCTTAGGAACAGGGGTCTACCCACATGGATTGGAATGCAGGATCAGGCATTATTTTACTTTTCCCTTCCCATTCTGTTTCTAATTTAAAATGTAGAAGTCTTCCCAACTGAAAGAATGTGCTTGCTTTGTGTCTAAGCCTATGGAAAAGCATAACACACGAAGCAGCAACAAACAAAAACATATTTGGAATAATGTTCAACAGCAGGACTTGCAATAACCACAGACAATGTAATGAGAAATTAGTCTAATCCTGGCATTATTACTTAGAATAATCTCTTTACAGTCAGCATTAAGCATGGGGTCTCTGCAGTACCTGAAGTAACACAAAATTGCTAGGCTAGACTTTTTAGCTCATCAGATGATATTAGTGTTTCCAGGAGTGTTTTTATTTTGGCTCAGCTTTACTTGTTGTGCTGGGAAGACAGGAAATAATAAAAAGGGAACTTCTAAAAACAACTAAAAGTAGGAGAAAAAAATCTTGTTTGACTTTTATGATTTACAATTTTTCATTGATTTATAATAGTATTATTTTAACATAAAGAATTTCAATGTGAAGGGCCAAATTCTGATCTCCTGACTCACCTTGGGTCGTACCTTTGTTTCCTGAACAGTTCCACTCAAGGCAGTGACAGTGTTTCACAAGTAAGGTATGGATTTTCAGACTTGTGAGCGAGGGTATCAGAATCTGGCCCCGTAAGAGTAATGAATATGATTTGTAACCCAAGATCTAGGGTCAAATCCTCCTTGCTTTATAAACCCATACAAAAAGCCCAGGAGAGTTGTGTACTCTGGGGATAGCAGACTTGGATTGAACTACATTAGGTCAAGTGTATTATGTACAGATAAATAAAAACATGAGGTCAAACAGAAGTTCCCCAAACTCTACCCCCCTGAAGCCACATTGACAACGTGAGGACCCCTGGACAACCTCTAATTTGCAAGAAATAGAGCCGATTGTAGTCCCTCTTATTTTAACAGGGAAGCATGACCCACTGAGGCTCAAGGCTCCAAGATGCAGCACTGCAACTTGATCTGAGCAGAAAATATCATTGCATGTGGGGATGTGCAGTACCTAGGGGGAGACAACCCTATTAAAGAAAATGGTGTAAGGGCTGGCTTATGTAACTCCATCCTCCTTATTTGTTCTGCAGGACTACACTTTGGCCTCTCCCATTTTAGGATTTGCACCTGACCCTCCATGCTCGAGCTACCTTCTTATAATTGCATTACTGGTCACTTTAAGAGTGAAAGGGATGTGCTCACTGTACCCACTTCATTACTGAAGCTGGTTGTACGTGGGTACATCATTGTGGGCCAGATCTTGCAACTTTTTGAACACATGATCCAGAGAGGTAGCCGGTGTTAGTCCGCATACAGCAAAAACAACAAGAGTCCTGTGGTACCTTATTTGTTAGTCTTTAAGGTGCCAGAGGACTCATGAAGGTCAATAGAGTTTATGACCCAAGGGATGGTTTATAACAGGATTAGATCCAGATTAAGGCATAGGTATTATATACCTAGGCATAGGATTCCAGCACCTCAGGTCAGGAGATTATATCAGACTCTTACTTTTTTTTTTTAGATGAAAATTATGTTTTTAGCCTGCATGCTGGTGAAAGCTTGAAAGTGTGACCCAAGTAGAGCGCAGCAAATCTGTGGATATCCGCATTATATCCACGGATACAATGCAGACATCCGCAGACAATTTCTTATGGATGCAGATCGGATACAGGGCCACATATTTGTATCTCTGCAAGGCTAGAGCCCTAGATATCTGCGGATAGCCATGGATATCCACATTATATTTGCATCCGCAGATACAACATGGATATCCGCGGACCATTTCCTGCACATGCAGATCGGATCAGGATCCACATTTTTGTATCCACGCAGGGCTCTAGACCCAAGTACAGTTAACTAAGTGACACCAACTAGAGTCTACTGACAGCTTGAAGCAATAGCTGCCATGGAAACTGAAGCAAGCTAGAGTGCTAAGATCACCACTATGCAGTTGTTTCTTGTCCTTACAATTCCCTCACAGCTTCCTCCCTCAGCTGGCTCTGGCCCTGGTGTCTAGATGGTGCCAGGGCTTGGGGGAGCCCAAAGGTAGCTTTAAATTGTCTTTGTACCTCCTTCCTTGAGCTAAACTGAGCACTCCTCAGCCTTAGCCCAGGATCTGGGCCAAAGAATTTATTATTAACTGAATTGCTTGCATTACATACCAAACAAGTCAGCACCTCAATATCATTTACCTATGTAAATAGAACTGCAGGAAGCTAATTAAACAAGTTCTTAACTTCTTGCTCTCACCTCTATCCTGGATCTAATATATATGACCCAGTCTAAATTAAGTATTAAATCTCTAGCTGGGAGATAAAATCAGGATTAAAAATTTACAACAGCAATAAACAAAGCTATTAACACAAGTGGTGTAGGCCAAAACTCTGCCATTACTACAGCAGACTGAGCCAAGCCAAAATGAAGCAGAGGGGATGTCACACAGAATCCCCAGTAGCCACCCTACTGCACAGAGCAGTCCGGCAGAAGAGGCAGAATATGCTTCCTTGCATAAGTCAGTGTTCCTTTAAAAAGGAATTGCATGTGCTGCCCAGCCCCCAAGAATTTGTTGCTGAAGGGAGTGGCATTGGAACAATGTGTATAGTGGGCTGCTGGGAGCCTCTGAACCAAACTGTAAACTCTGTATGTGATGGAAGCCACTTCAAGCCAGAGGGTGCACCCTCAGCACCCCTCATTCCAGCACCTCTGGCTGAAGACAGAATTTGTTCAGGAGGGCCAAGACCTAAAACCAGATGACCACTCCTACTGGCAGGCTCTTTAGACATTGTCTCAGCCACACAAGTGAATGTTAGGCTAGAATCATGTTCTTGTGCTACCCAAGTTTGCCTGTGGGGCTTCCTGCACCCTTTTCAATCCCCAGCATCAGTGTAACATGGGAAATAATATTTTCCTGGGTCTGCAGTGGATCCTTTCATTTAGGCTGACTTGACTCATGGGCTGAACACAGAATAAACCATTGTAGTGCAATCTGATCAGAACCACCATCAGGAGGGGATGAAAAAAAAAGCATCATAGCGTTGCCACTTAAGAAATAATGGGCTGCTACAATGTCATGACCCCTGCCACACAAAGCTGTGTCCTAAGTGCTCCAGGAGCCCTAGGGAGACACGGAAGAATAAGACCCAATAGCAGCAATCTTCTCTGAAGTAGTTAATGTGCATGTTAAGTTGAGTTAATAATTATCTAACGCCATTAGACCTTCCATACTCCTACTGCTTTGACTTTTGTTTAAGCAGTGCTTTTCAGAAAAATCAAGGAGACTGCCTGGACAAAACAACTAAATTCATAGACAGTTTTCAGAAGTAAATTAATAAAATTGAAAAAAAAATCAAAACCAAAATCCCTACCAAAAACAGAATCTTTACCCAGAGAGGTAGAAGTGCCTGAGATTCCATGAAATCCAGTAGCAACTTTGCTGTTGCCATCAATTTAAATGAAAGACGCTCGGATACAATGTGATAGGTAGCATAAAAAACCCCTAAGATACCTAGATAGGCAGACAGACAGACAGACTTACCACACTTTTCCCTATGTTACTAGGGAAGTTTAAGAAGGAATCATCATAATGGGGTCAATTTGAGTTTGGTAAGGAACAGCAAAGTTCTTATTTAGCCTTAGATGGAGTTTACCATCTGTCTTGGGGTGCATTCCTAAGCAACCTGACTCTAAGAAGACCCTGTCCCAGTGCTCAGAGTTCTTATTTTCTTCTTCATTTCAACTAATTTTCAAAGTCAGTCCAGCTCTGATCAGAAATAGTGGTGGACATGTGCTCAGTACCAAGCAAAGGAGTTGTACATAGGCAGTCATTTTACATTCCTGGATTTGAATCATCTCCATAATATGCATATGCTGGTTCTCCTAAATATCTCTTGGTATGTTCATCAGTTAAGGTTTATCTACACTAACAATTAGTTCATGGCAACCTGGGTGTGAATCTACCCTGCACTAGCCTACTGTGGACTGATTGTCTGTATGCACCCTGCCGCCATGTTTTACCAGTGTACTAGAGCACGTTGATCTAGTCCTCTTTGAAATGGGCGTAGTTCAAAGCACATTAACAAACTGTTAATGCACATCACCACCAGCATGCACATGGACAGCTAGACCACGGTATGCTACTGCAAGGTAGATTCATACCGCAACTTGCCATGAACTAACTATTCAGGTAGACAAGCCTTTAAACTGGCATTATGTGCTCTAAGGTATCAAGTCACGTTCAATGAGCCGCAAATAAAAAGTGGGTTCAAAAGGCCAATCTTGCAGAAAATATCTTTTGAGCAAATAAAATCTCTGATCAGAAGATCACATTTGTTTCCTTAGGACTAAATGAATATTACTGGGATTCTCAGACTTGTTCTTGGTGTGGACTACATTTTAATGGCGAGATTGCCTAATGAAAACTGCTCCTATTGCTATGTCCTCTCAAATTCATGGACAAATTACATACTTGAGACAAGTACAGAAATTGTGTATGTGAAAAATTAACATTAAGAAAAGTGTTTCATGTAATTTAGCTGCTAGAAATAAGGGGGAGCCAGTGCTATGTAACAAAGTAGCTGTCCTCTAGCCTCCAGCAAGTTCTTATGGACCACCAGTGGTCCATGAACCAAAGTTCACAAACTTCTGCTATACTGCATAAGATCACATCTGTAGGTGTGTGTGAGCATTAGAAATTCAAGGCCTGATCCAATGCCTATTGAAGACCATGACTATGTTTCTAGTGGAATTGGATGCCCCACTTCAACAGCCATATAAGTGCCTATGGCTATGTCTACACTTACAAAAGCTAATTCGAATTAGTTAATTTGAACTAACTAATTGGAACTAATTTTAATTAGTTCAAATTAACTTCATTCGAGCTAGCATGGCCCCACTAGAATGCTAATTCGAACTAGCCATGGCCATGCAGGGCACTTGCTTAGTTTGAATTAGTCAGTTGCAGGAAGGTCAATCTGCCGATTAGTTCGAACTCAGCAGTTAGTTCGAAATAATATGGCCACATTTGACTTAGTTCGAACTAACTAGCTCGAAGTAAGCGTTAATTCGAACTAAGCAATCGAATTTATTCGTTCGAATTAATGAAGTCCTTAATTTGAACTAATGAAAGCCTAGTGTGGCCAAGGCTTAAGTTAGTTTGAATTAAGCTTCCTTAATTCGAACTAACTTGCAAGTGTAGACATAGCCTATGATCGTAGGTATCTTTATTTAAGTGCATATCAGTGTACACAATCTTCATACGGTGAAGTAATGTGCACTTTGTTAACTAGGAACAGTCACAGTCATCATATTTGTTTCATAGGACTGAAATGGGTCCAACACCCCTGTACCAGAGCAGGTGCTCCTAGTTGAGCCAGTAAAGGGTTATACAGCATCAGAGGTCGCTCAATGAGAGCAGAGCTAGAAGGGAACGATAGAGCTGTGGGGAAAGAGGGTCTCCTGCAGTGGTCCCTAAGAAAGGGTGTTGGTGTTGAGGAAGAAGGCCCAGCTGAGAAAGGGAGGAGAGGCTGTGTCCAGGTTATGGCTGGGTGGAAGATTAGTTTGGGTTTGGACTCTTTGGAACTTTGCAGATAAAAGAAAACCAGACCAGCTGATGTACCTATCATTAATATTCACCCAGGCACCTGATGTTGTGCTGTTCTATCAGGTCAGTTGACCCAGATCTGTCAGTCCCAGATTCCCCATTACACACATCCATGCATACACACTAGGCCAACTGGCCATTGGCTGATCATGATTGCTAGTCGGTCACATCAGCATAGCTACACATGGGGTTTGTATTCATGGCTTATGTCAGTGTCAAGTGCAAGTTCTGTATTCCTAGTGATTTGCCAAATAATTTGTCTAGTGCTAAGAGACTTGGCTCCCAGAATCTTCTAGCACTCAGACATACTAAGACTAGACTTAGGTCAACCACAATGATTTATCGTAATTTAATATCAGCCCAACAGAAGTGTTCCAGATTACCCTGAGTGTGCTTTTAGCCTTTGAGGAAAAGGCAGAAAAATGTGCTGTTGGATGACAATGACAAGCGTACTTTCCAAGCCTGGTTGACATCCATTTAAACATCACCTGGACAAATGCGCCATTCTCAACCTGTACAACCTCGATAGCTCAGCTATATGAAGAAAAGGAGGTTGGTCATGTTCTCTATGTCATTGACAAGATATTCTCTGACATCAAATTTGTCACTTGGAGTTTTTCAGGAGGGTCACAGGAAATCCCACAGACATACATCTTACATTACTTGCCTCAGATCTAGGACACAGTGCTTGGTCGTCTAATTCTAAAGTGTATTCACTCCCCAGCCTGCTGACAGGTATGCAGAATGTCAAAGCCTGCTTCTTTGGTGTTGACAATGACCATTATTTTGCAACTAAACAAATATACATAGGAAATAAATGTTCATTGAACAGATAATACAACATGCATTATTATTTTTATTACTGTAACAGCTTGGAGCCATAGTCCTGTACCAAGACCACATCATGCTAGGCACTGAATAAACACAGAACAAAAGGACAGTCCTTACCCCCAAAGACTTTACAATCTAAATGACATGATTCTTCAATAGCATAAACAACATACATAACTTCTATTTTAGCAGCATCCTCTTGGTGCTTCCCTGGTGATTTTTGCACATGGACTGCCAACGTCTCCTTATGGTTGTTAGAAGACAAAAGATTGCTCTCTGTTATCCTTCATCCACTGTTGGATTAATGCACAGATTAATATCCTTGTTCAGCCCTCCAACCCTCAAGTCCTGGTAATTTAGAAGAACTTGCTGGCTCACACCTATCTGCTATATAAATGCATAATAATAATAATAATAAATAAATTAATTAATTAATTAAATATCCTATACTGCACCCCATATTGTCTTTTTTCCTTTAGGACAGTGAATCCCTCAAAGCAAATACCCATAAAGGCAGAGAAAGCATAGAATCGTAAGATTGCAAGGGACCTCACAAAGTCCACTAGTCCAGCCCCTGCACTTCTGGCAGGTCCAAGCATTATCTAGCCCATCACTGACAGGTGTTTGTCTAACCTGCTCTTAAAAATCTCCAGTGATGGAGATTCCAAAGCCTCCCTCAGCAACTTATTCCAGTGAAGAATTACCCTGACAGCTAGGAATTTTTTCCTAATGTCCAACCTAACCTGACCTTGCTGCAATTTAAGACCATTGCTTCTTGTCCTACCCTTAGAGGTTAAACAGAACAATTATTCTCTCTCCTCCTTGTAACAACATTTTATGTACTTGAAAACTATTATCTCATCCCCTCTCAGTTTTCTTGGCTACAAACTAAATAAGTCTACTTTTTTTTCACTTTTCCCTCATGTCATGTTTTCTAGATCTTTAATCATGTATCCTGCTCTTCTCTGAACTTTCTCCAATTTGTCCACATCTCTCCTGAAATCTGGCACCCAGAACTAGATACAATACTCCAGTTGAGGCCAAATCAGTTCAGATTAGAGCTAAAGAACGTCTTGTTTACAATACTCTTGCTAATACATTCCAGAATGATGTTCACTGTTTTTAGCCACAGCCACTCTTGACCCATATTTAGCATGTAATCCACCATGACCTCAGATCACTTTCTGCAGTACTCTTTCCTAGGGAATCATTTCCCATTTTGTATATGTTCAACTGACTGTTCCTTTCTAAGTGGAGTACTTTGCATTTGTCCTTGTTGAATTTCATCTTTTTTACTTCAAACGATTTCTCTAGTTTATCCAGATAAATCTTAATTTTAATCCCATCCTCCAAAGCATTTGCAACCCCTTCCAGATTAGTGTTGTCTGCAAACTTTATATGTGTACTTCCTATGCCATTATCGAAGTCATTGATGGAGATATTGAACAGAACCAGATTCAAAAGTGATCCCTGAGAGACCCCCTCAATATGCCCTACCAACTTGACTGTGAACCACTGATAACTACTCTCTGGGAATGGTTTTACAATCAGTGTTGAATCCTCCTTATAGCAGCTCCATCTAGGTTGTATTTCCCTAGTCTGTTTATGAGAAGGTCATGTGAGACAGTAACAAAAGCCTTACTAAAGTCTAGATCAGGGGTTGGCACTCAGGCTCCCCCACTGGCCCTGCAGACCGCGTGGCCAGCAGCTGCGGCGCGCAGCTGAGGGTCCCTGCTGGCCCTACCCCCTGCTGAACGGCAGGAGGGAAAGGGAGAGCAGGGGAAGGGAAGGGAGGGGAACGGATCGCATCGTGTCACGTTGCCCCGGCCCGCCCAGAGCCGCGCCGCTGCTGGCAGGGCAGAGCCAGCCCTGGCCATGGCTGGCAAGAGGGCGGGTCGGGTCGGCCCGGCTGGAGCTGCCGGCGGGTGGCCTCTGGTTCCTGGCCCTGGCTCCCACTGGCAGCTGCAGCTCCTGGTGGGCTAAGCCGACTCACCATCTTGCCGGCCATGGCTGGGGCTGGCTCTGCCCTGCCAGCAGCAGTGCAGCTCTGGGCGGGCCAGGGCGACGTGATGCAACCTGCTCCGCTCCCCTCCTGCCAATGGGGCCATCAGCCCTGCGCCGCCCCTGCGGACGGGAGCCGG
This sequence comes from Pelusios castaneus, assembly GCA_007922175.1. Taxonomy (NCBI): domain Eukaryota; kingdom Metazoa; phylum Chordata; order Testudines; family Pelomedusidae; genus Pelusios; species Pelusios castaneus. The sequence goes on along the minus strand of ML685798.1, from coordinate 17,863,889 downwards.
TCCCGGGGTTGGGAACTGGAAGCCGCCCACCGGCTGATGCCAGCCCAGGATCTGGCCAGCAGGGCACCTGAAGCCTGGCCCCACCCCCTTTTGGCCCCGCCCCAGCACCTGCTGAGGGTGCAGTGGGCGGGGCTGGCACAGGGGCCAGCAAAGGTTGCTGACCCCTGGTCTAGATAACCACATCTATCACTTCCCCTCTATCCACAAGGCTTGTTACCTTGTCATAGAAAGCTATCAGGTTGGTTTGACACAATTTGTTCTTGACAAATCCATGCTGACTTATTCTCTTCTAGATGTTTGCTAATTGATTCCTTAAGTATTTGTTCCATTATTTTTCCTGGTACAGAAGTTAAACTAACTGATCTGTAATTCCCTACATTGTCCTTTTGTCCCTGTTTCTAGATTGGCACTATATTTGCCCTTTTCCAGTTCTCTCAACTCTCTCCCATATTCCATGATGAAGATAATCGCTTATGGCTTAGCTATCTCCTCAGTCAGCTCCTCAAATTTTCTAGGATGTATTTCATCAGGCCCTGATGACTTCAAGACATCTAACTTGTCTAAGTAATTTTCTGAATCATACCTCCATTAATTGGGGTGGTCAAATACAAAGTTAATTAAGTTCTTGATAAACTGGAATAAGAATTTAGGATCCTCAGCTTCTTGCTAGGGCCATTTTGTTAAGCTAGGATTATCTGTACCTGAAACAGAAGGTCCCAATGCTGCTCATCTTTGTGCTGCTATGGGCCCTGCATAAGTGATGGCCAATTGTTGTGGGAAAGTTTCCTACAACAGAGCAAGAAACAAAGCAGCTCTGCTGCAGAATCTCCAGCAGAGGATTGGCAAGTACCTCCAGGAACGTTTCCTAGAGATCTCTCTGGAAGATCCCTGTGAAATCTCAGTGTTCATTAATACACTTTCCTCTGCATTGCTTAGCTGCACAGGAAAATGTGAGGCACATGCTGTGACGGAGTGGGGAAACTCCTGGAATTATCTCAGGATATCATGGACTGTACCTGTTTCCCTTGCTTTTTGTTACTGTATTCTGGTGATGGGACTTGGGTGTGTGATTCTTGCAAGGACCACTCGAGGGCAGATGGGCTCTTAGGCAGACCTTACCTGGACCCCCTCCCTACCGGTCACACAGGTTGTGACTGGTTAAGACCAAGGGCGGTGTTTCCCTAGCCTGGGAAAAGGACAAAGGACTAGGGAAGGGGTCTGAGGTGAGCGAGGGAGAGAAGGGCAGTGCTATGGCAGGGATCTAAGGGAAAGGACCCCCAGAGCATGGCCCCACTCCTCCTGGGAGTCTGGGGGTGGTAACTTCCAGCTAATCTGCTAGCCAACTTCTGTGCTCTGAACCTGTGCTAATAAACCCTTCTGATTTCCACACTGGCTGAGTCACTTCTGACTGGATGGTGGAGTGCAGTGTCTTTGACCCGTGGAGGAACTCCCTGGGACCCTCCTGGGGAGGGGGACTCCAACAGGGGACTTCCAATCAGAGCAGGGGTCGGATCTTCTGAAGCTGGATTTGGATGCTGGCTTCACGGTAGCATGGAGACCTGAGCTGGACTGGGACCGACTCCACTGCAGCAGAGTCCTGACCAATGGGGACTAGAGGGGACCCAGGCATGATTCTGGAGGAGCTCCGTCATACATGCAAACACAGCTACTCTTGTGCATTTCTATTCAACTACCTGTAGAATGCAACAAAGCAAAAAAGCAAAGGACAGCTGCACCTCATGTAACTGAGCAGCATCAGTTTAAAAAGAGTCACTTACCTGAACTCCCCTCTCCTACATCCTGTATGCCTGAGCTGGAGAGATGGGAATGCCTAAAACTCTCCAAGGTGAAGAAGAAGTCTTGGTTCCCCCATCACCAAACAATTTAGTCACCTGCTCCGGACTGTCTTCTAATTCGATGTCTCATTCATGACTTCGTGGGGAGGGGAAGTTCAGTGTTTCTTGCCTCCGGGCCCACAGAGGTACCCACAAGTCTCTTGGAGCTGGAGGTGGGGTCGCTGCCAAGGATGGCTTCCACTTCCTTATAGAAGTGGCAGGTCTTTGGCTCTGCACCAGAGCAACAGTTTGACTCCCTAGCCTTTTGGTACTCCTGCCGCAGCTCTATTTTCACACAGCTCTGCAATGTGTCCCATTCACAGCCCTTCTCTTCCATTAAACGAAAAATTTGGCCACAGGTATCTAATTGCCTTCAGCTGGAATGGAGCTGGGACTGCACGGCCTTCTGTCCCCAAATGCCGATCAGATCCAGAATCTCCAGTGTGCTCCAAATGGGAGAGTGTTTAGTGCGTGGAGTCGCAATGGGCAGCTTGGAAAAGGAGATGTGAGCTCTCTAAGCCAGCCAAGCAGGAAGTGGACTTTCAAAACTTCCCAGGACTTTAAAGGGGGAGAAGCAGATGGCTGCAAGGCAGCAGAGTGCAAACTGATAGCCAGAGTGGTCAGGATGGGCATTTTGGGATACTTCCTGAAGACCATTTACCATGACAGAATCAAACACTATGTCCACACTGACTCTTTGTTGCTAAAAGTTTGGTGCAAAAAACTCTATGCCTCAGCCTCTTATCCAGATGGCTTTATTTTGTCACAAAATCGGGGGAGTTGGGTCGGCTTTGGGGGAAGAGGGAATAGCAGGCTATAAACCACCACTGTTTTGGAGCAAAAAGCTGACTTTCATCAACAAAAGTCTATAGTTTAGACCAGGCCTAAAGAATGGGCCAAAGATCATTCTGCTGGAACTTTCATACTATCTACTGAAGCCATAAAGAATGTAGAAATTGAATTATTGTTGTGTTGATTTTAGAAATATCTGATAAGAACGAGCTAGGGATTGATTCTGCTCTCATTTAGGCTGATTTTACATCTATTAAATTCCATTAACTCCTTTGGAATTACTCCATATTCATATTTTTAAGTGAGATCAGGATCAGGCCTCTGTTTTCCTGAGTCACTTTAGGAAATGCTGAGTTCTCAAACTTTTCTCTTTCAGAAGTAAATTTCATACTGGCCTTAACTGGGCCTCTGTTTTCACACTAGCAATTATTTGCAGGTGCAAGATTTGAGACCAGCCTCAGGCTGCTTTGTATCTTGTGGCTCTGATGCCTCCTCCAGAGGATGTTTTAGTTTTTTTACTTTTTTTCCTGCAATTGCTTGATCATTACTGTCTTTCTAATGCAAACTGAATTTCTCTGCCTTTATTCCAGAGGACAGCATGCAGCTCCTTTAACAAATCAATGGCAGCAAAACTCAACTTCTCGAAAGTGGAAGAAGGCCCTTAATTTGAAGTTAATAGTAAGATATCAATGGACTTTACCGACTCCTGTTTGCTGATTCTTTTCCTTGAACAAATCAATATTAGTGATGAGTAAATCTAAACATTTGTTTGTTTGAACGTTTATCTGAAACTCATCCAAAACTCTCCAGACATCCAGCTTCTGAGAAAAATCTGGATTGAAATCTTATGATTTTTCCACGCCTTCCTGGAAAATGTCAGTGTTCAACACGGGTGTTACAAAGTCCAGCCACAACCTAGCACTGCCGAGAGGCAACTAAATTAACAGTGACAAAGGAAAGCTTTGATTTGGCTTTGGATCAGGTTAGGGATAAAGGTCTGGTGCAAAGAGATCTTCTTCAAGGTGGTTTGTTTAGCTCTACTTTATATGAACTTCTCTTGGAAAACAGATTCTTTGAGTCTCTTTTCCCTTCACTGGGCTGCAGACTCTCGCATGAGCATATAGGAAGGGGAAAACACTGTTTTGAAGTACGTCTACACTGTAGTTAGACACCTGTGGCTCACCCATGCCAGCTGACTTCAGTTCACAGGACTCAGACTGGAGGGTTGTTAAACTGTAGTGTAGATATCCGGGCTCATGCTGGGGCCTGGGCTCCGGGACCCTGCAATGTTTGAGGATCCTAAAGCTCAGGCTGCAACCCTGAACATCTATACTACAGTTAAACTGTCCCACAACCCCAGCCCGTGTCAGCAGGCACAGGCCAGCCACGGGTGTCTAGCTGCAATGTAGATATACCCTTGCAGAGCAGCAGGCATAGAAACAAACCCAGCATCTGACCTTGTAAGAATGGTGGTGCTCCTACAACATGGCAATGAGCAAGGCCGAATTAACTGGCCTGGGGGCCCTGGGCTGCCATGGGCTGCCCTCCATCGCAGCCTCTCTCCCAGCTGGGGCCCCACTGCAGGGCCCATGCCCCGCTCCAGCATGGTGGCTTGTGGGCAGGCCATCGCTGGGACTGTGGTGTCTCAGGTTACTGGGGCCATTGGGGGGTTGCCATAGTGATAAATGGGAGGATTGTTAATTGCTTGGGCAAACCTATTTGTCGCTGGCAGTCCTTGCCAGGCATGCTAAATAAAGCCAACTAAGGGAACTTCGATGCCTGTTGTGTTTATTGATTGTTATTTAATCCTAATACATGACAGGGATGAGGCCCTGGAGCCAGAGGGTGCTCCTGTCCTGACCCTGCTCTGGCCAGTCTGCCCCCAGGAGCATGGCCAGCTGGCACACAACGTGGCCACCAGTGCAGCCCCAAGGACCTGGAAGGCTGCGCCAGAACAGAGGCCACACCGTGTGCCAACCAGCCCTATCCCCCCAGCTGAAGTGAACAGACACTGGCCAGCCCTGCCCCCAGGGACAGACCAGCTGGTTTAGGAGTGGGGCAGGAGCACGGAGCCTGCCCTCTGGCCCTAGGGCCCATCCCTTCTCAGCACCGGCAAGGCAAGACTGCTCTCAGCGTTCCCCCAAGCCCCACTGGCGCTGAGCAGAGCGGTAGGGGGGGTGCATCTGGGATTTTAGGGGCTGGAGCCTGGGCCCCCCTCTTTAGACTGGGGCTTCAGAAATTGTGCGTGACTGGGAGTCACCAGGTGACATTATTTCATGTGGCATCAAAAGTTCCTGAAGAAATGCTTAATATTAAGAAGGAGAGCAGGGGCGTTGCTGCCCCAAAAAAACGTTCAGGGCACAGGCCATGCCCTCCCCCCTATGCTGCCCCCAGGCCTGATCTGGCCCACGGCCTGCCAGTCTTGGGGCCAATCCGGCTCCCCCGCCCAGGGACAGCCTGCCATGCCAGCTCAGAGCCCCAAGCCGCTGCCAGTTCATGGGCTTGAGCTGCCGCCAACCCTGAACTGGCCTGCTGCCTCCTGCCAGCCCTGGGCTTGTGCTAGCTTGGCAGGACTTGGGGCACTGGCTGGGACACTTGGAGCAAGGAGAGAAGGATTTATCACAAGATCAGTAGTCGTGGCAAGGTAACTGACGTTGAGAATCTGAGATCTGTAAGTGTATGTATCATATTTTTGTATTGCAAGTTGGAATTTGGTGTCTAGGCAGCTGGAGGAGTCAAACACATCATATTCTCCATTTTGCAAAATAGGCCTTTCACAATTATTTTGTGTATTATTATTAATTATTATTATTATTATTTATTATAGGCCTTTCACAATTATTTTGTGTATTATTTTTGTATAACTTTAAAGCATATCCAGTAAAGAATATTAAACTTGAGGAACAAAAATGAAACAATGTTTTCCACATGTTCATCCTTCATCAGAATATCTTCCCACTCATCGACTTTAACCTATAGTTTTATAATTGAATGGCTACTTTCTCGGAGGATAAATAAAAGCAATCACATATTAGCTGGATGTAAGTTCTGGAAACTGTTTTTATAACTAGGCCAGTGCTGTAACTGAAATCTTTTATCTCACACAGACACACCTCTCCTCATTCTTACCCATGCAAATTTGGTGGTTGAGAGAAAAGCTTTTGATTTTCATATTCAAACTCCAAACAAGTCCATAAATCCCACACATTTTTGTCTTACCATCCCATCTCTAACCACAAACATGCCTTTTACCAGCTATTTAGTGGGCCACTCAGAATTCCTGTGAAACGAGAGATAGGGTTCATGAACTGTGATTTGTTCCAGAAGCACTGAGGGGGACAAGAAAATTCACTTTGTTCCCCTTTCTTCTCTCTCTCTTTCTCTCTTTTAGTTTGGGAATCAAAGCAGATTCTCACAATAGAGAGCTGCATTCAAAATTGCCGTAAGTTGCCCCTCTGTTTTTATGGAGAAGAGGTTTCCCCTGTAAAACGCTGTCTTTGATTGTCTTACAGTACTGCCCACTGATGTTGGCACACAGCAAACTGTGTTGTATTTATCTTGCTGGCATCTCTGCCAGTACAAACCACCATTCTAGAGTTGGATGCAATTCAGAGTATTCAGTCACCTATGATTCCTCTGTTCCCAGCTCCTTTCCCTCCCATCTTCTTTTCCCTCTCTACCTTTGGAAGAGAAGGAATGTATCACATTAAGAGGGGAAAAAATCTCATTGTGATTTTATCCAATACTTCTAGGGATCAAATTAAATTCCAGGAGAACAACCTAATTCTCAAATGCTCCACCTTGTACTGTACTCTTGTTAAAAGAGCAGCTTATCTTTCAGTCATGTGAGCAGGGCTTTTTCCATCTAGGATAGGAAGTTTTCTTGCAGTATCTACACCAGTAACTGATTATAAGCTAGAACCCATCTTTTCATTCTGAATCCCAGCCCACCCTTTTAGGGGCCTTCTCATAACTGTTTCCCTCCAGCTGGGAGGGCAGGAAGCAGCCCTTCATCTGCAGCTACTGCCCAGGAATCAGCTGGCAGCTGTATTGCTGACACTCTTCCTCCAGGACACCCACGGCATTGCATCCATGACACCATCAGTGTTTAATCACACAGAGAAATCCTGAGCTTTGTTTCCAACCCACAACCAGCAACATGGCAAGTGGGCAGTCAGGCTGTGTGAGCGGGACAGATTCTCTGTTAAATATTTAGTGAAGGGTGGTGTGTGTAATTTCCTTGAGACTGGTGTGCAGGCACCACAGAAGTCTTGCTTTTCCCACACCTTATTGGCCTGTGTTTCACATTAGCTAATCTGCAAGTTGACAGACAAGACACCATGCTCCACTCTAGCCCCCCGAGTGTGTTCAGTCAATATGCCAGCAATCTAATAGCTTTTCTTTTTCTTTTTATAACATTATCTGAACACTGACTATAGACATCTGTTGCGTTTCCATATGCTGAGCAGCTCACTATAGAATGCTTAATGCTACTAAAATAATTATTTGAATGGCACCTTATGGTTTTCTGGGATGTATATATGTATGCATGTATATGCATGCACACAAATCCAGAACCGAGGCCATCATGCTGCAGTTAATGATTTCTGTGCTTTAGAGACCCTCACACTTAGCACACAGATGCAGTCAATTTCAACCAGGCTTTCAGGTGGTCAAAAATTAAAATAATCATTTTGTCTTGAAACCAACTCTATTATATCTGAATGTCATTAAAAAGCTAAAGAAGATTCCAATGACAAAAATGCTTCTTTAAAAGGCTCTTCAAATTTCCTTATTGATTTATTAACGGTCAGATTCTGTCACCCTGCAAGGGGGTATTTACATCATACAGGTTGGGAGAGAGTTCTTATGTACCTGAGTGGCCAATTAAGCAGTCTCAGTACACCAGGGAGTGGGGGAAGGACTAATAGAAATAAAGAACATCTGGGGGAATGAAGGCTTTGTCTCCATAAAGAGCTGGTGGAGGGAGAGGAGAGGAGAGGAGAGGGAAAGGCTGGGCTGGGCTGGGCTGGGCTGGGCTGGGCTGGGCTGGGCTGGGCTGCGCTGCGCTGCGCTGCTTTGCTTCTCTGAGAAGTTGTTTGAAAACAAGGTTGAGAGGGAGAAAGGGGGGAACTAGCTATGCTTCTCTCAGGATGGGCTGGAAGCCTGACTGAGATGGGGGGCCTTGATTAGGAAGAACCTGGCAGAAATCCTTAGTAAGGGAGGTAGGTCCTAGCCCCTGGATTAGCAGAGGACTTGAACCAGGGAGGAGCAGTTGTAGCAGAAACAGGTGTGCTTGCACTGAGGTTACTGCCTGCTGAACTGTATAGGGTTGAAGACTTGGTTTGTATAGATTTTTAAGGAGCTTTGAAAAGGGACTCTGTGGGTCTGGGAGGAGTTTGATCTGTGAAGTACTCTGGTCAGACAACTCCTGTGGTGGGCATAGGCTAAAAGAAAGGGGGGAAGGAGAGACAGAGTGGAAGTGGCTGCTGTGTCACAGCCAGCCAGAAGAGGGAGTATCATAGTGGCAATTTTGCTAAACAGCCAGGCCCCTTTGAGCACTACCCTATGATACCAATAGCCACTTAGGCATCAATTAGACTTGTCCAGTATGGTACTACCCAACATGAGTAAGGGTAGGAGATTCTAGCCGTATGTAACTAACTCCTCCCAACCCTTTTTTTAAAAAAAGCATGCTGTATCTTTCCACTCAGTGTATTTTTGGGGGGAGGGGGTTATGGTACCATCTGTACTAAATGTCTTTTTTGTTTCTTCCATGGCCTACAGCACAGAAAACTGTCCCTCTGTCATTAAACTTGAAAGTTTGTGCTCCCAGAAAACTTTAAAACATGTCCATCTAAAAAAATATATTGCAAACCACCTGTAAACAAAAGCACAAAGATTCTCTAGTTAAGACTCTCTGGTAGTATCTGGCACACTTTATCTATATCTTTTAGATTGTAGCAGAGTAGAGCAGAGAGAAAACTCCATTGGGGGGGAAAAATATATTCATTACTATAGCAGTGGTAGAGGTCTTTACATGTTCAAAGTGCTTCAGAGATGTTAATTAACTGGGCCTTGCAACACTGCTGAAATGTAGTCACATTCCAAAGGGGTAGCCGTATTAGTTTATTGTAAAAAAACAACAGAGTTCTGTGGCACTTTTAGAGACTAACAGATTTATTTATCGCATGAGCTTTCATGGAAGAAAATCCCACTTCGTCAGACACTTTGAAGCATTTGACGAAGTGGGATTTTTCTCCCACAAAAGCTCATGCGATAAATAAATCTGTTGGTCTTTAAAAGTGCCATAGAACTCTGTTGCTGAAATGTAGAATGGGATTATTAGCCTCACAATACTGGCCTTACACAGATTGTGAATTGTACTATCATAGCTTTTTGTGGGGTGAGGGGGAGATGGGAGGAGTCTGGCCTCTCCATGATAACTAATTCAAATATCTCTTTAGGTAGGGGGGGAAAGAAAGTGGATTGCTTTCAGGGGGAACAACTCATGGATTTTAATTGTTGGAAAAGAAGATTCACTAATTTGGGGATCTGTACCCATTCCAGAAATATTTTTGCGAAGCTCACAAAACCTTGACTTCCATAGTGCTTGGCTGTTCTGTTAGCAGTATACAGCCAGACCCACAGCTTTCATCACAGACATTGTCTGAAGGGAAAGGTTGTGTTAGAGTTGGGCCTGTGCCCGTTGGCTGGTTTCTCAGGAGAATGGCCTATTGGTCTGAAGCTGGCCAACCATAAATGAATGAGGAGAAAATGCCAGACAACTGTTGCTCCTTGGGGTAACACCTAATCCTCTGAGTCACAGCAAAGAAACCTTCAGCTAAAGGGAGGGCAGAGTTTTCTTTTGTTAGAAGTTTTTCAGTGGAGGAGAATATTCCATTTTACCATTAGGAAGTTCTCAGCATTACTCACAAAATGCATTTAATATATTCTGTTCCCTGCAACATGTAGCTTGCTTGTGACACTCATTAAATTAATGAAAAATGTAGCTGGAGTTATCAGTGAGGGAAAATCATTACCATCATGTGATTTGTGATCTATATGAAATGAGACCATCAGAGCTGCCCTTCAGCTCTGGGGCCCCCTGGTGTGGGGAAAGTAGAAGCTTAAAGGAGACTCATTTCATTTATCAAAAAAAGTGTTTCCCAGACCTATCCTCATAGGGATAACCAATTTAAACCAGTCACTCCTCAAGCTGAGAGGAGCAAACAATTGGGCTCTGCTTCTACAGCAGGAGTCTGGGAGGAACTTTAGATCCCTTTCTCACAGGTGCTTTCCACAAAATGAGTCAATCAAGCTTGGGCTGTAGCCAAAAGAATGATCTCACGGGGCTTCTCTAAGTTCCTTGGTGTGCTAATGGGCCCTGGAATGGTTTGGCAGCTGATGTCAATCAGTCCCCAGGAGAAATACATCCATACAACACCACCCCACACCCTTGTAATTGGTATTTTTGTTGGCAATCACAGAAGAAAGGCCACTGAAATGGAAATACCTTCTCAAAGCCCCCTCCCTGATGATTTACCAGCCACTCACTCACCACAGTGGTGGTGCAGTTAAAGGCAGCATCCTGCTTGGATGGGGGAGCTGCCAAAGAGCATAAACACTAAGCACCGCAAAGGCACAGAACAAAGCAGAAAACATGAATTCTGAGTGACATCCTGGCCCCTACTTTAATTGGCTTTGGCAAGGCCAAGGTTTTATTCTTTGTACCTTTTGAAGAAGGGACAAAGGCTCACAAAAAGCTGGGAGTGAAAGATAGTGAGGGAAGTACACAATAACCAAGGAGATTGGGAAAAGGAGATTCACGGGAGAAGAGTAGGAAATAGCTGTCTGTCTTGTGGGCATCCTGGGAAAGCAAATAGGCAATAGGGCAATCTGAATTGATGGTGACCAGGATTCAATGGATTACTGGTCTTTAAAATCAGGGAAGTAATGTAAGAGGCTCAGTCAAAGAAACTGTAGTGCAGTATGGCCAGAACTGTGGGGATATTTAACTATTGATTGGTCAATCACTGTGTTCACATGAATAACCAGGACTCTTTGCTAATAGCAGTGTGAAACAGCATGGAGAAGTATGTGGATCTTGAGAGGTCAGCTAAGCTGGTGGTTTGGTGTTTTCTCAATAAGTTGATTTGGTTTTAAATTGCTCACTGCTCCTGTACTTATTAGAGACTCCTGGGGAGCAGCCAGAGGAATTGAAGTCTGAACGTCTCTCTCACAACAGATTCCCTGAGTGACAGGGCTGATGCTCCAGGGCAGTGTGGAAAACTTGCACTGTCTCTACCTCTCCTCTCCCTGTTCTATGGGTGTAAAGAGACTTTGTTTTCTAATTCCAGAGGGTGAGCTGTGTTAGTCTAGTTCAGCAAAACAAACAAGGAGTCCCGTGGCACTTTTAAAAACTAACAGATTTGTGCTGAGTGCCAAAGGATTCCTTGTTTGTTTTGTTTTCTAATGTTGCCCACCTTGGTGCTTCTGCAACTAAATTCACTTTCAAGCTTGCAATATGCTCTAAATGTGAGGAGTGCAGATAGAATAGAGTATACATCAAAATCCAATAAGTGCCTAAGTACTGGAACGTGGTGTTTAATGAAAATAGAGATATTTCTGACCTAAATACCAGAAGCTAGTTACAGCACATTGGGATTTTTTAGTATGTTGTATTTAAATAGTCCAGTGCCTGGGTTTATGGATGGAGGTGTGGTTTTTTTGGTTTGTTTTTTTTCCCCATTCATTTTTAATCTGTATTAGAGTCTTGCACTGGGCTATAATGGACCAATTTTCAAAAGATGACAAGCTCATGCAAGTCTCACTATCTGCAAAGACAGTTGTGAGTGCACAGCACTGCTGACAATCAGGCCAGCTTGAGTGTCCAAAATGTTTTGATTACTAATGAGGCCTAATGTGCAGGGTGGTCTAAAGAACGATTGGCACAACCACACAGTTAGATCTGATGCTATTTCTACATACCCCCATGGTGGCAGCCTTCTCTAGTATGCGTGTGTGGTGAAGTGGAAATGCTCCTAATGTTTATTATGAGTGCTATGTATGCATCTCAGTTTCCCGCATATGTTACTCATGTGTTTTGGTGATGGGGCCTGGGTGTGTGATCATTGCAGAGACCACTAGAGGGTGGATGGGCCTTCCCCAGCCACACATATGTAGACCATAGCCAGACCCCTCTGCCCTCCTGGGTCAAACCAGCTGCCACAAGTTGTAACATCTTGCCCAGTAAAGAGACAAAGGACTGGGGAAAGGCAAGAGAGGTGTGTCTGTGCGGTGGCTGGGAGAAAGGGCAGTTCCCCCTAAGAGGTTAGGAAAGTAGGGCCTAAGAGTGTGGGCTCTGGGACTCTCCAGTTAGTCACCACTGTAAATTCTAATTAATCTGCTAAAAAAAGTCTTCTATGCTGTGATCTTGAGAACTAATAAACCCTTCTGAATTCCACACCAGCTGTGAATCGCTTCTGACTGCAAGGTGGGATACATGGCCCCTTTGGGGGTATGGAACTGGTCCCCAGCGTCCCAGCCAGGAAGATCCACAAGGGGAGCTCAGAGAGAGAAGGGATGCAGAATCCTCTGAAACCAGACTCAGGAGGTGGCTGCAGTAGTATGCGGAGACCTGAGGTGGCAGATTCCAAGCACTAGAATCCTGACTGGCTGCGCCCCGAGTGGTTCCAGAACATGGTTCTTGTGGGACTCCTTCATAGCTTGTATCCTCTGGTATCTTATATGGAACTGTTTATGGAGGGAGCTATACATGGACGCTAATATTTGAAGTTTCTATCTTAATCCAATTTTCATATGAATATAAATTATCATAAATGTGAGAATCATTGAGCCTTTTCCCCACCCTACAACAAAGCATCTATTCAAAGGCCAGGCCTGGGATATATCTTGTAGGCTTCACAAGAAAAGAACCTGACATATTTTGAAAATATTTCATATGGAAGAGAGTATTGTTTTTCATCCATTTTCCTTAACCCCACGGCCTTGGTCTCCAGAGAGTCATGAAGCTCTAAACTTTCCAAATCGCCATCTACTTTTGTTTTCAATTCAGTGGAGAAAGAGCTTTGCCTCTCTCATTTCCAATTCCTCCCTTGCAGTTCCAGTCCTATAGCTATATGGATACAATTTTATATTAATACTAACTTCTTTATGTAAATAGGAAATGTGATAAAATCTCTCAGGAGCAAATACTGAAACAAGGGATGCTGTGGGATTAGTGGTAGCGAGGACACTGGTTGTTTAACCCTTCTTCCAGGCCAAGACTGCAGCAGCAAAGGGCTGGGTTCTATATCGAAGAGTTCCTAACAATGTTACAACACCAACTGGCTTGAGCACCCAACCCAGTCTCCTGGGAAATTATGCACTACTCCCTGGTGCCCTGGAAGGTCATACTTCCCTATGGAAGAATAGTAGATTTTTAACTTTTCTGGATTAGGCTGCTGAAACCCACTAGATTCAGACTCATTTAGGACCAGAACGTGTTTGTATAACCTACTGATAAGTGTGGTTACATTTCCTCCATCTGTGCCTGAGACACAAAATATGTGAGTCTGTAACAGTTTCAGCTAGTCAACCTTGGCTTTTTATCTCAGGCTCTGATAGCTCACACTTTTAACTCCGGAGGTGCTGAGTTCAAATCCCAGCATGTTGGCCCAGATAGCAGCTGTCACACTTGCTTCTTATGCTGTGATGGACAGAATAAGAAATCTTTCAATGAGCAACCTGCATAAGAACCAGATAGAATTACAATCCCTGCTCTCCAAGCCACATAAAGGTGGGTGCATTTCTTTTCCCCCCTGGGAGTTCCAAGTGCATCAAAGAGGGCAGGCAGGGGCAGGATTATTGCTCTGTTCCCTTTGTGCACTCAGTCATAGAATCTTAGGGTTGGAACGGACCCCATGAGGTCATCTAGTCCAACCCCCTGCTAAAACCAGGACCACGCCCACTAAATCATTCTAGCCAGAGCTTTGTCTAACCTGGCCTTAAATGTTTCCAAAGATGGAGATTCCACCACCTCCCTAGGTAACCCATTCCAATGCTTCACCACCCTCCTAGCGAGAAAGATTTTCCTAATATCCAACCTCAACCTCCCCACTTGCAATTTGAAACCATTGCTCCTTGTTCTGTCCTCTGTTACTACCGAGAACAGCCTAGCTCCCTCCTTTTTGGAGCACCCCTTCAAGTAATTGAAGGTTGCTATCAAATCCCCCCTTAGTCTTCTCTTCTGCAGACTAAATAAGCCTAGTTCCTTCAGTCTCTCCTCGTAAATCATGTGCCGCAGCCCTCTAATCATTGTCATTACCCTCCGCTGGACTCTTTCTAATTTGTCCACATCCTTCCTGTAGCGGGGAGCCCAAAACTGGACACAGTATTCCTGATGCGGCCTCACCAGTGCCGAATAGAGGGGAATAATCACATCCCTCAATCTGCTGGCAACACTCCTGCTGATGCAGCCCAATATGCCATTGGCCTTTTTGGCAACAAGAGCACACTGTTGACTCATATCCAGCTTCCCATCCGCCATAACCCCCAGTTCTTTTTCTACAGTGCTGCTACCTAGCTGATTGGTTCCCAGCCTGTAGCAGTACATGGGATTTTTCCATCCTAAGTGCAGGACTTTGCACTTGTCTTTGTTGAACCTCATGAGCGTTCTTTTGGCCCAATGTTCCAATTTGTCTAGGTTTCAAACTGCCTTGCTGTGCAAGGGAAAGAAAGCTGAAACCAACAAGCATGGTGTATTAGCTTCGGGGTGCCAAGAAACATCCTGCACTGCTCCTTATTAGGGGCAAGTCTGAGCAGCATTATCAAGCTCAAGGCTGGATTAACAAAGGGGCTTTAGGGGCTGCAGCGCCAGGCTAAGAGGAGGCCCATTGTGTGCCATCCTGCAAAAATAAATCGAGCACCAGCTGGTGGGCCAGGAGCACCCCCGGCAACCGACCCAAGTGCTGCCAAGCCGTGCCACGTCACATGTGGGCTGGGCCAGTCTGACAGGCCCTAGTGTCATCCTGCCCACATGGCTGGCCTGCCCCTCCAGCACTGGCCAGGCCCCCACACTGAGCACCCGCATGCCCTGCCCCTGGAGCTGGCTAGTCTGTGGGCCCTGGGCCCCTCCAGCACTTTTAGGCCCCAGTGGTAGCCCACCCGTCCCCCAAGGCTGGCCAGTCTGTGAGCCCCAGGCCTCCCCAACACAGGTGCCACCTCCTTCGTCATATGGCAATAGACTTTCCTATCCATATCTGCTCAAGGACACTAAAATTTGATAAATTTATCTAAAACATGCTTTTAAAACTTACTGCTATCTAGCTCAGAGCAAGAAAAGCCTTGTATCAAAGACCTTTTGATAACAGTGGGGATAGATTCTGCACCTCCCCTGACACTGAGCAGTATTTACTCACGTGAGTAGTACCAAAGATGACATCAGGATTTTCAGCGTGAAATGTCAACTCATTATGAATCGGGAACATGGAATCTGTCTCTTAATTGTGACTTTATAAACATGGGTTCAGATTTATGTGAACTGTATCCAGATTTCACTACCCTAGAAAGACCCGGGCCAGTTGTATTTCCTGTATGCCTAGGATTCAGTAGGATAGTCTTTGCATGACCAGGGAATAAGACATCCCATGAAAATACATTTCCCATTCCCAGCACCTTTTAGTAATCATCAGAATCTAGATCTGCTTTACTTAAGTCTATCAGCTGTTACTAAGGACAGATGCACTGGATTTGTAAATTTTCCCAAAGTGATAAACAGCAGACTAGAGGAAACAACAGGGATGGACTTTTCTATGTCTGGAGGCCTCCACTAAGCTTTTGCTAGTCACAACTTCATTTACAAGCATCAAAAGCTAATATATTTTAGTTCTTAATCATCCTGTATTTTTTGGTTTTGGAGGTGAGAGGGAGTTACTGCATTGACTTAGCATATATATATTTGCTAATGTGCAAAAGTTGAGCAAACCAGAATAAAATGTTTTAACTGAAACAATGTGTTTCTAATGAAAAATTAGAACACAGTTGACTTTACATGGAGGTTCAGCTTGCACTGAGGTAGGCTTAACTTTTTAAAAATAATGCTTATGGTAGGTTATGGTTACTTCCAAAAGGGGGGGTAGTATCACAGGCATACCATAACACTACAAAAAGTTAGGTCAACTTTGTTAAGTTGACCTAATAAGGTTGACTTTAGGTCGACCTAAAGTTGACCTTATTAGGTTGACTTAACAAAGTGGTTTCCCTGAACGGGGACTTAATAAGTCGACCTAACTGCCCTTAGGTCGACCTAATGAAGTGGACTTAAGTGTCCACACTGTGCTTAGGTCGACCTAAGGAGTCGACTTACGGGTTCTTATTAAGTCGACCTAACCTTTCATTACGTCGACTTAAGGAATTTCTTAAGTTGACTTAATGAAAGCCTGGTGTGGACAGGGACTAAGTTAGGTCGTCTGAAGCCTCCTTAAGTTGACCTAACTTGCCAGTGTAGACATAGCCATAGATTCATAGGGTTGCAGGGACCACAGTCCCTCCTCGAACACTGTCTACCACTTCCACTGCTGAAACACTGTTTAACTAGAAATCTCATGGAAAAGTGCTCCTTTCACCAACCAGCTTTTAAAGGAGCCAGGTTTGGGTAATTCACATTCACCCAAAATGAGTTAGGAAATGGAATAAATCACATTAAACAGTTATGTGCACAACAAGAATCTCCATAGCTTCCCCTCTTATCTGTTAGCCTCTGTGGAGTAGTTTCTGTGGTTATCTACACCCAAGGAGAAAGGGAAGCAAACACTTATTAATAAAATAGCTTAGAGCCACTTTAGATTCAACTCACACTTGCAATGTGAAGTACTGACTTACAACTACAGTATCAGCATTTATGGCACAAAATCAAGATGAAGATTTATTTACCACATGCCACAGAGATGGTACCACATTTCCTACCCATGTCTATCAATCCCTGAATTATCTGTCTTACCAGTCAGCAACCAATCAAGCTCAACTGTAACTATTTCATTTGTCAGCGTGCTGATAGCTATGCACGGAGTTCTCAATATCACATTTGAATTTTTAAAAAAGCAGCCCTCGAAAAAATCATGAGTCACCCTTTTGAACAATGCATGTTCCATTCTTCTGTGCATAAAAAATGTGGTTGACACTCCTAAAATGCAATACATTGAAATAATCTGAAGAGGTGGTAAAACATATTTGCAATGCATTTTTGCTCCTGTCTTTGTCTAGGCATGTCTCTTACAGAAGGAATTTTTAATCGTTAGTTACATTTTTCATACTGTGGACCAAAAAATCCCAGCAGGGTCTCTTTCTGTAGGTGCTAAAAGAGTCGGCCTGTGCATATGATGTTATTCACCGCCATACAGGCCGCAAGCAGCAGCCACATTGGGCGCAGCCTCCTAAAATGCCTAAGTCCCATTAGTAGATACCTGACTCATCCACCTAACTCCTGCTTGGCTCACTGGTGTTCCTGTGATTTTTTCTATTTCTAGGCTCCTAAAAGTTAGATGCCATAAAGCTCAGCATTGCAAGACCTAAATTCCTTTGTAGAGCTGGCATTTGGATCTGGGCCATTGCATTTAAATGAATACGATGCAATCTTAGTGTTCAGATTTTCATTGTGGGAGTAAAGAATAGTAAAGGTTCCATAGTACCTGTTGCCTTTAGGCCCATTTTAGAGGGGTATCTGTGAAACATTCCACTAAAACCTGAAACATACTTGACTTGATTCAAATTCAAGCTGCATGAAAGAGCTAGAAAAATTAGCACACAAAAAACCTAACGCCACATTTGCTCCTAGCTGTTATCAGTTGGATGCTGGCGGGCAATGGCGCATTACTGCATTCTGTAATTCCCCCAGGTTTTGGGAAGTTTTTTTATTGTTATTGCTGCCTATTTAAGATTAAGTGATTATAAGCAAGTTTCACAACTAGCCTGTGCTTTGGGGCTAATGGTTGTGTTCCTGACAGAGGCCAATTCATTCCTCTCGTATCTTTTTACTTATTGGGAACCTTGTTAGTATTGTTCTGGAGTTTTGATCGCACTATGTCATGAATGCTGGTTTCTTTATCACACATTTCTTCCAAAACGAAGATGGCTGGAAGCAGCCACAGCAGTATCTCTACAAGTGCCGAAAAACAAAGGATAAAATCCTGGTCCCATTGAAATCAATGAGAGTTTTGCCATTGATTTCAGCAGGGCCAGAATTTCATTCAAAGTATTTCTCGAAAAAACAAACAAGGTTTCCTGCTTCCATAGCCAGTTGCAGGAAGGATGAAGAGCAGAGGTGTGCAGTTACCTCAGCAATGGCCACCTCTCCAGCAGGCAGTTCTTCCTCCAAACTTCGGGGCTGCACAAACATTAATTTGATCAGAAGATGTTAACAAGAAAAAGCCATGACTCCTGCAATCAGCGCTGATACCATGATCCTATCTTGCTTGCCTGAGATGAGCAGAATTAACACTACCAGTCTGAAACGAGCTTACCTTACAGGAGACAGCCCTTAGGTCCCTGTGCTTCCATGCACACCTCCCTGATACTGCTCTGCTCATCACTCCCTGTAGTTGGCTCATCTGGGGAAAGCCTTCTCTATCTCACCTACTTGAAATCCAGTCTCTTTCACCCCAAATTTTCCACCCTCTCTCCCACCCAAATCATTTGTTTTTCAATTAGTCAGTTAATAAAGCTAACAAAAAAAATCAGTTAATTGAAAAAGAAAAAGCTGAAGGCACGTGGGATGTAGCTGTAAACCACACGCATGCAAAGCATCACCTAGTCCTATAAATAAGGGAAGAAACAGTCAGGATGCTGCAGTTTTTTGTTTTTATTTGTGGGATTCTGTGGGTGGGATTCACAAAGGACCTTAGGAGCCGATGTTCCTCATTGGTTTGTGTGCAGCCTTTGAGCATTTCTACTGAATCAGCCCCTCTCCCCACACTCAACTTAGGCAGCTGTATGACTATCTTCCCCTGGAATGTGGCTGACTAACAAAGATAGGCATATCTCTGCTACCTGGACTTACCAGACACCATGTGGGGGATTTGAGCTTAGCATGCACCTCTCTCCTTGATATCTCCCATTAGCTCCCCTCACAGCATGCTGGCTTTGTGGATCGCAGCCTGATGTGCTTATATCTCCCTGTTCATTACAGCAGGAGTCTAGATGCCTAACTCATCTCTGTGGACTACAGTGTTCTTCCTGGGATATTTTTTCTAGGCACCTCAAAGTGAGGTGCCATGACACCAAGCATTGCAACACCTCAGTTCCTTTGTGGATTTGGATCAGGGTGTTGTCTGCAGGCAGGGTAACTCTGTTGATGGGCCATAATAATCCAGAAAGTGGGGGTGGTAGGTACTAGATATTTTTGTTATCTGTCTGAAGGCACTTGAGTGATGTCTTTTGTGGGATGAAGCCTCGCCCAGACACACCCAGAATCACTATCTGAGCATGGAACGAATGAGAGTTCAAGGGGAAGGGGAGGAGTTTATAAATAGGAGTCCTGAGAGCAGAGTTGACTGCTGGACTCGGGGACCCAGCAGGACAAAGAGTAGCAGGACATACTGTAAGGATTGTGTTCCAGCGACTTTGTTGGATTAGACTGCAGGATTCCTTGACCCTTTGGAGGAGAAGACCAGAATTGCTGCAGGCTGTGCAAACCACGCATTGTTGTTGCACCCTAAGTGAGTTATATGCATACTCTGAGCATGCATAGTTAAATATTGCATTTGTAGTTATAATAACAAGTACTAAAACTGGGGGGTGGGAAACACCCTGACAGTGCTGTCTGTAAACAAGAGTTGCTACAGACACTAATCACAATTGTTTCAGAGTTTACAACTGTTAGCTATGAGCGGAGAGAGAATTTTCTTCCGCAGATTTTGTTTCACCTCTAGCAGGCATTTAACTCTGTATAGTAAAAAGCAACGTTCTGAAAAGACTGAACTCTAGTCTCTACTACAGCAGAGAGGTGACCTGAGGCACAGTGGATGGGAAATATATACATTAGCAATGAGCACAGTGCTTTTCCCAAGCCTATTACACAACCTGACTACCTGCTAGCGTAAGCACTCATTCCACTTGCTGCAGTAATTGTTTAGGAGTTTTTTTAATATGGACTCAAATTGGCTCAATCTTATAACATTGTTCCTGCAAGCATTTTAAGCATGTGTGCAATATTTTGAAGGTTCAAAGGTGCTTGCAAGATCACAGGTTTAGGAAGAAAAACAAGTTACATTGTTACCAGGTAATAATGTTAAAAGAAAATCCTGCAAGCTTCATGCTTTGGTGAACCTCCTGCCTGCGACCTCAACATCCCTGCATTATCAGTTGCCTGGCTGGGGGCCAGTACATGTCAACAGCTGTTTGATGAAGTTTGCACCATCAGTGACTGTCTTTCGGTTCCGAGTGTGAATTCATTGAATGGAACTGATATGCCATTAATGTTCCTATGGCTTGATCAGCCACTCTAAGTTGAGATAGAAGGGTACAGGGGATTGTTTGTGGGTCTCTGGTTCAGAGCCAGCCAGCCAATCCTGAAACAAGTTAGAGACGTATGGGAGCAGTGGTAAGTTCAGGGAAGATGGACATTCAGGTACAATGGAGTTCTGCTCCCTAGTTTGTCCATGTTCTACCTCTCCACTGGTTCTTGTCAGCCACAAAACAAAGTGACTTTAGCAGACCAGAGAATCTTGCTGTTACCATAAATGTTTTATTTAACTCCCATTTCCTTATTGCTCCCACTAAAAAGTGCATGTAAGGATTTTTATGGCACTTCAGTTCCTGAGGCATCTGGGCAGTGAGAGGGGGAGAGGAAGGAAAGCAGCTGTGGAGAGAAAACCAGAAGGAGAGGTACCTAGGCAGAGAAGGACTGATTTCAGACTTATCTCCTTTTGTAGTTACGACCCATTAGAATTTTTTTAAATGATATAAATAAAACAGAGGTTGAAGCAGGCTTGCTCTAAAAATATTTTCCTTTTCTTGTGGTTTTTGCCCACCATGCATTTAACATCATAAGTGGAGGAAAATATCTGCTTGAGTTCTAAACATGGCTGTGGTGTAATCTAGCCACACAATCAGAAAGCACCTTTGGATGATCAGTGTCCTCAGCAACACTCTTACATTCAGCTGTTTGGGGTACTTTGGCCTAGCTTGGTGTTCAAAGCATCTGACAAAGTGGGATTTTCTCCCAGGAAAGCTCATGTGGTAAATAAATCTGTTAGTCTTTAAGAGTCCCACAGGAGTCTGTTGTTTTTTTCCAAAGTCTGTAGCACAGCATCAGTCAGAATGCAATATTCTCCTTTCAACAAGAGACTTGTAGATTAAGTCAGAAGGGACCAATAAGATCATCTAGTGCAGTGGTTTTCAAACTTTTTTCCTCAGGACCCAGTTGAAAAAAATCCATTTATGCCCGCAACCCAACAATTATATCTTTCAGCAATACATTCCAGTCTGTGGGCAGCAGCAGCCGTGACCCAGTACCTGAGGGTCTGCGACCTTGTGCTGGGTCCGGCCCGGTGGTTTGAAAATCACTGATCTAGTCTGACCTCCTGAACAATGCAGGACACAGAACCTCACCCACCCACTCCTGCAATAAACCTCTAACCTAGGACTGAGTTATTAAAGTCCTCAAACCATGGAGTAAATACTTTAAGGGTTTGTTGTTTTTCATCTTTCTCTATAGCATGGGACATGACTCAATTGCCGGTGGATTCTCTGTAACTTAAACATGTTTCTGCAAAGCTTAGCAACAAACCAGGCTTTTAGGAAATAAATCAAATGAATGTATTAACTGAACAACAGAAACAGCTATTAAAGTGAATGTAGAAAATAAACAACAAATGAGATCTACTAATTCCACAGATAGGTTTTGTCCTATTTGTTGTTTCTCATGCACAGACAGAAGTATCTGCTTACTTGCTCTGTGGCCAAGCTTCTGTTTGATTCTGTCCTTTTAACTTATTAAAAACAATTCTAGCACCTTATCTCACTAGAAAAAAGCACTGGTATCTTAGACCCAACCATACCTACATTACCTTTGATCATAGGCCCAAGAACGAAAAGTTCCACTACAGTAAATACAGTAGCAATACTACATTTCAGATTAATGACCAGGTAAAAATAAAGATGTTCCACAGATTAAGTGCTCCTTTCAGGTTCTGTGATGATAAACTAGCCCCTGTATTTTGAGATCCTTTTTTGTATTATAGAACAAAATGCGGGATGTAATTAAGTATTAAATTACTTCCTGATCAAGGTATAGAAATTTTTTATATTACTAGTATACTCTTATATTGATATGGAACAGAATGATTCCTAGATTGAAGAGACTTTCTTTCAGCACTCTGTTATTATCTCAATGGTTTCAATCTCCTTTGAAAATCTATTGTCCTACTTCATAACCCCTTGAGGCCCCTGATCACCATATGAAACATTCTCCTGCTACCCCTGAACTTTCAAATGCTAGCATTGTTGATAAGCAGATGATGTCCCTTGAGGACTTTTTCCCATACACTTTGGAATAGAGAATTGTTTTTCACAGAACACAAACTTATGATGTTGGCTTTCTGAAGAGTTGTCTTTATCATGAAAGGGATGGAAGACTGCCTAAAGTTATAGAAAAGTGGGAAAACCTTGGTGCATTCAGAGACCAACCTGCCTATTAATGTGAATCTTGCTTTTGTGGGACTGGGGGTTGATGTAACTTCATAAACATGTTCTGAGTTGTATTTCCTCAATTCAGCTTGTTACAAACTGAGAAATGTCACTTTTTCATGTCATGTTACTTTCTGTCACTTCTGGGTAACAGATGATGGGTAACATTGTCCTGCACAGTTACCCACCTATTTCACTTGCCATGTGAGGTCAGGTGCACTGTTCATGTGTAAACACATGGGTAACTGCAGGATTGGGTCCTAAGATTGCTCTGTAGTTCTTTTACATTAATGTTCATTTTTGCACTCTATCACTTTTAATAAGCCAGGACACCTCTACATGAAACTGGGAAGAAAGGATGACACTTTGATTGAGCTAAGGTCCCAGCACCTCAGGGCTCCTCTTGTTTTAAGTTTATGAACTGTTGATACAAAGTATCCAGCTGTAGCATAAGGCTGAGTATAATATGCACATCGGATTGAGGAGTCTGGGAAAGAAGCTTGCAATGTGTAGGTCTTGATCTTGCAAGGGTTTATGCAGTTATTGTACTTCTGAGCAACTGCAAGGGGAGGCTGTGGATGGGTACAATTAAATACCAGAAATAATCATTGTACACTGAGCCCCTCAAGTCCATGATATGATATGATGGTCCTCTTTCTTGCATATGTGTAGAGCAGGGGGCGGCAACCCCAAGCACACGTGCCATACTTGGCACGCGGGCTGATCCTGAGTGGCACACAGCGCTGCTCAGGTTCCACCTGCTGGCCCCGCCCCCCAGCATGGTCTGGATCCACAAGAGCTGCATGTCGCGGCTCCAGGCTCCCTCCCCCTAGCTGCGTTTCCCCACTCCGCCCTGTCCGGGGTGGAGGCTCCAGTCCCCGGGACCCCTACCCACAGCAAGGTAACTGCTGTGGTCGGGGGAGCCTCAGGTCAGGAGCTTGGGTCTCGGCTTGGTGAGGCCGGGGGGCTGGCTCAGAGCCCGGCGCGAGCCTCAGGGGCCAGCTCAGGGCTCGGGGGGGCCGGCGTGGCCCAGTTCTGGGGCTTGAGGGTCGACTCAGGGCCTGGCCCCCGCCAACACAGTGTCCCTGGCCCCGCCCCCTTTTGGCCCCGCCCCTGGCACCTTCTGAGGGTGTGGGGGGCAGGCCTGGCACAGGGTCCGGCAAAGGTTGCTGATCTCTGGTGTAGAGGAATGAAATGAAAGCATGTGGAAGTTTCTGATAGAAGTATTATCTTCTTTATCCTAATATGCTATGCGTTCCCACCTTGGGCCTTTTTCTTACAAGTAGCCAAATGTAATGGGCAGTCAAACAGCAACAAATTAAAGTAGGCTCACTTTTACCTTTGCTCCCTGTTGTGCCATTTACTTTGTGCTTGTATGTGCAACCCTTCTCACCTATGCAGTGTAAATCAACTTATGCTACATGAATTTATCAAATTATACCTTGATTTTACAATATTTCATGGAATGATGTACAAGAGGAAAGCAAGTGAATATGCATGAATAAGTATATTTGCTCTGGGAATAAACTGTAGTATGTTGTTCACATAACTTCAGTAACTTGCAATTAGATGCAGGTTCCTAATCATCAGAGAAGTGAAGATCTGCAATAGCCTTCCGAGGGGAGCTTTGGACGCAAAACACCTACCTGGCTTCACAACTGAACTTCATAAATTAATGGAGGGGATGGTACAGCCTGGTTTGGCAATTGACTGATCTTTGACTACTGGTGATAGATATGCTAATAGCCTAAGATAGGATGTTTGAAGGGGCAGGTTCTAAGTTATTTTAGAGTATTCTTTCTTGGGTGTCTGGCTAGTGATCTTGTCCAAATGTTTGGGGTTTAACTGATTTCCATATTTGGGGTGGGGAAGGAATTTTCTCCCAAAGCAAATTAACAAAGGTTCTCCGAGGAAAGGGAGTGGTTCACCTTCCTCTATAGCATAGGGCACAGCTCACTTGCTTGAGTATTCTCCATACCTTAAAGTCTTTAAACCATGATTTGAGGACTTTAATAACTCAGTTAGAGGTTTATTGCAGGAGTGGGTGGGTGAGATGCTATGGCCTGCATTGTCTAGGAGGTCAAACTAGATGATCACATTGGTCCCTTCTGACCTTAAGCCAGGTCTTCACTGGTGGCGAAATTCAGCAGCAGTTGGCCTACACTGGTGACAAAATTCAGCAGCAGTTGACCAGAGCTACACAACATAATTCCCATCAACTTCCTAATTCCCCTTCAGTGTGGTATACTCACTGCACTGTGCAGAAATGAAATGCATTCCCATCAACATAGTGCTATGCCACTTGAAGAGGTGGTTTTATTAAGTTGATCTCCAGATAGACTTAGCAGGTCTTAACTGACCACTAAGTCGACCTGGAAAGATTGATCTGACAGGAGCAAATTTGCCACCATCAGTGTAGATGTGGTCTTTGATTCTACGAACTTCAAATCTTTTTAACAGAATATAAAATAAAACTCTTCTTTGTGCATTTGGCAGCATTCTCTCTTTGTTTAAGGCTGTTGCTCCCTCCATAATGAGGTGTTGGCCATGTCCTGTAACTTTGCCTCCCCCACATTCACCTACAATTGTAATCAAACAGTCTGTGCCAGGAAGCTAAAATGTGACATTAAAAAATGCATTGAGAAAGGAAACTGCATTCAGCATGTCTTCCATTCACTATCCCTCAGACTCATTCCACTGTTCACTCCATTGTGAGGCAAACCAACAGCAAAGATTTTAATAATGGTTTCTAATACTAGCAGAGAATATGCAGACTTCAATCTTAACATGAATGTTTATTTGCCTTTTGGGGGCCACACACACTTCTTTTACACTTGCCAGCAATTCCACTGACTTTGTTGACAACTCTTCTGCAGGCCTGTGTGGGTGGATAAGGTGAGCAGGATTTGGCCTTTAATGTGAAAGCTCAAAACAGTCACTTCACATGGGAAGAAAATTAAAAGATAGCATTCAGAATTAAAAGAAACTCCACTTATTACACTGCAGGCTTTTACAGTAGAATCTTGGTTGTTTAGCGTTACTAACATAACATTTATGCATGGCCTGCAGAGATCTGACACTTTATAATACACAGTACTTCTAAAATACCAACAATTTCACAATACCAAGGGCACTTGTTAAAAGTTTCATGGCCTACTAGAAGTCCTACTAATTAAACATGCTTCATGCTAGTAAAGTTTTTGTATCACTAAAACACAGAATGGGTCCTCTGCTTTTAAGAATGACTATGCCTTTTTCCCTTTGATTCTTACAATCAGGGTGACCAGATAGCAAGTGTGAAAAATTGATACAGAAGAGGTCAGGTAATAGGTATCTAAATAAGACAAAGTCCAGAATATCAGGACTGTTCCTATAAAACTGGGATGTCTGATTAACCTTCATGCAATAGTGTTTTGACATATTAATTTGTTTGGTTGTTTAAAACAGGTTTTTCAAGCATATAACTAATAAAACCTGAAGGCTATCTTTATGAATAATCTTGGCATTAGTGGTATTTTTTTATAAGTCAGCCACTTCTTGTGGACTTGTATGTAATGATCACTTCAATTCTATTTCAATACATTTTGAAATGTTTGAGTCTCAAAAACTAAACAAAAGAACTTTATACTCAGCTCAACATAGATTCACTTTTCTGAATGCACCAACCATCTATAAACTATGTATGAAAATTGGCATGACTGTCCTTGCAGCTTTATACTAAACCAGTCTAACAGCTTGTCTGTTGAAAATTTAAAATACCCTAGGAATTCTCTCGTTTGCCAAAGGAAGCCTGTAGGAGTTGTTATATCTGATCTCGCTCTCAGTAATAATTGTCATCTGAACTCAGAACCATAATGTAAACAACTACAATACACTTATTACTGTGGTAGTTCATAGATCATGACTGAAATTCCCTACTTCCAAGCTTCAGTTAAAAGCAGCACAGGTTGACCTAATCTGACATTTCTTCCTCAAAGTTACAACAGTTCTTCCATTTAGAAGGACAGTCTTGCATTAATTATGTATTTCTTAATGGCAGAATCACCCACTATTTTTGTGAGCTGGGAAGACATTAATGAATTAGCCAGAGTGGCTTTAAGGACTTGCCCACATGCTCAGGGTTTAACTGAGTGCCATATTTGGGGTCGGGAAGGAATTTTCCTCCAGGTTAGATTGGCTAGAGCTCGGGGGGGTGAGTGGGAGAGGGGTGGTATCTTCCTCTGTAGCACAGAGTATGGCTCATTTTCTGGTGGATTCTCTGTGTCTTTAATAACTTTAATAACTCAGTCATAGGTTAAAGGCTTATTGCAGTAGTGGGTACTGAGGTTTTGTGGCCTCCCTTGTGCAGGAGGTCAGACTAGATGATCATACTGGTCCCTTCCAACTTTGAGTCTAAGGACCAATGAGGAATGCCCCTCTGGCAGTCCTCTAGATGCAATTTTAGATGAGCAGCGATTAAAACAGATCAATAAAGAGAGTAGTTCACTCACCTTTTGGTAGCTCTCATCACAAGTCTTGAGGTCATGTGGAGATACTGCATGCATTGCTCTGTGGTGACAAGTTGTGGCAAGGGGAAGAGAAAGGAAACAAAGGAATAAATGTGTCTGCAATGAGCTCTGTTCTCAAGCATCATCCCAATGTGTGTGCAGTGTGGGGAGATGTGGGAGCTGATCAAGGTAGAGGTCTTATACGTGTAAAATAGAAATAAAAGTGCAAGGTCTGGAATAGTGGGGAGCAGGATGATTTCTTTCCCTCCTCCTCCCAAAAATTGAGTCCCTTACATTTCAGAAAATTAAAGCATTTCAAAAGAAGGGTATGCAATATTTCTGTATTATTTAACTGTCTTGTTTCCCAAAAAAGAGAGGGAGCTGGAGGTTGGCTATATCGCCTTCCTCTCTTCCTACAGGAATCCCCTGCTACTCCATTCCACCTGGAGAAGAGATGAAGTCAGTGGTAAAGAGGCCTTTTTAAAGGAGAGGAACAAAGGGTTCCCGAACGGGACACGTTTCTTTACTCCAACAGCTGCTTTTGCTTTTCCACCTACTGTTGAGAAGGAATGGAAGATCCAGTAACTCCCAGTCAAGCACTGGCTCCTTCTGCTGCTCCCACTTCACTCTCCTGCCTGGTGAATCCTCTCTTTACCAAACAGAGATGAGGGGGGATCTGGAAGTTGTGTTACTGTGTTGTCCTAAGTTAAGGAATGGGGAGGAAGCCCTCCATCTGCTTCTAGCGGAGAAAGGGAGCTGTGCTCCGTCCTACTCTCTCTGATGGGCACAGTGGTTCTTGACACATGTCTGAAGAGCATGCCACTTTGGTTAGCAGTGGAGGAAGCATTTAAGGGGTTGTTTGTAAGGAAAAGTTGGACATTTCCCCTTCATTTATTTTCTTGGTAGAGCCAAACATCATCACTAGAAGAGGAGAGGGCATAGCTACACTGCGAACTTAAATCAACCTATGTTAGGTCAACTTACTGCCACTGCAGTAATTACTGTGATGGTTCATGTCCACACTAACTCCCTCTGATGGCGGTCTGTGTCCTCACCAGGAGCACTTCCATCAACTTAAGATGGACAGTGTGGGAGGAGGGGGGTAGCGGGACAATGAGTGGGGCAGAGGGAGTCGAGATGTTGGGATTGATCTTCAGAGGCCCTACAGCACATAGAGGCTCAAAAGTCAAGGGTCTCCCTGCTGGGAAATAGTCGGAGCATAGGGGTGTCTCTGAATGGGGTAGGCTCAGAGCCTTTCACACAGGCCCTGGTCTGAGAAAAAGGCTAGATGTGTGGCCAGAAGAGAGGACATAGCTGGAGCATGCGGCACTCTGGGTATTCTTTGTTGATAAAAAGAGTTCCTAGAGGGCCACTGCAATCAAAAACAAATTAGAGCTCCTCTGAGTCTACTCAGATTTGTATTAGAGACTGGGCTGGTCCTACGACATGGGAAGTTGCAATGGTTGGCTTAAGTCACCTTTGCCTTCTACTCTCCATTCCTAGAGCTGAGCTCAGATTGGTCAGACCAGGCAATGGGCTGGTGGCTTTTTTTTTTTAACTGAATTGTGCTTCATTTTGATTCTGCTGGCAAATGCCATATAAATAATAGATCCATCCCTGAAATAATAGGGACTGGATCATACCTGGTACATAGGTAAGTGAACAGGTGGTAAAGTACACAACCCCTTTTGTGTTGTAGCCCATACAAAGGTCAGTCATGGCTGCAGAAAACACAAGAAGGGAACAGAGAAGGTTTATTGGGGTTCGCCTGAGGCAGTGCAGCTCTGTACCATCTCCTGCTCAGGACTCTCCCCATCAATCTAACATATAAAATGTTATTTTCTATTGGAAGGATTAGTAACAATCCCCCAATGGATTTTTTTTAATTGTCCATAATACCTATTCATTCAACTTCTTACAACCATGGGGGGTTACTACCTTCCACGAGTTCCTCTCATCACCACAGAAGTGCCACTTCAGACCTCCAGACAGGGGACACAAGAGGATCAGCGACACAGAGGGAGAAATTGGGGTCTTTGCCCTTTTGCATGGTAGAGAGGTCTGGGACAAATACTAGATATTAACAGGCCCTTACAGAGTGAGAGAATATGCCGTTGGGTTCTTGATTATGAAACCCATGGTACTATGGAGGAATTTCACCCACAACTTAAAAACAGAAAAAAGAAGGAAAAAATGATGCCTAGCAGATTAACATAAAAGAAGACAATTTGATCTGTATGATTGACTGCAATTTATGACAATCACGTAACCATTAGTATTTAAATAATGTGGCTTTCTGACAGCTAACTGAATTATAATAAATCTTGACAATTAAAAGCTGAATGCAGTTTATGTAACCTTGGTGACCTTTCTTTTTCATTTAACACTGATTAATCAATCCAAAGGGATGGCACTGTTGAATAAAGAATAGGACAGAATATAAAAGTTAGTGGTGATATAGTTTAGAAAGAAAAATGTGCAATAGCTGTTAATGTAATACACATTACTAGAGCTAATCAGATCATGGGCAAGTGAGGAAACTGTCAATGAAAATTGGCGGCGGTATTCATTGAAATTTTTCAGTGGAAATTTTTGACTTTTCATCAAAAAATGGAAAATTGATTTTATTTTATTTTTTTAGCAGCTGAAAAGTGCTGAAAGATTTTTGGGATTTTAGTCCCAATTTTTCAATTTTCCAATGAAAAATCCAAAAAAATTGTGGAAAGCAAATGCTTTCTGTGGAAAATTTTTGTTTAGTCAAAAACCCAGTTCTGCATCAAAAAAAAGGAAGTTAATGGACAATGTTCAACTATCCCTAGGTTATACTCTACAATTATTTCAGCTTGACTGAAGTGGCGTAAGTGATGTTTTTTCAGTCCTTGAATGACTGACTGTTTTTATATGAACTCTTCAAACTTCTCACTTTTAATCTAGCTCCTTCCAAGTCATTTTTCTTGACCCACTTCCTCTTAATAATATCAAAAGCCCAGTAAGGCGGTAGCAGCAGTTGCATTATTGTAGTTTACCAGTGTGTGGCACCCTTTCTTAGACAGGTTCTTTAATATTTTTTTCCCTTTACATGGAGGGGGCTCAATATCCATATATGAATGTGCTAAAAGGGCATGTCCTGGCTCTGCCGCAGAGGCTGCAGAGGTTCCCTTAGCAGCAGACTAATGCAGCTCTGATGTACAATTAGAGATAGCAGGATTTATGTGAGCCATGCAAGGGAGTTTTACAGAATTCACTCCATCTCCCTGGCTTCAGAGATTCCCTTATTAGGCACACAACACCAGTGCAGCTCTGCCATGCAGTTGGAGCAGCAGTGTCTGGGTCACTTCCAGGGGAGTTTTCTGCATGGCTTTATGCGATGGGCTGAGTGAGAGCAAAAGGAACCTGTTATGCAGATATTGGAGCGGAGACTCTTGTTCCCACCCCATCTCCCCAATGCTCAGTCCAGCTAGTATGGCAGGAAAAAGACCTCTAAGAACTATGGTAAGTATGAAGTCTTGGGCATAGTCTAATGTGTTGAATGCTTTAGATACTGAAGAAACTCCTTTATTTTATTATATTTTTTAATTCAGGTAAGTTTTCTTCCAGTATTTCCAGTGTCTGAGATTAATTATGGCGAATGGGGTCCTGATCCACAAAAAGTTCAATTCTCTCACCTGAAAAAGAACCTTAAGAAGAGTTTGTTGGAGCTCCATTCAGCTCATCCCCACCCTACCAAGATGCAACTTTATCGTCCTCCCATTCATGAGTCATTGATCTTCTTTCTCAGCACGGCAGCCCAGCCCACTCTGGCAGGCTACTGTCAGCTGCATTCTCACTGCCACCCTACCTAGCATGTGCCTTCTGATTATGAGGACCCAATTCCCAGAGGTCAAAGTAATTCTTTTAATCTGTGTTCAGTTCTAGCTGAAATGCAAAAACTGCATTTTGTCATTCTTTCTTTTCACCCTCCTTTGAAATCTTTCAAATAGCATGGATTAGCAGTTCAGGCTCCATCTACTATAAATCAGACTAGCTCCGTGGATTTGCGGCAGCTGAGAATCTGGCCCTGTGTGTCATTAATATATATTATTGGCTTGTTCTCTAATGCCTAGGGTAGCAAACACTAATAACAACTTGCTCATTTAACTAGTGAGATTGTGGGTTAGCAAGTCATCACTTCAGATGTAAACTGTAAAAAGTCACATTTAGACTTGGAATCCAGCCACTCCAACTGCAGCCAGCAAATTTACACACTCTAGATTTTTTTAGTCTAAAAATTCAAGAGGCAGTAGTAACTTTTACACTACCTTTCAGAAGCAGTTTACCAATACATCACCACTTGATGCCAAACTGTATTTGCTTTTTCAGAGGGGTAGCCGTGTTAGTCTGTGTATAGCAAAAAACAACGAGAGTCTTGTGGCACCTTATAGACTAACATATTTTTTTCGCATAAGCTTTCGTGGGCTATAACCCACTTTGTTAGATGCATGAAGTGGAAATCACAGAATATATACACATGCCAGGATGGAGGAGGGCAATTCTTCCAGGGACTTTTTCCCGTAGGTCCAGATGATGAAAATGTCATCAATGTAACGTAGGTAGAGGAGAGGCAGTTGTGGATGAGATTTGAGGAAGCAATGTTCTAGGTCAGCCATACAGATGTTGGCATACTGTGGGGCCATGCAGGTACCCATAGCTGTGCCACTGACTTGAAGGTATAGATCATCCCCAAATCTGAAATAGTTGTGAGTCAGGACAAAGTCACAAAGTTCAGTTACCAGGTGTGCCGTGTCATCATCTGGGAAAGTGTTCCTGATGGCTTGTAGCCCATCTTTGTGAGGAATGTTGGTGTAGAGAGCTTCCACATCCATAGTGGCTAGGATGGTGTTGTCTGGGAGATCACCGATGAATTGTAGCTTTTTCAGGAAGTCAGTTGTGTCACGGAGATAGCTGGGAGAGCTGGTGACATAGGGCCTGAGGAGAAAGTCCACATAGCTAGACAACCCTGCTATTAGAGTGCCGATGCCCGAGATGATGGGGCATCCAGGATTCCCAGGTTTGTGAATCTTGAGTAGTAGATAAAATACCCCTGGTCGGGGCTCTTGGGGTATGTCCGTGTAGATGTGTTCCTGTGCTTCCTCAGGGAGTTTCTTAAGCAGATGTTGTAGTTTCTTATGGTACTCCTCAGTGGGGTCAGAGGCTAGTGGCTTGTAGAATGTGGTGTTTGAAAGTTGTCTGGCTGCTTCCTGTTCGTAATCTGACATGTTCATGATGACTGCAGCACCTCCTTTGTCAGCCTCTTTGATTATAATGTCAGGGTTGGTTTTGAGACTGTGGATGGCATTGCATTCAGCACGGCTGAGGTTGTGGGGTATGTGATGCTGTTTGTCCACAATCTCAGCCTGTGCACATTGGCAGAAACACTCTATGTGAAAGTCCAGTCTGTTGTTATGGCTGTCAGGAGGAGTCCATGCAGAATTCTTCTTCTTGTTACGTTGAAAGGAAGATGTCTGTGGGTTAGTGTGTCGTTCAGTAGTGTGGTGGAAATATTCCTTTAGTCGGAGATGGCGAAAGTAGGCTTCCAGGTCTTCACAGAACTGTATCATGTGCGTGGGAGTAGTAGGGCAGAAAGAGACTCCCCGAGACAAGACAGACTCTTCTGCTGGGTTGAGTGCATAGCTGGATAGATTAACAATATTGTTGAGTGAGTCCAGAATATCACAGGTGTGGTCCCTTGTGGCATGTAGGAGCTTAGACAGTTTAATGTCCTTTTTCCTCTGTAGAGAAGCAAAGTGTGTGTTGTAGGTGGCCTGTCTTGTTTTAGTAAAGATCAGCCACATGGAAGTTTGTGTGGAACTTTGGCTTTCCATGAGGCTCTCAAGTGTTGAGAGGTCTTTCTTGATCTTCTCCTGTTTGCTGTACAGGATGCTGATCAGATGGTTCTGTAGTTTTTTTGAGAGTGTGTGACACAATCTCTCACCATAGTCTGTGTAATACATGGATCGTAATGGATTTTTAACTTTCAGTCCATTTGGTATGATGTCCATTTGTTTGCGTTTGGAGAGGAAGATGATGTCTATCTGTATCTGTGCAAGTTTCTTCAAGAGGTTTGTAGGTTTCCATTTCATAAAGCTAAATTCAGTGCTTTGCATGGTAGAAATGTCCAGAGGGTAGCCATGTTAGTCTGTGTACAGCAAAAAACAACTACAAAAAGTGATTATTCCGTTCACATGTTTATCAACAGGTGTGAATAGGCCCCCATCTGCTCTCTGAACTGACTTTGCTAACACTTGCCCTCCTCTATCCTGGCATGTGCATATATACCTCTCCTTTGTAATTTCCACTTCATGCATCTGTCAAAGTGGGTTATAGCCCACGAAAGCTTATGCCGAAGAAAATCTGTTAGTCTATAAGGTGCCACAGGACTCTCGTTGTTTTTTGTTGTATTTGCTTTGGAGACCTATACACTTGTCAGTCATAACAAAACAAAACAAAAAATTAAAAGGAGTGACTGAATCAAAGAGTATCCATACTAGTTTTTATGGGGAGACCAATATAGTATCCTGTTGAACCACTGTGCTAGGTCCTCCTTTTTCTCTGTTTTTCTGGTTAAAAACACAATTTAGCGCCCACTGGAGTTTTTAATCACAGACTTCAATTACAGCAAGATCAGATCCTATATGGGGGAAAAACATGTTTGCCTACAGTAAGAGTGATTAATTTAATTTTATTTTAAATTTAAAAACAAAAGCCCCCATCTTTTGTAAGCTTCACCTGCTGGGCCTGCCCAGCATCTGGAGGAGTGTCCTCAATTTCCACCTCCAAGAATCACTCAGTATCATGCAGGGCCAGTCTGTGAAAGCTCCTGGTTTCTTTGCTAGAGCAAGTTGCAGCTATTACATTCATATGTAAGGCCAAAGAAGCCATTCTGCTCTACCTGCAGTTTTATTTCTTCATGATTTTACTCCCAACTTTTTGGGGGGTGGGGAAGGGGCTGACATTTCTCATGCTTATTTCTCAACCAAAAGGCATTGTTTTAATGTCAATAAAATGAGCTGAGGGATTTTTGAAGGTAACACTGCACACTAGTCAGGTACAAAGTGCCTCACTACTTTAGGACAGGTTACACAAGCGTGAAAAATACATCTCCTGCCAAAAACAAAACAAAAAACAAAGATGCTTTTTTTTTTATTTGGATAACTCAAATATGGGTTTGTTTTTAAACCTGAGACTCGACATGAAGTTCGTCCATAGTGAGTCCTATAGTCAGGGTGTTGAGCAGAGGCACATAACTGAACTGTGCCAGGAACAGTCCCTCCCCCTTTGCACCTGAGGGGCAAAGTAATTTTTTCCAATGCTTTACCCGGGGCAGCAATATTTAGCCCATCACTTCTGCTGGAACCCTTCCCAACCCCTCTCTGCAACAAAGAAAGAGGATCTTGAACTTTAGGTGCAGCCCCCTGTGTTGTATGTAATGGTTCGGAAATGAGAGTAGGTTCGGAATGAAGGAACATACTGGAGCAGGCTTTGAAGATGTAACTGGTGATGTTTTTCAGCTTGGTGCATTCAGAAACACATCTTGATTATTAAGCGTGTTGTGGAAGTTATCTGCATAAAATTATTGATGTGTATACATGACATACCTCAAAAACCAAACCTTTCATTCTAAGAACAAGAGGCTAGTATTACTCCCACTCCCATTAAACCTTTAAATGCCTATTGCATTATTTCACTGACACTTAGCAAATATTAAGTCTGACAGCTCGCTAGTGTGTGGCCACAGGCTTGTCCCCAAAAAGCTGGATTAAGTTAGCATTCCTTTAGTTTCAAGTATCAATCTCTCAAATTGCTTGGAAAGGGGATTGACAGAGAGAAACTAAAATTTCAAGCCAGGCATTCAGTAAACTACAACATATATATCAGATCTCCTTCTTCACTGTGCTATATTGATCTTATACCAAAGTCATTCCAAATCCAGTGCTTGATGCAATGGAGTGGAAAATCAGACTCAATGAGTGAATCACTTTCCTTAACAGCATCAGGAAGGAGCTCCTATGGAAACTATGAATTGACTGTGATAGAGTTTTAAGTCCTTCCTGTTACCATCATTTATGAAAATCTCTGCACTTAACAAATATACGCATATATATGATATCTTAGGCACAGCCTGTGGCAGGGCGTGAGCTGGATGCACAACATCAACCCAGGAATACAGGAGGCTTTTTGGTACAAGCCAACAAGCACAAGGAGGACAGTGGGAATGCTGCACCACCTTTCATTCGAGGCAGAACAAGCTCTGTGCCTGCTCAAATATCGGTCAGAGGAAGGTTCTTACCACCATCTGCCCTGCTCTCCCTCTGTCTCTGTGCAGGTACTGGAACATTGCTGCCGTTAATCTACCAAAGTTAAACTGTGGCAGATTGCAGAGACACTATCCCGTTTCTGGCAAATGAGAAGTTAATAACTCAGACTTACACAGGTGATTGAAGGGGACCATAAAAGAGCTGCCAGGGCTCCAGAGACAGAAGGAGAGACTCTTTGGGAGATGGTTGGTGTCTGAAACCAGGGCTATGAGACTGGGTTAGAAACCACGAGCTGGGGGACATTTGTTACACTGATGATGATTTGTTAGCTATTGTTCTACGGTTGAGTTATAAAGTTCTACCAGAGAGAAAAGACATGATTGTCTGGCTTTGTGGGTTTTTCTGCTGTGTTCCTTCATCAGCTTACATCGATGTATGCACACTGGTGCGTCTACACTGGCAACTTAGGTCGACATAAGGACGCTTAAGTCAACCTATACTAAGCCGCGTCCACATTGGGCTTTTATTAAGTTGACCTACACACTTTCTTAAGTCAACTTAATAACAGCTTAAGTTGACTTAATAACACCACTTCTGAAGGTCGACTTAAGCCATAAGTCAACTTCTTAAGTTGACTTCAAGCCAGTGTGGACAGGGAATAGTGCTAAGTCGATCTTATTAAGTTGACTTAAAGCCAGTGTGGCCGGCTATGTCTACTGTTAAATCGACTTAACAAGGTTGACTTTAAGTCGACTTAACAGAGTAGACTTAACTTTACAAGTGTAGACATAGCCACTGTGTGTGTGCATATATATATAGATATACACACACACAATAGAAATCTTGGGAAAGATGGACCTTTCAACTTCTATTGACATCAGTAGGAGGTGATGCTGCACAGCATATCTGCAAAATCAGGTGGTTAGTTCCCCACTAGTGATAGTTATGTCCCCAAACCACTTGTCCCAGTGAAAGAGTTAGTTCTTCATTGGTATTTAATGTGTCAGAGGGATATAAAATGTTTGGGAGAGAGCTCAAGTTAGTCCTTTTTTTCTACTGACTTTTCAAGAGGCAGATACGAGACATTCCAAGAGGAAAAGATCAAACCTGGTTAAACAAACAAACAAAAAAGACCCCACCAAAAATTACGGGCACCTTGCTGCTTTTCTCTCAGCTGGTGAACTTCCCACTGCTGCAGAACAAACTGCACCCAGCCTGATACATGAAATTGGGTATTGGACAATTTACAATAGACCTCACTTAAAGAATCACCTCCCCCTTCTACAGTAACAAAGCTATGTGTTTGTGAAAGGTCAAATGTGTTAAGATAACAGGATAAAAATCTTCAGAGGTTCTGTGCACGAGCAAAAAGGCTTTTTTTTTTACACAGCAGGTTGCACTCTTCTGCACTAAGAGAATTTTAATATGAAAAACTCGTTTTAGATGTCTAATACATGAAAAAGAATATTCTGGCACAGGAACTAATGAAATACCTCTGGTATCACTTTTCTAATTTTTCTGAACACAGGTTATTCCCAGTGAATCATCTTGTACTATAATGACTTAAACAAAATATAAAATAAAAGCATGACTTTATTCTTCAGATAAAGAGAGAACCATGATCTACAAAGCAAAAAAAAGATTAAACTTTTGTTTTGTTTATAAACCATTCCTCTGTCTTGTATCAGATTTTCAAATTTTTTATGCCACTTGATCATTTTATTTCTGCAGAAGGCAATCCTTCCAGGCTACAATTTCCCAAAGGATGTGTTTAAAATATCAATATGTACATTGTGTCATCAAATTGATCAGTTTCAGTTTTTCTCTGTGATAAATGGCCCTGATAACTGGATAGGCAGACTGTCTCTTTGTGATGAGGTCTCTGCTCTAATGCAATGAAAATGATTAGGATACTGTATTGTAATTTAATTACATTAAAAGCTCATTTCAATATAATAGTGTTTGTAGTAGTGAGCCTGAATATTTTGCTCCATCAGATCCTTAAAGAGAGGCAATAGATAATGAACCTTTAGAACTCTGTAGTAATGGCCAATGAAGAAGTTCATTCCCTCATTTCCGATGAGCCACAAGAAATTTGTCTTTCATAAAGTATACATTACACAGAGCCCTCTTCCACATCCACTAGTCACTTCTTATTGATTCATCTGTCAGAGCTAAATACAAGTTGCACCTGTTTGAAGAGCCTGAACCCCAACAGAGAAGGTTGCACACAAGTCCACAATCAAAACTTTCCTGACAATATGAAACTGTTCTATCCTACCTGTGTAAGGAGCAACTAAGAACTAAAGATGAGGTCTCCAACTCATGAATTCATATAGACTATCAGAGCGCAATCAGGCAGTGATAAGTTTTGGTCACTACCAAACTGCACTGGATTTGAAGCAATGATCTAGAGGTGAAAGACTCCATCTTCCACTACCAATCCCATAAGACATGGAGAGTGTGACAATCAGGGTCCAGACACCCAAATAGGAGAACAGAGGATCTGAACCCCAAAGAATAAGCAGTTGAATCAAACAGTTGTATACAATG
Source organism: Pelusios castaneus (assembly GCA_007922175.1). Taxonomy (NCBI): domain Eukaryota; kingdom Metazoa; phylum Chordata; order Testudines; family Pelomedusidae; genus Pelusios; species Pelusios castaneus. The sequence continues at coordinate 17,826,242 of ML685798.1, read as the reverse complement.
TTATCGTGTATAAGTATATGTCAAGGAAGGTCTTTTATGAAAGCTTGTAATGGTCTGAACTTGATGGCCATTAGGAGATATGTATATAAGTTACGAAAGTAGGCATGTGTGTATCTGTAATATATTGCAATTATAACTACAATGCAACTACAGCTCGCAGCAGGGGGTAAAAGTAATGAGGCAGGAAGGGCCACCTTCCAGGTTTACACAAAACTAACTGTAAACACCTAGCATTGTACAACCTAGGGAAAGGCAATGGTGGAGCATTAAAGTTAATGGTAAGACACTAACACTGAAAACTCCAGTCTTGGAAAACTAAGGCCAAGTCTGCACTAAAAAGTTATGTTGACCCAGCTATGAAATCCACACTCCTGAGCAACACAGTTAAGATGACAACGCAGGATTCCGCGGGGCCCAGGGCAGTTGCCCCAGCAACAGCCCTGTCTACACAGAATCCACAGTGTTGCAGTAGTGATTTAAGTGTAGACATAAGCTTTGCTCTGTGTAACCATGAGGTATAGTCTGAAAGAAAAGGGAAAAAAATCTGCACACCCTGTTAAAAGGGAAGAGGGTTTGAAGTGAAAGCTATTCAGAAACTGAGGGGCCAGCATCTAAGCAGGATGCTGTCTGTGAAAGACTGGATCCCATCTAGGACAGAGGATATGCTGGGAAAAATTCAGAGGCAATAGGTAACCTGTATTAGGCCATGTTTACACTACCACTTATACCCAGCAAAACTTATGTCATCAGGGGATGTGAAAAAAACACGCTCTGAGTGACATAAATTTCACCAGCATAAGTGGTAGTATGCATAGCTCAATGTTAGTGGGAGGGCTTCTCCTGACGACATAGCTACTGTCGCTTGTTGAGGTAGATTTATTATGTCGAGGGGAGAGCTCTCTCTCGTCAGTGTAGAGCAGCTACATGGCACAGCTGCATCAGCACAGCTGTGCTGCTGTAAGCTTTCTAGTATAGACCAGGCCTCAGAAAAGGGAATTTAGATAATGGAGAAGTGTAACACCTGAGATTGCATCTGTGTGTTAATTTTCTGTGTCATTTGTGTTTGCTTTTCCTTATTCTTTCATCTTTGAATCTATGCTTTTTCTATTTAATAAACTTTTTTTTTTTTACTTTTAACCCAAGTGGTCACTGGTGTGCAACCTGGGTGGAGTGTGTGTGCTAGAGTAAACTGATAACTGGGGGCAGGTTTCATTCCCGGGGTGAAAAACCAGAATGGAAAAGTCCAATGGCAGTTAAGAACTCAGGGAGACAGATCTGAGAGAATTGGGACCAGAAGGGCAAAGGGAGTCACCCTGTAAAGAGTAACTAGGTTGGTGGAAGGCCAAGGTTGAGACATTTCGGTTGGTAGGCAGGCTACTGATATCAGAGCTCTGAGAGATAATAGCATAGCATGAAGGAAGCCAAAGTTAGGAGACAGGCTATTAAAGAAACTTTTGCTGCTCTGGGTGGTCCCTGAAATGCCAGAGAGAGGGAAAGCTAAATCTCAATCATTAATCTGCTTTTTTGTAACTTGTTGTTTTCTGACAGTTAGCGTGGTATGTGACGTCATAGAGCCCTAAAATGGTAGGGTTGGAATGGACCTTCAGAGGTCACCTAGTCCAGTCAACTGGGCTGGGGCAGGACCAAATACACCTACACCATTCCTGACAGGAACTTGTCTAAGTCGTTCTTTAAAATCTCCAAAGACTAGGATTCCACAGCCCCCTTGGGGTTGGAAGTGTATTCCTGTGCTTAACTCTCCTTGTATTATCAGTTCCTCCAGTCGTCTTTCTCACGACTAAGGCTATGTCTATACTACAGCCTTCACAGCAGCTTGACTATACCAATGCAGCTACACTGCTGTAAGCTCTTCTGTAGACCTATTCTAGGTTACCCCCAATGAGCAGCAGTAGCTGTGTTGATGGAAGAGTGTCTCCCACCAGCATAGCATTGTTCACACTGGTGTGTCTGGCAGTGAAACTTATATCAGTCAGGTGGTGTTTTTTCATACCCCTGACCAACAAAAGTTACGCTGACAAAAGCGCAAGTGTAGACGTAGCCTAAACATGCCCAGCTTTTTTTACATTTCCCCATAGAACGGTTATCTAACCCTTCTATCTCTTTTGTTGCCCTCCTCTTCATTAATTCCAGTTTCTCCACATCTTTCTTAAAGTGTGGCACTCAGAACTGGACACAGTTCTCCAGCTGAGGCCTCATCAGTGCCAAGTAAAATGGGACAATTACTTTGTGTGTCTTCCATACAACATGCCTGTTAATAAACTTCAGAATGACATTTAGCCTTTTGAGCGTTGCATCGCCTTTTTGACTTTCATTCAATTTGTGATCCTATATAACCCTCAGATACTTTTCTGCAGTACTACCACCTAGCCAGTTATCCCCCATTTTGTAGTTGTGCATTTGGTTTTCTTTTTTCTGCCTAAACATAATTCTTTGCATTTGTTTCAATTGAATTTCATCTTGTGGATTTCAGGCCAATTATCCAATTCTTCCCCATCATTTTGAATTCTAATCCTTGTCCTCCAAAATGATAACAACCCCACCCAGTATGGTGTCATGTGAAAATTTTATAAGCATACTCTCCACTCTATTAGCTAACTCATTAAAGAAAATACTCAATAATACCAGACAGAACCCCATATGTACTGGGACATCTTTGCAGTACTGAAGCACAATGAAATGCAATACAATCTGAAAATTAAGTATTAATGCTGACTTTCATACAAGTAGCTTAGGTTATAAAAATTCAGCCAAGCTTTAGAATTCAGAATATATTTTGAGATACCTAAAAAATGTCTAAGGCTAGTCTACACTGATGTTGGCAAAATTGCCACCATCAGATCGACCTTCATAACTGACTAATCAGTCTGTGAAGACCCGCTCAGTCAATCAGGAAGCCGATCTGTTAAGACCACCCTAGCAACTGGAATAGCGCTGAGTCGAAGGGAGGCCACCCCTTTTGATTCAGCACAGTGGACGTACAGGCATAAGGCAGTTGAACTGCTTAAAATAGCTTCTCTTGATCAAAAGCTTGTTACCAAAAACTGTGGGTTGACCGTGGCCCATTGAATTCAAAGGGAGTTTTGCAGTTGAGTTCCATGAGAGAAGGATCAGATCCCATGAGAGTAGCTTTCCTCAGTGGAAAGATATTACAGAGGGTTACTGGAACAAATATGTCCTGAATCAAATCAACCAAATGTCTTGATTGACTGAATTAAATAATTTAATGTCCTTTTAGCTATTGGTGTAAAAATGAATACTATAAAGGTTCGCTGCCATGTTTCAAAACATAGGACCATGACAAACTGATGCAATTACATTTTAATTTCAGCAGAAAGTTGCTACCACTAACAACTGTTGGTATTAAAACATGGAATTAGAATGCAAATATAGAAACTTCCCATTTATTCAAAGAGAAAATAGAATTTCATCCTTGTTCTGGTAGAACGAGTTTCTATAAACAGCTGTAAGGATCTCAGACTTTTTAATCATAAGCCAATATTTTAATAGGCATTAATTTAAAGTATACAAATTTTTGAAGATTAAAAGTCTCTTCCCCTTATATGCAGCACAGTTTCCTAAAATAGCAGGAAAAAGAAGTTAGAGTAATCTTTAAGAAATCCCTTGTAATATATTAATACACATGTACAAATTAAAGCAATAGTTTTTGTCTTGCCAAAGATATGCAAGCACTTTGCTGAATCCAAAGAAAAGCAGGAGAAGAAAATAAATTCATATACACTTGTCTCCTTTACCACTGAAGCAGTGGCTAATTTCTTTGCATTGAATGATTTCACACTTTGTTGCCTCAACAAAAAAGGGTTAAACTAATCAGACTATTTAACTGTAACAACAACCCTCTTGAGAATGCCAGCTCAGCCTCTGAGGTAAGGAATTCACTAGCAGTGGCATATAGACATGGAAGAAACTATACAGGTGATATCATTAAAGTAGATTGCTCTTTAATCAGCCGCATTAGGCAAATCTTATCTTCTTCCATTCTTCACTCTGCTTCTCTTCCACATTCCTTACACTCATGAAACTCGTTACTAATTTAAACTGCAATAAGCCATACTTACACTGAAATAAGAGTGTCCACATAGCAGGGCTCAACAAAACCCGGGTGCCAGGTTGTCATGGTGACTGGGGTTTCTAACCTGGCTCCTAGCTACACTGTGGAAATTCAGCAGAGGAGCATCCTCTGGGAACCAAAAATAAACTGCTGGCACCTAGCTGGGAGTCAATTTTGTCGAGCCCTGCCACATAGGGATTTACACCAGTTTAAGTAAACTGGTTTTAAACTGATGTCAGTTGAAATGGTATAATCTTACATAGAGACAAGCCCCCCTTTACATCCACCTACCTTCCTCTTCCTCCCACAATGACCTGCAATGGCAGACAGAGATATATTGGTCTTCCTGGTTCTAGCTTTTCTCTACTGAACTATCAGTGCTCATCTAGAGTGCCTCCCACAGCAATTTGTTTTCCCCTTTCTGTGTTTACAGTCAGAACTTTACTTGCACTTGGAGTCTCAGTATATTTTAATCAGTTTTTATTCTTCCCTGGTGTAAATCCATAGATTTGTTCCTGTGCTAATTTGCATTCTTTTTCAAACACTTTCTTTTAAGTCTGCAACTGCTTGATGCCTTGATTCTCTTTGCCATAGCAATCTCCAGCTTTCCTCACTTAGGCCTCCAGTTCCCCCACTACAGAACAGCAGTTTGTGTATTCTTTCACTAGAGCATACACCAGACAATGCTGCTGACACACCTTGAAAGTCAGCCTTTCTCTTCCCATTCTGCATTCAGGGCACTGCAGCTCTGACACACTGTAAGATATGCTCCAGCCATAGAGACTGTGTTCAGATTCAGTGCCCTTTTGTCTTATAGCCATTGCCTGAGCAACCTTGGGTTCTCACATGTTGACTGTATGATTGCCTTGGCCCATGGAAGCTGGCTTACCCATTCCCCTGCTTGGGGTTTGAACATTCTCATCTGGACCTGGAAGAAGTGTTGTTTCTTAAAGAGGCTTTTCTTGCCACATCTGTGACATTTCTTTCTAAATGTTGGGTAAAGCAAATTGAGTCTGGGTCAGCTAAGATTCAAGGCTTGCCTAGTTGTACCATACATAATAGTTGAATATTTTTTCCTGCGCTCAGGCCTATGACAGTCACTTCAGTAGCTCTTTAGTTGTCCAAGAAACTGTCCAGTGCATGCTCTGAATCACGAAGGTATTCTGAAAAGCTTGTTTGTCCAATGTTGTATAATTTGCTTGTTGATCTTGCTGTACAAAGTCCTGCTCCAAATGCCAAATAAAATCAGCAGGCAGTAGATCAGACCCCAAGTCAGTAAACTCACATGTGTTATTTGGTATAATATGCCATAAACATTGATCATTGTCTCCGTGGTTCTCATCACACTTGCCCAAAGACAAATGTTTAATATCAGATTCTTTTTTGGCAAGAACATTAATGGGATTGTCATTTATGTTTGGGGATTTGTTGGGCAGTGAATCATAAATGCCTCCTCCCCGCCGTAATGGCAGGAATGCAGTTTGTTGCTTTGGACTACCAGTTTCAAGAGCACGCTGTTTAACCATTTCTGCAATTCAATTAGAACAAGTGTAGGAAACTGCAGCCGAGATGCAGGACAGTCTTTTGGTAATGAATTTACTTCAGTGTACTTGGTGATACATACGTATATGGAGATGCAACAAAAGCCCACATTGACTTGTGCTGAAAGCTACCAGCAGTGATGAAGAACTATGCTCACAACAGTATCTCAAGTTTAAAAATCTGCCTGAAAGATTCTGGGGAACTAGCAGAAATTAAAACACTGGGATCTTACTTTAAGAACCATGATTCAAATAGAAGATATTATCCTTAATAAAATATACTTCAGAGCTCCTCTTAGTAGATCACCAAGAATTGGCAGACTACCCAAAAGTGGAAGCCTAGGATGAGCTTCCTTACAGAATGAGTTACCTCTTACATCAGGGTTGAGGTTAGAGGCAGGCAGCCCTTATTGCCATTTAGTTCTCATATCCAAGGTGTTTTCAAAACCATCTACCACGTAGAAACAATGAAACTGCTCAGACTCTAAAGACTTGCCACGTAGATTCCATTCCACTTAACATTTGATTCCCAGACAATGTGAATCAAGCTGGAAAATGCAATTATATCTTTACCACTAGTTTTCTAGACTGACATGGAACAAATAAAGAAGAGGTGCAGAAAATATTCTTGAAGAAAAGCTGAAAGGAAAGCAGATGACTTTCTTTTTTATTTTTCAAGAAGTGCTGTCAGATTCCTCACTTTTAAGGACTGAGAGACAGGCAGATACCTATGCACAATCAAACCATGTATATCCTACTCAGAACATGTGAGCAAGTCAAGAGCTGATATTCGCTAAACATCATGTAATAACACTAAGCAGAAGCTTGCTAAATCTTTGGATTGGTACAGTAGTAAGTAATATTTCAAGAATGGAGTCTTCTCTCTTACCCTACTGCTGTGAGCTATTGCTGTGAAAATATACTGTGCTTACAGAAAGCTCAACAGATTGAAAGGGAAAGTTCATTTTTACTTCACTTTTAATTTTCTCCCTCTTTTATACAGTATATAGAGCATTTTCTGTCTGATCAGCATGTTGCACATTGGCACTATACTGTAACTTGGCTATCTATCTACTCGACCAACCCAAATATTTTTTAATACACTAATATGCTGCTTAGTAAAGTGGCTTTGAATCTAATGAGCTGACCACATTATAATTTCTTGCTCACCAATTATGAGCAATGGTCTTTGAATGTAATATTATACTCCAAGCAGAGGTATTTTGTTTAACCTGGATTGTCATTTAAGCTGTTTCTGGTGTTGAAAAGGCGAAAACCTGCACATCAGCAGGCTTCTTTCATAATCTTTTGATCCTCTACTACAGCTATTCTTTGTCCAGCTTTCCTGCTTGAATTGCTGTTTGCCTCCCTGTAAAAGATTGGCTGATTTGTTATCAAGGGTAAAATTATCTTCCCCTGAGATCCTTGCTAACAGCTTTGCTTAACAAAAAAGTTGAAGTAAAAAGACCAGCCTTATTTTTCCTCCTTCTACTTGTCAATATATCCCTCAAGTCTAAATTGATGCTAAAGTACATTAAATTACAAAAAAAGCTATATTAACATAATGATAAGGGGTTTTTAAAGAAACAAAAGTGAAGAAATTCAGAGGTGACAATCTTCTATCCTTAATGCATCCTGTTGAGCATGGCTACTGTAGCATACTGAAAATTATATATCATCCACAGGCAAACATTTCAGCTATAACTCTGAATTTTTTTTCTTTCTTTCCTTCCTTCCTTCCTTCCTTCCTTCCTTTTTTGGTTTTTTTTTTGGTTTTTTTTTTTGTGTGTGTGTTTGCTTTGCTTTTTGTTTTTTTAAGCGATATCCTCAGAGCATCATTCTACTGCATTTCATGCAGCATAAAACTTGCACCCAGCTTGTGCATTTTCTCAAGGGAGTTGTGCAACCCAGATAAGATGTGGGGATTGATGCAAATAGAGAGGAAGAAGTTAGCACAATCAATTTACACAAGTTCTCCTTAGGGAAACAAATCATTATATGCAAAATCATCTGCCAAATACATGGTCAATTCCTATTCAGCCATTCACTTTATAAGAGATTAGGCCAGACCAGAGTTATTCTTTGGAACCAATCCTTTTGTACGCAAGAGCTCTGTCTACAATAGAGATAAAACTATATTAAGTATAAGCAGGCTCTGTCACTGTTACAGCTGAGACAATTCAGCAGCATTATTCTTCACACAACCATGTTGATCTGTCCATAGCACCCGTTTATCACAACCATTTTTGCGCCACTGCATTTTGGAAAATTCCAGTAGCTAACTCATAGTGAGCACTATCATTCAGGAAATGCTAGCCAACATGTGCACTAAATAAGGCAGGTGCCCTGTGGAAGAAATAATATGGGATCATATAATTAAAGATCGCCTCATAGTATACATGCATGAGGGGGCCAAATTAAGTTTCTTTTAACAGTTGTTTGTGTGTAATTTCCTATTGTTTTCAAAAAGCAAATTGGAAAATCAGGTGTTCCATCATATGAAATCATATTGCCACCTACACGTCTCATCAGCAAGAGTGTAAACTTTAGATTCACTGCTCAGACCTCTGACCCTTGAGCAAATGGAGTAACCGGTAGGTTGTCATCTTCTATGCAGACCAGCACTAAAAAGGGATGAAACTCACAGTTTTCAGTTGGGTATCACAGATATTTGCTGACAGCAGAGCAGTGGTGAGACTTGGGAAATCAGTGTTCGATCCCAGATTATGAGAGGAATGTACTCTAATGGTGTCCTTTTGCCCATCCCATCTAGCTTGTCATTTTCCTTCTCCTGTCTCTTTCTACTGCCTTTCAGCTCCTACTCCCAGTCTTTCCTTCCCCAAGCTTCAACCTTGTTCACTGGCCAATTCTTGTCTTCACCCCCTCAGGTTTTCCAGCTGAGTACTACTCAGAGCCTTCCTACCACCATATTCCCAGTCTCAGTTTCCCTCCCGTCCTCCTATTCTTCACTCCAGGTTGCCTCAGTCTCCTTGTCCAGACAGCCTCAGGCTCTCCTACCCAAGGCTTCTCATCTGAGTCCCATCTCCTCCCTGGCACTACTTGTGCTCCCTTTAACATTGGGGTGTGTGTATGCTGCTGTTTCAAACTTACAGTTGTTTTAGTATATATGATTTTAAATGAAGTGCATTTCAGTACCCTTCATCAAATTACCAGTGGCAGAATTAGTTTTTCTCCTTTAAAAAAAAAATGAGGAAGAGCTCTGCTGATTTTTCTGACACTGACTAGCACCAAATAGTTCAGCGTTTATTCCTGCAGGACTCGTAAAACAACATGACATTCATTTTCTTTGAATAAATAACATTTACTGTAACCCCAGCTTCATAGGGGGCCTGATTCTGCAAATCTTCCCACACCAATAACCTAACTAAAGCCAAACAAGTAAGTACTATTCGTGTGAATAAAGAGTGTGATCTGCATTATAATTTGTGATCATAAAAGTGAGCTAACAGCAGGTGTTGTGTGGACAAGAGGTAAGTTTTAACCTAGACTGAATGGCACCCTTCCTAATAAGGGGCACCTGAGAAGTATAATTGTACATACCCAGTCAGCTTTCCAACAGTACAGTATTTCACCCATTTAAAATACAGTAAGCACAGTTAAAAATTAATTTCAAATTAGAGATCCTACCAGCTCTAGCCATGCTCCACATCGTAGGTGTAATGGTTATCTCTGAAATAACACTAAAACCAGAATGAGATGGAAAAGATCCACACTACTTGATGCACAGTCTAATGGCCAGGTCACTTCCCTCCTAAAGGATTAAAGGCTATGTCTACACTAGTTAATTTAAGTCAACTTAGCATGTCCACACTTAAATTTTAAGTCGACTTTGAGGGGACCCTACAAAATCGACCTAGAGCATCCATACTGGACACCTAGGTCAACTTCTAGAGGCTAGGTGGACCTGGGACAGGACCACGGACGCAGGGGGGGCACCCCTTGCCAAGTGCAGGGGGCTCAGCCTTTGCCCCATTGTACTTTGGTACAATGGGGCAAAGGGGGACAGGGACCCTGGCAGGGCATAGGGGCAGGGTGGGCAGAGCTCTGCCCTGCCCTGTGGGGGGGCATGCCAGGCTGTGGCTGTGCCAACCATCCTGGCAGGGAGGGCAGTGGGGAAGCCCTGGAGGCCCCTAAATCGACTTAGAGTCGACTTAGGGCTACTCCACATCTACACTGGCTTAAGTCGACTTTCTAAAGTCGACTTAAGTAGAAAGCCGACTTAAAATGAGGTTTTACAAAGTCGACTTAATTTTTCCTTAAGTCAACTTAAGGAAAGTGTAGTGCAGACGGAGAGTAAATTAAGTCGACTTAAGCAAGTTTAAGTCGACTTAATTTACAAGTGTACATGCACCCAAAGAGAAACAATCCAATATACTTCCCTTTAGAGAAGTATTTAACCGAATCAAAGGCGGGAAGGTCTTTTGTGCAAAATAAGTTTCCTAAATTTGTTTGGCATGTAGATAATTTTTGTTTGTTTGTTTGACAATAATCTGCCATATGGGATTTTTCGTTTTTCAGCTGCAGTTTAATGTATTTTAAGAAGCATGAATCAGAGAGACTGCTTTGTTGTCAAAACTGAACGCACATCAGGTGTTTCAGAATATGTTGATTCACCACAAATACTGTGTCTTGTCTGTTTGGGAGGAAGTCAAGAGAGATGAATTACTTTTAAACCTCTTGTACATCTGTGATTGCACAGCATTGCTCCATCACACCATGACAAAAAAATGTTTGGATAAGCAGACTTCCTTATACAGTATCTGTTTCCAAGTACATATCCAAACTACCAAGCTTCTTCTACTTTTTCATCAGCGGAAAAAAAGTATTCAAATCTTACATCAAAAAATTGTTACCTCAAAAAGAAAAGTGAGTTTTCTCTCATTCAAGAAAAGCTTTAAATGTGTCCTTAAGAGCATTCCCAATTCAGGAAAGCACATACGTACATAATTAGGTCCCACTGATTTGAAATGACGTTAAGTGCAATCTTAAGTATATGTTTAATTGTTTTTCTCACTAGGAATGTTTCCCTGCATCCATGCATTAAAGCTCATAGTTGACACAAGAGTCATTTTATTTTTTTAGCACTCCCTTAAAAACATTGCCTAATTTCTAAAAGGGTTCAATAGGGCATTGTATAGAAAATAATGTTCATCGACCAACTGCAGCTTGCAGAAGCCAGTTTTCAGCCTCTGCCCAACCTTGTGCTGATTTTCACTCTACCAGGGCCAGATGTACTTTTTGCTGACTCAACCCCTTAAAGCCTTAAGTCACAGGAGTAAAATATAGCTAAAAAGTGCTAAAATAAGAGTCATGTATAATTAAGTTTTTGTCAACTATATCGCAATGAGTTGAAAATACCCTTTCTATAAAACTCTTCTTATAAAATGAGGTTTTCACGTATCAAAGTATCAAAGTGCAATTTTCATAAATGAAGGCAAATTTGTCTGTCGCAGCATTTCTTACAGACGGGCAATTAAGCTGCCTTTGATCCTCCTCTCTTCTGACAATACTTTGCTGGTCATAGCTTAGCTTAGCCTTGACACAAAAATAATAGCCAACTGTGTTATTTGTACCTGTAAACAAATAGGGCCCTCTTCCCTCAGTTACACCTGTGCATTCCCTGCACTTGTAAAGTTGCATTATGGAAGCCACAAAATTTGTTTCCCCTGAACACTTGCCAGCGGCAGAAGATAAAATTAATGACTGACCCAGGGAACAGTCTCAGAGGACCCCAGAATGTTGAGTTACTATTCCTTTTAAGCTTACCTAGCTCTTTCATTTGATTTCCCCTGGCAGCACAAAGCTCATCCCATGAGCACTTCATTTTGGTTTCAAGAGTTGTTTGGTAAAGGAACCAATCAAGCACCGCAGTATCAGAAACATTGCTGTATAGATGAAAAGTGCATGCAACACCAATCCCGCAGCTGTCCAAAGCCTGGCTTCATTCCAATATACGCAAGTTCTGGGTTTAGAGACAGTAACAAAGAGGATGAAAATATCTTAAGATGATGGTCTAAAGCTCTGTCTGCTAGGACTGTATAGGTCAAATATTTCCCATGCAACTTTTTGTAAATTACCAGAATTTATATTAAGATGTGTCAATAAAATCGTACTATATCATAGAATCATAGGGCTGGAAGGGACCTCATGAGGTCATCTAGTCCAACCCCCTGCTAAAAGCAGGACCACTCCCACTAAATCATCCCAGCCAGGGTTTTGTCTAACCTGGTCTTAAATATCTCCAAAGACAGAGATTCCACCACCTCCCTAGGTAACCCATTCCAATGCTTCACCACCCTCCTAGTGAGCAAGATTTTCCTAATATCCAACCTTGACCTCCCCAGCTGCAGCTTGAAACCATTGTTCCTTGTTCTGTCCTCTGTTACTACCGAGAACAGCCTAGCTCCCTCCTCTTCGGAAAGTAGTTGAAGGTTGGTATCAAATGCCCCCTCAGTCTTCTCTTCTGCAGACTAAATAAGCCTAGTTCCTTCAGTCTCTCCTCGTAATTCATGTGCCCCAGCCCTCTAATCATTTTTGTTGCCCTCCACTGGACTCTTTCCAATTTGTCCACATCCTTTCCGTAGTGGGGAGCCCAAAACTGGACACAGTATTCCAGATGCGGCCTCACCAGTGCCGAATAGAGGGGAATAATCACATCCCTCAATCTGCTGGCAACACTCCTACTGATGCAGCCCAATATGCCGTTGGCCTTTTTGGCAACAAGGGCACACTGTTGTCTCCTATCCAGCTTCCCGTCCACCATAACCCCCAGGTCCTTTTCTATAGTGCTGGTACCTAGCCGAACTGTTCCCAGCCTGTAGCAGTGCATGGGATTTTTCCGTCCTAAGTGCAGGACTTTATATTTCATTTTATTTTATATTTATAAAACAGGAAAGTTCCAAGGGTCAAAGAGTATGCAGACACATCTATTTTATAGAAAGGAATGTACCATATTGGCCTTGTTTTAAATCCATCAGATTAAAATCTTGAGTTAAGCATTCTCCCAGGTTTCCAATAAAACCTATTAAGAATCTTGCTTTGGAAGAATGTAAGTAATGATCTTTCTACTTTTTTTCAGATATAACTACCTTTTTTCATTACCCTTATTGCTCTGTGGAAGGTCCAAAATTCATGCCAAACTTCAAGAAACAGATTAGTTCAGGGAAAATTCCTTTCCAGTCTTATTGCTATTTCTTAAATTAAGGCGTTTATGGCACATCTCCACTGTACTCCTTACTGAGACTTATTCCTGATTTCCTCAAACTCAGAATAAACCTAAAACTTTATAATATTCACTCAGGCCTTGTATTAATAGTGAATAATAAAGCTTAGGTTTGAAATAACACTTTTCAGCAGTCAATCTCAAAGCATGTTATAAAGGGCCCAATGCCCAGCTTGATGACTCCTCTGTTCATGTCTCTAGACCTCCCCTTTTTGAGTTTTAGAGGAACAGGATGAACATGTCCTCAGGAGTGTGAACAAGTGGGGAAACCCCAGGGGGACGGGTCTCCCAAATCAGCACAGAACTCCTCCAGGGCTGGGGCAGGGTTAGCTAGTGAGCTCCTCTTGCCCTAGGCCAGTGTGGGAGATGACAATTCTTCCAAATCCAGGGCTACAGCGAAAGAGCCAATCCTCTCCAGCTGTAGGGCTGTGACCGGGGAGGGTGGCAGGGGCGGGGATGCGGAAGAGCCAGCTCCTTTGGCCACAAAGAGCAAAGAAATGCTCATCCCAAAACATCCATATTTTCAATCCTGTGCATACCTCTGCATGTTCTCCCTGTCTGAGTCCCAGGTCCCCTACAGATTCCTTCCCTCCTCCCATGTTAGGAGCTCTGCTGGTGAGTTTCTTGGCCCCCTTCCACTGTGGTTGTTAAAGAGAAGCAGGATGTTAACTGATCTGCACACCCGGTTACAAACTTATTCTGCCATTTAGCTTGCCCCTCAGTGGTCAGTTATAATGAATTTGGCACTTAATATTTTCTATGAGCAGTATGGGTGGGGAGGGTATATACAACTTAGCTGCTCAGATTCTAATTTAGCACTGGCCAAATGGGATAGGTGTTTGGATCCAGGATTCAATTTTATCCAAACTCTCAGCTCTTTGAAGGGAGATTCCTATACATCACTCCAGTTGTGTCCCATCTGTGTATTTTAACTCCATTTTCAGCTCTACTGCTCTCTCTGAAGTAAGAAGCGTGGCAAACACTTATATTTGTGCTTTATTCCAAGTAAAAGAGGTGATGAAGTGGGGATAGTGGGTGGTGCTGAAGCTAAAAAGAGGGTTGGGACTTAGCCTGGATCCAGAGGAAGGTTGCAGGAGATGCTGGAAATAGTAGTGGAGGTGCCCAACAGGGATCTCTTTGAGCTAGAAAAAGAGCAATAAGATTTGCTGCAAGTGAAAACAGAGCACTGATCAGGGTGGCAGTATCAAGGGAAAGGAGGTAAAGCTTATGAGAAAAATATGTGTCAGATCTCACTTGTGCGTAAAAGAGGAGAAATCTAAGCACTCCAGCCTGCCCAAGAAGCAGCCTTTATGCTATCAGAACATAGAAAACCAGGGTGATCTATTTCAGCCGCTAAGGAGCTGGCAGTGTGATCCAGTTTCTTCTACTTTAATCTTCATCAACCCCGAGAGCTGTGAGAATAACCAATTGTTTGGTTCCATGCCAAACCAAAAAATGGCTAGGCATTGAGGGGGACAAAATCATTTTGGGTTGACCTGAAATTAAATTTCTTTTAAAATTTCAACTAACTGAAAAAGTGGAAAACATTTGAGTCAAACAAAACATTTTCTTCAACCTGCACTAGAACATTTCTTTCATTTTCAGGGTTTTTTACCTTTTTTTTAAAACATATTTTAATGACTGATGTAAATTTAAAATGCAATATTGTTTCAAATCAAAAAGTCAAAATGCTCCATTTAAAAAAAAAATTTTTTTAATTTTTTTGCCAATTTGATATGAATTTGCAAAAATGTTTTGGTTGCCAGGAAGCTGCATTTTTCAGATAAAATTATTTTGTTTTAAAATTTTTGCCCAGCTCTATCCACTACCCTTGTCTTCTGAAACATAAAATCATCTATTTTAGACAGCTGGAATTTATAGTCCTCTTCTTCCGTCAAGGTCACTTGTCTCTTGACTGTAGCCTGTTCTTCACCGGCAGATTTATACAGAACCTTTCTCACCAATCATCCCCATTTCCACAGAGCTACATGGAAGTACATGCATCTCTTGTGAGAAGCTATGCATTGTCAATGCACAACAAAACTGCCAAAGATAATTCATGCAGATGATAGGCTTCTGAAAGCATCCATACATTTGAGCATTTCTACAAAGCCAAGTATTCTAGGCTATGTCTACACTTACAAAAGCTAGTTCGAATTAGTTAATTTGAACTAACTAATTCGAACTAATTTTAGTTAGTTTGAATTAAGTTAATTCGAACTAGCATGGCCCCACTAGAATGCTAGTTCGAACTAGCCATGTCCATGCAGGGCACTTGCTTAGTTCGAA
Source organism: Pelusios castaneus (assembly GCA_007922175.1). Taxonomy (NCBI): domain Eukaryota; kingdom Metazoa; phylum Chordata; order Testudines; family Pelomedusidae; genus Pelusios; species Pelusios castaneus. Next base: position 17,811,079 of record ML685798.1, on the reverse strand, counting down.
TTAGTCAGTTGCATGAAGGTCAATCTGCCGATTAGCTCAAACTAAGCAGTTAGTTCGAACTAATATGGCCACCTTAACTTAATTCGAACTAACTATTTCGAATTAAGGGTTAGTTCGAACTAAGCAATCAAATTTATTAGTTCGAATTAAGGAAGCCCTTAATTTGAACTAATGAAAGCCTAGTGTGGCCAAGGCTTAAGTTAGTTTGAATTAAGCTTCCTTAATTTGAACTAACTTGCAAGTGTAGACATAGTCCTAGAGAACTTAACACTTCATCTGTATCATTAATTGAAGTTTTACTATCTGCATATATCTACATTGTGTGTCACTGACCCTCACTTTATGACAACGAAGCAGTGGCTGGCCAATGAGACAGCCAAACTTATGGGTGCTTTTACAGAAAAAATTGAAAATATACATTCAAGGTGAGGCTACAAGAGATGCAGTAATGTAACCTCCCATTTCCAAGTGGTTTCCCAAAAACCCCAATTAACTCTGTAGTAGTTATCATCAAACATCTTCTCTACAATGTCTTCCTGTGTATCTCTGGGATATCAGTTTCATTAATCTGAGCATATTTTAAAACTTGCAATGATGTCTTGACTACAATGATACTAAATATAGACCTTATCATGACAATTCTAGTCTAGAATCTCACACTGGCTTTACCTTCGGTTTGTCAGGCCAGGTACTGGTATATACTGTTGCTAGGGTATTGTGTTTGTTTCAGTTTCTGTTTTTGTTTTGAAATAACAGGTAAGTAATACAGCCGCCTACCCCACTAAAAAACTCTCATTGTGTATATTTTCTAGAGCTACACAGAAACATGGATTTTAGTTATGTATAATTTAAACTTTCATTTCAAGATTTTCTGTTGATAAACCTATAAACGGTCCTTGAAACCTGATTCCCACTTACAGTAAGCGCCCTTTATACTGCTACAGCAGCAGGCCTCTGATGTCTTAACTGCAAAAGAATCTCACTTGCTCGCAGTGTTTCCCTAAGTAAATCTTAAAATAGCTCCACACTCATTCCAAAGAACACATTCATGTGTCGTTTAGACCCTGTTCATTGCAGAGATACCCAACGTGTATTGTAGCTTTCACTGGAATTCAGACTTCATCAGCTTTTGTATGCTTGCCCGTGCCTGAAAGTACATTAAACATTCCTGCCTCATCCTCCCTCCACCAGTCACTGACTCCACAGTCTGTGTTAACGGACACAGCACCTTATCAGGAGCCTCTTTGATATAAGACCTTTATTTGACGCTATAGTTAGGAGCATTATTGTAATGGATATCACTGAAAGGCTAGCTATCTGAAAAGTTACAAAAAAATAGCATAAGGGATTCAACACTACAAAAGATCTGGGCAAGAGTATTCCCCTTTTAAACATTTGAATAGGCGTTGCTAGAAGTGAAGGAGGAATTCTAAAAAGGATATAGTATGTAGCTCTGATCAAAACAGAAGGGGAAAAGATTGAACTACCAGGTATAGTATCAGTAGGAAGAGGAGAGCAGGCCAGTGTTAAAAAACAACTGCAGTTGATTTCCTTCTTCTCTACCCTGCCAGACTATAAAATTTCTATGCTCACTTATGGTTCTGGGAAGCCATTAATGTGTTTTTTGAAGACTGTGGTCTCAAATTGTTGCTTTGCTGATTCAGATATTGATCAGCATACAAGATGTTCTCGGCAAACATCATGGAAAAAATCATCATTTGGGAGCTAATGAATATTCTGTAGAAAGTACATTTCTAGAGTCTACATTATAACCAGATGTTCCACTCAAAAAGTATTTGTGGTCAGGAATTACTGTGAGCAGTTAGCTTTTTTAAAGGGAAATATCACATTGCAGCACATTGAATATAGGAAAAAAAGTTATATGTACTGTAACTAGATAAAATATAGAGCTATAATAAATGGACATAGCAGCACACATTAAAGGGACCAAAAACTGATTAACTGATAGGTCTCCAAATGAAATTGTAACTGGGGAATCAACATCAAGCGGGTCTATTTCCAGAGGGCTCCTGCAGGAATTGTTTCTTGACCCTATGCTATTTAACATTTTTTATCAATGACCTGGAAGAAAATATAAAATCATCACTAATAAAGTTTTCAGGTGACACAAAAATTGGGGGAGTAGTAAATAATGAAGAGGACAGGTCACTGATTCAGGACAAGTCACTGATCTTGATTTCCTTGCGAACAGGATGCAGGGAAACAACATGCCTTTTAATATAGTTAAATCTAAGTATATACATCTAGGAACAAATATTGTAGCCATACTTATTGGATGGGGAGACCCTATCCTGGGAAAGAGTGACTGTGTAAAAGACCTGTGAGTCATGATGGATAATTAGCTGTACATGACCTCCCCAAGGCAACTCTGAGGCCAACAGAGCTAATGAGATCTGGAATTCATACTTCCTGAGTAAAACTGCAAATGTTATTTTACCTCTGTATTTGGCACTGGTGCAACCATTGCAGGAATACTGTGCCCTGTTCTGGGGTCCATGATTAAAGAAGGATACTGATAAATAGGAGAAGGTTCAGAGAAGAGCCAGGAGAACGATTAAAGGATTAGAAAACATTCCCTACTAAGATAGACTCAAGGACCTCAATCTATCTAGCTTAACAAAGAGAAGGTATTTAACAAAGAGAAGGTAAGTATTTACATAGGTAACAAATGCTTAATAACTGGCTTTTTATCTAGTAGAGATAGGCATAATACAATCCAATGGCTGGAAGTTGGAGCTAGACACATTGGCTATGTCTACACTTGCACTTTTAAGTCGACTTTAAGTAAGTCGACTTAGTGCGTCTACACTTAAAATTGAAGTCGACTTAAAGGGGAACTTACAAAGTCGATCTAGAGCGTCCACACTGGATGCTCTAGGTCGACTTTGTGGGGCTAGGGGGACCTTGGGCAGGTCCACGGTGGTGGTGGGGGGAGTACCCCCTGTGTACAATGGGGCGAAGGGGGACAGGGACCCTGGCAGGGCAGAGTCCTGTGTGTGACACTGTCTGGATTTAGGGAAGCATTTATGATATTATTTTCTATGGATATCTCATAAACACTATAATCCATAGGAACTATGTCATGTTTGGTATCAATAGAAAGGCAGTAATTTGCTGGGAATGATTATATAGTTTATGTCTAGGAATTCTATTTTGATTAGACGTTAAGAATTTGATGTTATAGCCATACTTTAACTTGTGTCATTAGACGGGAGGGTGTAACTTTTTTTGTAACTTTTCAGATAGCTAGCCTTTCAGTGATATCCATTACAATAATGCTCCTAACTATAGCGTCAAATAAAGGTCTTATATCAAAGAGGCTCCTGATAAGGTGCTGTGTCCGTTATATAACTTATATAACTATATATATATAGTTATATATATTATATTAATATTATATTAATATTATATTAATATTAATATTATAATTTATATAATTATATATATAACTTATATAACTATAAGCATACAATGGTTGTATTCTTTATGTGCTCAATGGCTCATCAGGATACTCCCTGAGACCATTCTACCTGGAAAATTCCTAAACATTAAGGAGACAATGGTTGTTCACACCCTCCCGTCTAATGACACAAGTTAAAGTATGGATATAATATCAAATTCTTAACTTCTAATCAAAATAGAATTCCTAGACATAAACTATATAATCATTCCCAGCGAATTACTGCCTTTCTATTGATACCAAACATGACATAGTTTCTATGGATTATAGCGTTTATGAGATACCCATTGAAAATAATATCATAAATGCTTCCCTAAATCCAGACAGTGTCACACTGTGCCCACATGCCCTGCCCTTTGGGGGGCATGCCAGGCTCCCCCTGTGCCCCCCCCACCAGGGAGGGCATTGGTGTAGTCCTGGGATAGCCCTAAGTCGACTTAGGGCTACCCCAGGGCTACACTGGCTTAATTCGACTTTAGAAAGTCGAATTAAGCCTTAGGTCGATTAGAAAGGTGGTTTAATAAAGTCGACTTAATTTTCATTAAGTCGACTTAAGCAAGCTGCTGAAGTCGACTTAAGCAAAATGTAGTGTGGACACAGGGCACATTAAGTCGACTTAAGCCAAGCTTAAGTCGACTTAATTTACCAGTGTAGATGCACCCATTCAGAGTGTCCATATAGTGTACATTGTTAATTAACCATTGGAGCAATATATCGAGGATCATGATGGATTCTCCATCACTGTCCATTTTAAAATTAAGGTTGGTTGTTTTTCTAAAAGCTGTGCTCTATGAATTTTGTGGGTAGAAGTGTTATGGCCTGTGTTACATGGGAGGTCAGACTAGATGATCACAATTGCCGTTTCTGTTCTTAGAATCTATAAATCTATGAAACACATGACAGATTGAGACTACAAATAAGAGGAAGGTTAGTAGGGCTGGGTCTCAAGATCTACGTTCTGTTCCCAGCTCTACCATAGACTTCCAGTGTGACCATGAGCAAGTCATTTAGGACCTGTGTCATCACTGGCTTGAAGGGCACAGCTACAGTGCAGCTGGAGCATGCCTACTGGCCTGGGCAGACTGACGTGCTAGATTAGAAGTAGCAGTGTGGATGTTAGACGAGGTAACAGTATGGACTAGCCAGCCATGCAAGCTTTCAGGCTTGTATTCAGGTAGCCACCCAAGCTGCAAAATCCACACTGCTATTTTTGCATGATACTCAAGCACTGTTAGCACATACCTGTCTACTCAGGCTGAGCAGCATACTCCAGGATGCAGTGTAGACATACACAAAGAGGACAGGTATTTAAGTGTTTTGGTGAATTGGAGCCTTTATTTCTGTCTCAGTCCTTGCTTGTAAAATGGGGATAATGATATTTCCCAACTTTACAGCGGAATTGTGAGGATAAATCAGTCAACGTAGCTCAGCTCCTATGATGATAAATAAATGCTATAGAAAAACCTACAAATAAATGTTTTTAAATGTCACCCATATATTTTTAAAATAGTGAAAATTGGCCAATTTCAGATGTTATGTATATTTGTAATGCATTTTGTGAAATACGCAACCAGTATGAATCAGCCAGAAACATACTGCGGATGCCAAAAAGTCATAGAAAGTTCAGCTCACAGAGGAACTTACTTCTGAGGGAAGAAAAAGTCTTTTATTTCAGCTTAATTTGGCTCAAAGAGATGGAGTTTGCAATCCAAACTTCACATATAAAATACCTAGACTCCCTGGAAGTACAGGTTTAAATAACAGGATGGTCAATATTACTCTTTATATTCTCAGGTAGCTAAGCTGAGTTCTGTGCAACTTTGAGTATGTAGGTCTTTGGACTAGGGTTTATAAACAGGACTCCAGAATGGACATTAAAGTTTCCTTGGTGCTTTCATATTTTTATTTATTCATTCATTCAGAATATGAGTTTGCCCCGGTGTAGTTGGCTAAAGTTTTTTCCTCTTGTCACTGCTGTAGATGGTACTTTGTGTTGGTTAGTTACATGCCTCCACTCCAGAAGTAGCTGTATTTCTGTGATGTTCATAACAAGTCTCAGGATCCCTTGACTGGAAAGGTGTTATATACATATAACATATATTTTATCAATTATTTTTATTGCTGATTTTCATTCAATTCCTCCACAGTCAGTTTGTAGGCAGCCCAAATCATCCAACCACTTATCTACAGTAGTTGGTGGCACATAGTAAAATATTCTCTTTACCGATGGATTGATATAGACCACTGATAGAATAAGCTAAATATACTTGTTCAGCCCATCTTTACAGTGGTGCATTTGAAAACCATGTTGGAATTTTAGGTTGTCACTTACATTTATAAATGACTTCCTGATGCTGTTTGCAAGAGGGATCTGTAGGAAAGTAGGAAAAGTCAGCCAGGAGACAGACGGCCTAGCATCAGTTGGGGTGAGCTGCAACTCACTGTTCTAGGGAGTAGCCTGTTTTCTCTCTGTGTGTGTTTTGGGGTTCTTATGTGTTGTTACTTTGAATTGTAAGCAATAAAGTAGTGTTGCATTGAGACCTTCCAGCAAGAGTATTTACACTTTCATCTAACTTCTCTGTGTTATACCATGAACATAATCATCAAACATTTATAGTGCGCCAGCCATGCCCCAGCCAGAGTGACCGTGGCTGATAGATTTTCAGCAGGAATCATGTAGTGAAGGTCCCAAATCTGGTTTAATCCTACGACTCCACACATCTCTTGGAGGGCCCAGTTGGGGTGGGGACATGGACCTGTATGCCCATTGATGGAGCATTTAGGAGCATGGAGACTAGGGTGTTTTTGTCCATCCTGGCAACATGGCCAAAGAGAATGCAACACCACTTATGAATATAGTGAGCAGCTGAAAGAAGACTAGATCTTTGTGAGACTGTGACATTTTACACAGTATGCTCAGGATTTGACCTAGACATTGCAAATGGAATGCTGCTAGTCGTTCCAGGTCTACCTGCTGGAGACTCCAGATTTAGGACACTTACAGCACACCACTTCAATGGATCTTGAACTTTGCCTCAGTGGAAAGACATTTTTGTATCCGGAATGATTTCATGCAGGATACAGCGAGATCTATTCGTTGACTTAATGCTGTGATTGTTTGAACTCTGCTTGCAGCCTTCATAGATGAACTCATCAATACTCTCCACAGCGCTTGACTCCATATAACATTTTTATATAATAGCAATAGTACAGTATGGGCCACATTTGTATAGGACCCCTTTCCCATAATAGATGTCTCCTGTAAAATGTCCACATGCATTAGAGAGCAAGACCCCACATTTGCATATGCAAAGAGGTTACCAATGCCAAGCTACCCTCATTCTATATGCTGTATATTGTTATTGGTCATTACTGGTCTGTATGCATGTGGCTTTGTTTATGCATTGGGTATAGCAAGGGCTACTAGAGGCTCTGTGCCTGTTTCTGCCCTTCTCAGGTAAAATGTGTCCACCTCTATCACTGAGGCACTACATCTCCTTCCCTAACATGCCTGGCTCTAAGAGCTGTAATTGAGCCCTCAGTGTACTTGTGGTCTAGGACCTACAATCTGTTATCCAGGGTAAGTGTGAGCTTGAAGTTTGCTGCATCCAAAATCATCACAACTCTTATTTTAGGTTGACTTTTTTTTCTGCTAAGCCTATTTACTACACTGCATTAAAACAAATCTATGGGGCCCGATTCTGTTCCCTTTGAAGTCAAGAGCAGTACTCCCACTGACTTCAATAAGAGTTGTAGCAGGCTCATAGTCCAAAAGGAAAAATAATGTAAATTAAATACCAAGATTACTAAATACTAAGATTTAGGAAAGATAGATTGTATGAGAAGAAAAACTGCTAAGTACCTTTCAAAGTGAAGATAATCACAACTAATGCTATCTATTTCAAAACTCAGCAGCTTTGCTTATCTCTTTTTAATTAACCTATTTCTAACCTGGACTACGTGTTTGTTTACCAGCAGCTTACAGTACCTTCTTCCAATTACTCTCGTTTCAATAAAAGAGTTTATGGCAGTGCTTGAGATCAGTACTGATGGTGTTGTATGTATTTCCTGTAGCTAGGCTAATGGTAACATATGTGTGAGGATAGGAAGAGGAGATGGAAAAATAGTGATATAACGGGAGGCTGGGATGTCAGCTAAAATAAGGCACGTTAAACAGACTGATAAAACAAAGTGTCTGATCTACTTTTGTTTCCCTGTTTTAGCTGTAGAGATGTCTGTATGCAGTCCTGAGGGCCAAAGATAGCACAGCCTGCAGAACCCCTATTCATTCTTATCTTCTGAAATACAGATATAAAATCCTCTCACACACAATGACAAACAGACCACTGCAATGTAACAATCAACTTGCTTCTTAAACGGAGTCCTTTCCTCTATTAAAAATTTGGAAATAAATCTGATAAAATCCAGGGACTCTAAATAACCTGAAGAGGGCTCGAATGTGCCTTATGCTGCAGGCTGCAGTCCAAAAATACTTAGTTTGCCCACCAAAGACTTTATCTTCCATGATTTTAATAACAATTTGATTCAAATAGCAATTCCAGATGGCAAGGATAGTGACTAATTCACTGAGCCACCAAATCCCATCTTTCACAAAATATATCATTGTGGGTTAGGACAAAACTGAGCTTGAGCAGCTCTTATTCTAGTGGAATAAATTCTAACAGAAATGTTACATAAGCGTAACAGTTGAAAGAAGACAAGAAAATAGAAGACTCACAAGATGAGGCAGAAGAAAAATAGATATGATAGGACAAATTTGCAACAGTAAAAGATTTAAATTTGAAATTCTTTTACAGATGGAAATTTGGATGCTTACTGTAGGCCACTGACACACTGACTAGAGAGCTGTAATGCTGACACCTTTTTGCCCCACTATTTTTCTTTAGAATGTTCCAAAATATAACATAAAGGGAAGCTTATTCAATACAGGAGATCAATATAAATACAAGTCAGACACAATGTGAAAATCAGATGCCAATGACTGTAGTAGGAACAGAAAAGTAAACAAACAAACAAAAACCTAATTTAATCTTCTATCAAGAATCTCAAACACTAATACAATCAAAAGTGTACGCACAATAAAATACAGCATATTTGAGTTTCCTTTTCTTCCTGGAGTCCTTTGTGGTACTGTATGTGCTATTTCACAGAATTGTAGCTCCATGGAAGTCTTTTGTCAGACTCCAGTGGCCCCTTCTTTTGTCCTATAAGCTGTACAGAGCTTCTGGTTACAAACTATGAATAATGTGAAAGGGACTGACGATAAAGCTTTCTGTTCTGCAGTCAAAGAGTATAAACTCCAGTGGAATGACACAAGTCAAAGCAAAGGACAGTGTAGCTGTAGATTTATTGCTAGAAAGTTTGTGCCATTGATAATTCCCACATGTGACCATTAGAACCTCTTTCCCTATTTCTGCACAAATACAGTGGCCTTTTTCAAAGCTTCCTACTATTAAGAAGTACTGGTGTGAACTTTGGTTGTTATGTAATGCTAAATAGTATGCCATGCACTGTGATGTAAATGGAGACATAAGAAACAGATTTCCATGAGGTAGCACCAGAACATCTAAAATATTTACATTTAAACTCCATCCAGGTGTGACAATTTAGGGATGCTGGTTATATACATTTTATTACTTCTGTGTGAGATTATGAACTTTCTGTATATATTTTTAGCAACCTGCAAAGCACAATTTGATTGTAAGACTGGTCTTTTCCTTCCTGTTGTCCTTTATTTTCATCTTGGACTAAAATTCCAGGAGTTGGTGATACAGGGCTAACAATGGAAAGTTGTTACACTTTGATAATCATTTTTAAAATAGAGTACCCTTGGACAAAGATGGCTGTCACCCATGGTAGACCAGTTTTTCAATCTTGAACTCTAGGGTGTGGTAACTAAGCGAGTGGATAACATGCTAGGGGGCTTTGAACTACCTGATGGGGCTGATCAGGGAGTCAACTAATAAAGGAGGCTGGAGGTTATAAAAGAAATGATTTTATACCAGCCATTTTAGAGAGAGGGAAGAGAGAGACTCCATATTCTAGAAGAAAAGACATTTGCAAGAGAGCAGGAAGAGGGGAAGGATCTTGCACTCCCATCTTAGAGAACTATGACCTGTGTCTAAAGAACATTCCAGAGCGGTGAGGAAACAGAGGCTGGAAAATGAATGTAGGTATATTTATTATTTTGCCGAGATCTGTATATTTATTGAACTAGCTAAGTGAAAGTGTGATTTTTTTCATAATCCTTACATAAGTCTGTACATCTGTTTGCTTTCACTAGCACTAGCACATGTTACTGTAAAACTAGAGTGCCCACAAGGATAGAGTTCTGCGAGAGAGTGTGCTTAAGGTACTGGGGATTCTAGGGAGACAGCACAGGTCTGGGGGGCCAAAGGCAGACGGACCATGGGCCCCCATTTCTGTAAAGGGGTAAAAGACTGAGTATTTACTCAGGAAATGGGACTCGAAAATCTTAGAGGAGAGGCAGCACCGTGCCATAAGTTATTCAGACTCAAAGGCTATGTCTACACTAGGAAAAGTTAGGTCGACTTTGTTAAGTTGACCTAACCAACCTTAAGTCGACTTAACAAAGTGGACTTAAACATCCACACTAGGCTTAGGTCGATGTAAAAAAGGGTTAGGTTGACCTAAGCAGGCTTATGTTGACCTAATAGGGCTGTTCTTATTAAGTCGACTTAAGGAATTTCTTATGTTGACTTAATGAAAGCCTAGCGTGGACGCGGCTTAATTTAAGTTGACTTAAGCCTCCTTAAGTTGACTTAAATCGCCAGTGTAGTGATAGCCAAAGAAACTGAAGAACACACAGGCCCCATATGAGAGGCCCAGACACAGCACTCTGGTGAGTTTCCAACCGAGGAAGCAATTCAAGGATTGTGTGTGAAACCAGGACTACTTCAAATTCTCATCCTTTAGTTATTGGTGGGGAATTGTTTAACAGGAAAAGAGCATATTTAGGAAGAGAAAGTTATGTGCCTAGTGATCGAGGAATAATTTCTAGTATATCATAAAAATCATGGTCCCAGAAGATATGTTGGTGCTCTTGGTTGGCATACATTGAGATATCAATTAAACGAAAATGTTTTAGAAGATTTTGGTGAAATAAAACCATGCCTGGCAGCAAATAATTATGTTTGAGCTTGTTGCCACTAATTTGTCTTGAGATTTATTATACCTTCTCAGACCTGAAAGATAAAAAATGTGAATTTTTCAGGACTGGATTTAGGGGCAATGTAATGTGACTATGGTAAAGAATTACAGAAATAACAGATTTCTTCAAACATTGAGCAAGGAACTTTATTAGAAATAAAGAATAAATATTATCTCTCAAGCGAATCTGCTGTCTGTCCCACTGCTTTATGGTAGAGCTTCAGCCAAGAATTTTTTGCAGCCCTTTCTGACTGGCTTCCTAGTATCAACTTTTTAAAAAATGGTGCACAGAGATCACAGGCAATACTGAGTTCTTTTTTAGTATGAATTAGTTCTGAAGTCTACATGTCTAGAGGATAATATTTATTAATATGTTAGGAGATGGTGACTTGGGACAGCTGTGAGTTGTATAAAAGGCAATTTCCCCTACTCATTCAGAACCACAAATTCAGTCTCAATTTATTTCCATGCCTAAGAGCCAGCCATGTATCCAGATGACTGTAATTTTCCAAAAGGGAAACTGCCCAACTTTCCATGATTTTTTACAGCTTCAAGAATGACAGCATTTAACCAAGGCTCTTGATTCACACACACACACACACACACACACTCACACACACACACACACACACACACACACGTGACCTATCTAGAAAGTAATATTAGCACTTACATAGCGCTTTTTATCTGTAGATCTCAAAGCACTTTACAAAATAAAGGTAGCATCATTATCTATCTGATTGCTGCAGTATATATGAAGATGGTGGTTTCATTCACATTCCAAGTGGGTGGGATGTTTCAGCACAACTCTACTCTCACAACTGGTACCATTATTAGTCATCTTAATGGATGCCAAGGATGAAGTGAGCATGAAGATTTAATTACCCTCCCACAACTAGAGATTGGTCCTCTACATCAAGATTGAGAGACATTATTGGAAAATGGGGGAAAGATTTTGCTGCAGCCGCTGTAGATGTCCTTTACAACTGAGTTGTTTATGATAGCTGTATCTAGGCTTCCAGGTGACAGAAAATGACAGTGTCTAAAATGTAGACTCTAAATCAAACCTGTGACTTAACATCAAAAGCAAGAGTCTCTTTAACTAATGAAAGAGCTTGCATTCAGTCATCAGAACTACAATTGCAAATAAATGACATTCAAAAAAGCAGCAAAGTTCAAAGACCACCTATTAATCCATCATGTCACCTGACTTTCTGATTTTTCACATAGTCAGTCAGATATAACATTATAATTCTACACCTTTACATAAAATATCATTGACCAAAAATACCCAATTTGACAAATGTCTCAAATAATTAACTTGTAAACTGTTGCGTGAGATGATGAAATGTGCAAGAAGCTTGGCGAATCCATGAAAAAAAATGCTTCATTCTTTAAGCAACACCTGGCATGTTTTTCTTACTCCATTGATATCTTTGCTGAATTAACATTAGTGTATGTTTATAGCTATTGTCAGTGTCACTGAATTGCAGCAAGGGATGCTGCAATTTCTTCCATGCCTTTTCACCATACAAAGGCTACAGACCACATAGAAAAATGAATAGCTGAAAAAAAGGAAAAGGAAAATCAAGAGCAATCCCCTTGCAGTACAATAGTATAGAGCTGGTAGGAGTTGCCTAGCACAGCTGTGGTTTCTCATAAATGCAGCATTGAGAATATGTTGTCTGGCCAGTCCAGAACAGAACAGGAACAAGCATATTCAAAAGCAAATGCTGGGTTATGAAATCAAATCAAAACAGTCTGGTTTTCAGTGAGACATGTATTCTACCCTACAGTGAAACATATCAGTTCCTAATGCATGTGTCTGAAAACAGTTTCAGAATTACAGAGGGAGATTTGTCCATGATCTGCACAAAAGCTTTTTTTTTAAATTTAATTTCATAAACCTTTCATTGATTATGAAGAAACCTAAAAAATGTAGAGCAAAATCAGGACAGCCCCCCCACCCACAAGGTTGAGATTTAGGCCCCAGCCCTGTAAACAGATCTTCAGGGACAGACCCCTGAGCCCTTTGATTCTGGGTTCACTACATATGGGTCCACACTTCTGCCAGATTGGATCGATTGCCAGGGCAGGGCTATAACTGGTGATATATTTTACATTTGTACAGTTTCTATTACCCCCTGGGGCACTATAAAATGTATATAATCCAAATCTTAAAATCTAGGGGTACGTCTACACTGGAGGCTCTGTTAAGTCAATTTAACAAGGTCAGCTTAGAGAGTCCATACTGAAAACTTCAGTCGACTGCCAGTGTCCGCACTGGCAGGTGCTAGGTCGATGGAGGAGTGGTGCATTGTGTGTAGCTGTTCCACATTGCACTGGGGCCTGGAGGCCAATTAGGTCGACTTAAGGGCATTTCCCGTCCACACTGGCTTAAGTCAACTTAATAAGGTCGACTTAAGCGTTAAGTCAACCTTCAGAGGTGGTGTTATTAAGTCGACTTAAGGAAGCACTTAAGTTGGCTTAATAAGCACCCAATGTGGACACAGTGTTCTGTAGGTTGATTTAACCGTCCTTCAGTCAACCTAAGGCTCCAGTGTGGCTGTACCGCAGGAGAAATAATTTACAATTTGGTGATAGCAAGATGGAAAACAAAAAACTCCTACATAAATAAACATAGCAGAACCTCATGTTGGTGTTTATGCCACTGTATCTAAATTGCTCCCTGAATTACATACAATACAGTACTGTAGCTATTTACTATAATTACATAATCATTTAATCTAACCTCACTGCCCTAATGAGAAATATGTAAAACTGATGCTTTTGCTCATTTGACTACAGTGGAGAAGACATTGTAAAAATAGCCACTCTCACAGAGAATTTTATTGCATGGGATTTGTAGAGCCCATACAACTTTGAGCCAAGTCAGCCAACCAAGATGTTGCTCTCAAGAAAGCTGCTACAAGATTGCACCCTGTACAGACTACGTTCTGTTGTTCCTGACTGACCCAATTTATTGTCTTTCCTATATTGGGCTGCAATTTTTATAGTTACATTTTATACCTGTTGTGTGTACAGAATTATTTTAGTCCAATCCAAGTTGTTGCCTATTTGTATCCACTTGGATCACCTGTGAATTTCCCATTATTAAAATCTGCTATGGCTGGATTGCTGATGATTTAGACCAGTGACACTCAGACCTCACTGGTTCAGGAGCCAAATAACAGAGGCTCTTTTGAATAATGTTGATCACCACCATGGTTTCGTTGCTTCATTTACAATTTATATTATTCTCACAGCAAAATGACAAATTATTATTTTATCAACTACAATTGGTTAATAACATTAACCAATCAGGATACTCTTACTATAACTTAGACTGGATAATAATTCAATGACACAGTGTTCTTAATATTATGTGCTGCAAGAGCTGCAGGAGACACACTAAAGAGCCCCTAGGGAACTGTGAGCTTCAATCTGAGTATCGCTCATTTAGACCCTACCCTAGGAATTGCTGGAGTCCTCTGTACTCTGGCCATGTCCTTAGCATGTCCCTCTAAGCCAGGGCGGCAGGGGAAGGCATTTCCCTTAGGATGGAGGAACCTCAGCAGACTACATAGGGCAGATTTAAGGCAAAGGAGGCAGAGCATGGATCAGGATTTATGCTTTGCTGAAATTGTGCCTTACAATGCTCCAGTCACTCAGGCCTGGATTTTCAGAAGTATTTAAGGCTTTCTCTGCTCAGCATTGCAAAACTAATGTAATTTAGCAATCTAAATCTCAGTTTTGAAAATGAGATTTAGGCACTTAAGTACCTAAATCCCTCTGACTTCAGTGAGACATTTCATTTTGACTTTGGTTATTTTTATTTTTGTATGTATTATATCTTTTTTATAAATAAAAAAATAAATGAACCATCATTTTGAAAGAAATTGAAATGTTTCATTCCCAAAATGGACTATTTCAACATAGTTGGAACTCTTTTTTCCTCTTTTGTTCTCCAAATTAAATGTCAGTGAAATTGACACTGTTTCATTAAGTACTTTGATTTCAACAGAACAGCATATTCCAGTAGAATATGGCTCCATCAAAAGTTTTCCAACTGGCTTTTAGGCATGTCTGGTCATATTTATTTTGAATGATCTGAAGTCTCATCTGTCTTTAGTTGATTGCAAATATATTGCCCAGCATAAACTGAGTGCATATAATTCTGGGGTGGAGGAAATGAAGCAGGTGGCCAGTAAATTACTAAAACCCATTTTCTGATTCTCATTCTTTGATTCTCAATTCTGTTTTCTTGATCTACAATTTTCTTTGAAATTTTTCACTTGGCATTCAATTCCATGTATGTTGTAAAATAATCACTTCTCAAATCCCTTTTTAATAGATTAGGAAAGGCCTTGGAACTGAGATTGTAGTGGATTCCATAAATTTGCTGCTTAACAGTCGCTCATTCCCAAACTGCAGAGAGCGGATGATGTCACAAAAGACACCAGTTGCAGTTTTCCTTCCTAGAGGGCAATCATTCTCAGAACATCTTAGAGTATTAAGCCACCTTAACAGCTCTGTTCCACCTGCTTTGTTATTTGCTTTTAATTTCCTGTGCCTTGCAGCACTAGGCATGCATGTACCCTGCTTTTTTCACAATCATCTGAATGATGTATTTTGTATGCTATCACCACAGCAGAATTATAGAAGATTAGGGTTCGTAGGGACTTAAGGAGGTCATCTAGTCCAACCCCCTGCTCACAGCAGGACCAACCTGACTAAATCATCCCAGCCAGGGCTTTGTCAAGCTGCACCTTCAAAACGTCTAAGGATGGAGATTTCACCATCTCCCTAGGTACCCATTCCAGTGCTGCATCATGCTGCTAGTGAAAAAGGTTTTCTTAGTATCTAATCTAGATCTCCCCCAATTCAACTTGAGATCATTGCTCTTTATTCTGTCAACTGCCATCACTGAGAACAGCCAGGCTCCATCCTTTCTGGAACCCTCGTTTAAGTAGTTGAAGGTTGCTATCAAATCTCTCATCACTCTTCTCTTCTGCAGACTAAATAAGCCCAGTTCCTTCAGCCTCTCCTCAAGCCCCCTAATCATTTTCATTGCCCTCTGCTGGACTTTTTCCAGTTTGTCCACATCCTTTCTGTAGTAGGGAGCCCAAAATTGGATACAATACTCCAGATGTAACCTCACCAGTCCCGAATAGAGGGGAATAATCACTTCCCTAGATCTGCTGGCAATGCTCCTACTAATGCAGTACAATATGCCATTAGCCTTCTTGGCAGCAAGGGCAGACTGGCAACTTATATGCAACTTCTTGTTCGCTGTAACCCCCAGGTCCTTTTCTGCAGAACTGCTGCTTAGCCAGTCAGTCCCCAGGCTATAACTGTACATGGGATTCATCTCTCCTAAGTGCAGAATTCTATACTTGTCCTTATTGAACTTCTTTTGGGCCAATCCTCCAATTTGCCAAGGTCACCCTGAGTCCTATCCCTACCCTCCAACTTAGTGTCATCCACAAACTTGCTGCGTATGCAATCCACCCCATCATCCATATCACTGATGAAGATGTTGAACAAAATGAATGGCCCAGGAAAGAGCAAAAGACATCAGTTATGTATTTGGAGAGAAAAATCCCAATCCTGTTAAACTACCATTTATATACTACATACATTGGCTTTCTGCCAAGAACAACTTCAAAAGGAAAATGCAGCACACATTTTACACTGCTGGTGGATGCAGGAGGTATTCAGCCATATATCAGATAACTACCATATGGGAACTGCATTGTCTATTTGGAGAAAGGTATGCCCAATTCTGAAAATAGTTATGCACATGCTTAACTCTCCACACTCTCAGTAGTCCCATTGGCATCCACAGTGCATAAAGTTAACTGCTAGTTAAATCTTTGCAAGGTCACAGCCTTGGCTTGTGGAAATACATACAGTGCATTGATCAGTGATAAACCCAAGTAAAGTAATTATATTTCTCAGATGTCAATTTTAAAAGAGCCAACCAAAATCACATTCATATGACCAAAGGTTTTTCTCCAGACAACAGGATAAATATGAAATCACACCTGAGAAGGATTCCTTATACTCAGATTTCTCTAGGTTTCCTCTTAGAGCTGTTTGAAATTTTTCTTTCAAAAAATTTTTTGAAAGAAAAAATACTTTTTTTCTTAAACCAGAATCATTCTCATAAAGCTTTTTTATTTCATTTTCAGTATTTGTCAAAACAGAATATTAAAATTTTATTTTCCCATTTCTTGACTCTTCCTTTGGCCACTGAATGAAAGATGCTGAGAGGGCAGTAAAGTAGACCCTTAGAGTTATGAACACCAGAGTTAGAAATTCACCAGTCAACCACACACCTCATTTGAAACAGGAAGTACAGAATCAGGCAGCAGTGACCAAAAATAAAAAATTGACAAGTAAAGGAAACAGTTTCTGTGCTTGTTTCATTTAAATTAAGATGGTTTAAAAGCAGCATTTTTCTTCTCCACAATAACGTTTCAGAAGTGTATTAAGTCAATGTTCAGTGGTAAACTTTGGAAAAAATAACTATAATTGTTCAGTTATGAACATTTCAGAGTTATGAACAATCTCTATTCCCAAGCTGTTCGTAATTCTCAGGTTTTACAGTATCCCCTTTTGCCACTCTAACTTTTCAAAACTTATCAGTTTTCTTTTTAAAAAAAAACTGGACTGGTTAAATTAAAAATGAATCTCAGCAACGCCACTGCTCTGTAACTTTTCAAGAGGTTGGAAAGATTTTGAAATATTACAGAGGAGCAAATAGAAAAAGGAAACTGGAAAATGAAAAAGTGTGACGGAAAACCACTGTTTAGCATTCATTTTATTGTTCTCATAAGCCAAAACTAGACAAGAGGGGTAAGGTAAAAAGGGATAAAAATGGAAATTAGAAATTCAAACTCAAATTTTCAAAATTTTTCTAGAAAAAACATAGAACCTTTCACAAAATTGTTCTTAAAAAAATGTTCCATTTCAAAGTTTGCAAAATGCAAACTTCAGAGTTTACATTGTTTCACAAGACTTCCCTCCCGCCCCTTCCCCCCAATTGTTCCTTTTGCTTCCGATGGCAAAAGCAGAGGACAGGAATATGATCATATCCACGAACTACTGTGGTAGCTCTAATAATACAGAGTCATTTTTTCTAATGTTCATTCATTTATTATTTTCAAGGTTTATTTTTATTGGAATGTTTAAGCATGAAATAATGCTAAACTTTCATCTCTGAGAGATTCTTTGTGTGAGTGTTTTGGTAAAAGTTGTCTCTTTTATGGCAACAACTGTAGGTTCTCCTATTGCTACAATCTAAACACATATGTTAACTACAGATTGTGCATTTTGCGCTGAATGCTTTTTCTGTTGTCAATTAAGTTTAAACAAAACCTTCAAGTAATTTCACATTGTTTTTATTTTATTGTATTATGACAGTAATTTCCCTAAACCAGTAGAGCAGGGACATTCTTATGTGACTATATGGTCACTGACAAAATGTAGCCTGGATTTTGGCTGGTGTGACACTGGTCAGAAAGGTTGAGCCTGAAATAACCCAAAATCAACCTCCGAGGGCATGTTGAAAATATCAAGATGGTAATTAGAGCCATTCATTGTAAATACCTAAGACTTCGTGGTTGAATCTTGCATGGTTACAAGTTTGGAAGTAGACATGTCTATGATGACCTTTAATCTTGCTAGTGATTATAGATGAAACCAAATAGTGAAACATCAAAGGAAGATGTTAACATTTAGATGGAACTTGAATGTAACAATACTACTGTTTTTAGTTATCTGAAACTTAAGTAATAAATAGCTGTGGCTATGTCTACACTTGTGAATTTAAGTCGACTTTTAACTAAGTCGGCTTAACTACGTCGACTTAAAGTCGACTTAAAGTCAATTTAGTTAAGTCAACTTAGTGTGTCCACACTTAAAAATAAAGTGGACTTAAAGGGAAACTTAGAAAGTCAACCTAGAGCGTCCACACTGGATGCTCTAGGTCGACTTTTTGGGGCTAGGGGGACCTAGGGCAGGTCCACAGGGGCAGGTGGGGCACCCCTTGCCCAATGCCAGGGGGCTTAGCCTTTGCCCCATTGTACCTAGGTACAATGGGGCAAAGGGGGACAGGGACACTGGCAGGGCATAGGGGCAGGGTGGAAAGGGCTCTGCCCTGCCAGGTGGGGGGGCATGCCAGGCTACCCCTGTTTCCCCACTCCCCCTCCCCCCCACAGGGAGGGCATTGGTGTAGTCATGGGGTAGCCCTAAGTCGACTTAGGGCTACCCCATGGCTACACTGGCTTAAGTCGACTCTAGGGAATCGACTTAAGCCTTAGGTCGAATTGAAAGCAGGTTTTACAAAGTCGACTTAATTTTCATTAAGTCGACTTTATTTTCCTTAAATCGACTTAAGCAAGCTGCTTAAGTCGACTTAAGGAAACTGTAGTGTAGACGCAGGGCAAATTAAGTTGACTTAAGCAAGCTAAAGTCAACTTAATTTACCAGTGTAGACGCAGCCTGTGAAAGGTTGTAAATTGCCGATTGTCTTACACTAATGTAGTTAGTTACCAGTGTGCATAAAAAATAGGTGTTCCTTCAAAGCCACAAGTAATCATCTATTATTCATCCATGAATTGCCTGCTGTGACATCCGCTGCGAAGAAGATATTAATAAACCTGCACAGATCTATAAAAGTCTCTAAGGTCCTGGTCCTATTCATCTCAAATCTGTCCAATCTTTGTCTGGGGAACTTTGGATCACTAAATTGGGACTCCAGCTTTCTGGTCCACCTGCTAACTCTCATGGGAGAATCTGAACAAACTCTGCACATGGATTATTTGGTCTTCATTTCCTGCTTCACTTCTTTGGACTGGATTTATAACAAAGAAGCTCTGAACTCAAGGACTGTGGTGACCCCCAAGCTGTTTGGGAAATTTCCAGAGACATGGCAAATTAAGAACTTTGCAACTCAGTTATCATCTCTACTTTGAAGCAGACCTAAGAACTTTATTGTCATCATTGTCATCAGTGTATTTAAAAAGATCTTTTAACCATTTCTCTTTCCTTTTAAAAAATAAATATTAGTTCAGTTAATAAGCATTGGCCTTAAGCATGTATCTGGATAAGATCTGAACTAATTATTGACTCATTTGGTAATGTGTCCAATCCTTTGGTATTGGTAGAACTTTTTTTACATATGACAGGTAAAGATTTTCAGTAATCTCCATCATATTTGACTTGGCTGTATGGGTGTTAGCCAAAGGGCTGGATAGTTTTAAAGGAGCTGTATTTTTCTCTTCTGAATAACCAGTGAGAGGATCAGAAGCTGTTTGTTGCCGGGTTGGTACATCTTACAGAAGAAAAACCACTGGAATTAGGGCTTTGCTTGCCACCGCCTTTGCAGTTTTGCCCTGTTTAAACTATCTCAGCGTGAATCCCCTAGAGGCCAACATCACAGCTGGACTCCTAGGTGCATTTGTAATGCCAATAATAAAAATGACAGCAGTAGTCTGGGACACATGGAATAAATAGATAAGAATTAAAGTAAACCATTAATTAAGAAAAATCTATTTTTATTTGACTAAAATCCATGGATTAATTCCAAAGTCTCATCAAAAAGTATCTTCTATAAAGCTCAGTTTAAGCCCAAAGTATGCATTTTTCATACTGCAGGTGGGCAGAATGAACTTTATGCGGAATCGGGATGTCTGTTAATGAAGACATTTATTGCCAGGAGATTCTGGGTGCCTCCATTTTTTGCGTAACTAACTTGAGACTTAAAGGGGGTCCAGTTTTTATCAGTGCTATGCAATCTCAGACCCCACTTAAGGTCTTTCATGTGGGTCACCCAAAATGACTAGCAACTTTTAGAAATGTCAGTGTACATACACATGCACACAAAGATAAAATATTCATTTCATACCCTGACAAACAGAAAAGAATACGGAAATAAATGTTGGAAGCAATCACATAAAGGTAAATGGATAGATGCCGGGCACTATAAGATATAGTCCCAACTGTTTTAATTTTACTTCTTTAATTATTGTTGCTGAGCTCAGTCATTTAAGAGTGAAAAAAATTTTGTGCCTTCGTTCCATAGCTACCATCAGAGGCGGTGCTAGCCCATTGGGATCCCTAAAGAAAAATGTTTGGGGGGTACTTCCTCCTACAATACACCCTAAAATAGTAAAAAGGGGCCCCAGTGAGCTGCTCTGTGCACTAAGCATCTTCTTGGTCTGCTCATGCCTAGCATCGACTTAGGCTAACATGTCGGAGAGGGTTTTTCCTCTCTGCCTCTCTGTCCTTCTACTGCCCTCCCCCACACTCAGACATATTAGCAGATTGCTGTTGTGGTAGAGTTCTCCTCTCTCTGTGGGAGAGTTTCACAGCTTCTTCTAAAGCTACTGGCAATATTAATCTGTAGTTCTATTGGCAGGAGTGCTGTTAGGACCACATGGTTGGCAATCTCTGCCACAGAAATGTTGCCTGTCATCTGTCTATCCTATCCTGATTTTAGTCATTATGGGAAGCAGGATTTTAGGAGTCCACGCTCTTCCATTCACCAGCATTTCAACTGTATGTCGTGGCTAGCTAAAACGGAAATGCGGGCCACATTCACCTTCCATATGCACTACATACGACACACACCTGTCACAAGAAGTAAAAGAGGAGAGGAGTCTTTAATCTCATAAACTGTACTGAGCAAGGGAAGGAATAGAACTTCACATGTTTTTAAAATGTTTTGTTTAAATTAGTCCTCACTCAGCCCACAAAGTAAATGGTTTAATGAATCCAAAAATATTGTAAGAAAGGGTGGGTGATCTGAAACTTGAGGTGTTTGAATTTCTGAGATTCCAGAATCTAAGGGATGAATCCAAAACCTAACTTTTACTTTGGCGGGCTTTGCACCCTAAACCAAGTCTAGATTTTTTAAGAGCTATTTACGCATTGCTCCATTCAGTGTTGCAAGGCCTAAGCATCATGTTCAAAAGTTACTTAGGCATGTAGGGCTAGAGCCACAAAGGATCTGAGGTACTTCACAGTAGGAGATAGTTCATTGCTGTGAATCCTGAGTAAAGATAGGCAACTCCCTGCAACCCAGGCATAAGTCTCTAACTTTCATTTTTAAAGGGCAGGACTTAGGACCCACCGTTGTATTTGGTATTCCCCATTGGCTAGTTTAGGCAGTTTCCAACTCATCTAGGTGGCTTCTGTTAATCCCTTTCTTTGGCACCTAACTCTCTCCATTGACTGTATAGGGAGCCCAGACACCCAGTTCAAGGCTGTAGATTACACTAGGTGGCAAAGAACCTAAACATTACGTGTTGTAATGCAAGTCCCTTTGGGGATTTAGCCTCTAGCAGCCTAAGAGTCACTGAAAGTTGATTGGGCTCAGGTTCCTAAGTGCCTCAGTCACTTTTTAAAATGTTGAGAGGATCAATCCCAAAATACAGTTTAAAAATCAGGCCATCTATGCATTCCTGGTCTGGATTGGGGCCTCAGGATGTCATCTAGTCCAGTCTCCTGAACTCAGGGCAGGATCAAGCATTATCTAGACCATTCCAGACAGTGTTTGTCTAACCTGCTCTTACAAATCTCCAGTGATGGAGATTTCACAAACTCCTTATGTAACTAATTCCCTGCCTTGACAGTGAGGAATTTTTTCCTAATGTCCAACCTCACCCTTGCTGCAAATTAAGCCTATTGTTTCTTGTCCTATTCTCAGAGATTAAAGAGAACAATTTTTCTCCCTCCTCCTTGTAACAACCTTTTATGTACTTGAAAACTATTATATCCCCTCTGTCATATATCAGTTTGCCTCTATAAAAGCAACTATTCTAGTAGAATCTCCGAGTTATGAACACCAGAGCTACAAACTGACCAATCTAGCCCACAATGCATTTGGAACTGGAAGTACACAATCAGGCACCAGCAGAGGAAAAAAAAAAAAAAAAAAAGCAAATACAGCACACTACTGTGTTAAATGTAAATTCCTAAAAAAAATAACAGGGAAGTGTAAAAAAAGATTTAATAAGGTAAGAAAATTATTTCTATGCTTGTTTCGTTTAAATTAAGATGACTAGAAGCAGTATGTGTCTTCTGCATGGTACAGTTGCATTGAGCTGCATTGAGTCCATGTTCAGTTGTAAACTTTTGAAAGAACAAGCATAATGCTTTGTTCAGAGTAATGAATAACCTCCATTTCCGAGGTATTCATAATTCTGAGATTCTACTGTATTTCACGCCACTCCAGAGAGTAATGGCACATGAATGACATCACTGAGGGCAGAAGCTGAACTGAGCTGGTATTTTACTATTGTGGCTAGCATCTTGTAATCCAAGATTTCTTTTGAAAATAATTAAGTATTTTGTCCTCATGTTTCAAAAGAAGACTTTGAAAGTGCAAACTGAATGTGAACCAGTGCAGACAACATGAAATAATAGTCCTGAGCTGTGACCTAGCCTAATTTATGTGAATGGGCTGTTAACCCAGAAACCGAAATATGATCATTCAAATATTAATACTCTGTTATTGTTGATCAAGCACAAAAAGTATGATCATACCTGCACAATGTGCTTTGAGTGGAATTTCAGTCTGGTATTGTGAATAAGCAGAGCCTGTAGAGCTCTACTGCTGGTTTTAGTTTTTGTTTTAATTCCAGTCTCACCTCTGCTTTAGGGAACTAAAATGTAACATGCTAATCAGTTTTCACAGATGTCATTTGCTGAGCCTCACTTTCCTTTTCCTTTTATTCCCTATTAAGATAATGTATAAGCAAAAAATGAATGTCATACCAGATTTCTAATGAGCTTGAAGCAATTAATGATCCATATGTATCCATGGTAACTACAAATGGGTGAAATGAGGAGGTTTTCCAGTACTAGAATCTCATTGCCTCCATGTCTTCCCCCCCTTCCCACCCCACATATTAGCAAAGTCTGAGATGGACATATTCTGGGATAATTTTCATGAATTACAGAGAAGAAAATACATTTTTCAGTTAAAACATATGTCTGTGCTCAATCTGATTAATGCAAACCCTGTATTTAACTCAATTTCAGTTTTAGTTTTGCAATTCACCTTTAACAGGGCAGCTGCAGTCTGTACCTAGCATCCATGTATAATGTATTACGTAGTAAAAATGTTTCTGAAAGGCTGATATTATCATTTATATAGGCCCTTCGGCACACATGGCACTGTGCATTAAGGGCTAGGTTAGTGGGTCATTGAAATCATTGGAAAGACTCCCACTGACTTCAGTGGGCCACCTCCTAGTCCCAAAGTATGAATTTTCCCATTAACTTCACTTCTGCAAGACCAGGATATTCTCCCCGAAGAATTGCTGCAAACTCCTAAAGAACTTGCAGTCTAAAGGAATGAAATGATGCAATCCAGTATGGTAAAATAATAAACAAGCGCAACCAGTTGACTGATCACTGCCATCAGTGACTTCAGTGGTTGGTTACTCAACGCCAATCTCTAAATAAAGAGATTATCTTGAAAACTGATATAATCGAATCTATTTAAACATCTGATCTTTTATTTTCAGTTGTGATATACATAATAGATGGACTCTATGTATTTATTTCTCTTCCCACACTCCCACGTCATTTGATTTCCTTCTCTTATGTATCTTCCCCATATATAGCATCCCATTGCAAATTCACTGAACTCCTTATAGCCTCCAATGAGAGGCTCTATGCATTAGTTCCAGAGTTCCATGTTACACTGTGTGCAGCAAAACAACAAGAGTCCAATGGCACTTTAAAGACTAACAAATTTCTTCGGGCATAATCTTTCATGGGCTACTACCTTCTTCATCAGATGCATGAAGTGGAAACGACAGTTGCGAGGTATATACACATGTGCCAGGATGAAAGAGGGCAAGTGTTAGCAAAGTCAGTTCAGTTAGGGTAGCTGAGGTGCATACACACCAGTTGATCAGAAGGTGAGAATGTGGGAACAGGGACAATTACTTTTTGCAGTGAGATAAACATTCCAAATCCCTATTCAGACCCAGTCTGATTGTGTCAACCTTGTAAATCAGTTCCAGCTCTGCAGTTTAACGCCGAAGTCTGGTTTTGAAGTTTTTTTGCTGAAGTATGGCAACTATCAAACCAGACTGTCCTTACGCAAAAGAGTAAATGCACAGAAATCGGACATAAAAAATGGCAACATCCATAAGCCAGTAGGAGAACACTCCAATCTCCCTGGACACTCTGTAGCAGACTTGAAAGTTGTTAGTCTGTCAGGGGACATAGGACTTGCATTGTTTTTTCTATGCATTAGATCCACATTCCATAGCAATAAACATTTGATCTTTATTCATGAGCATCCACAGAGAAGTTAGGGGCAGATCCATAGGCATTTAGGTGCCTTAGCTGCCTTTTTCGACACCCAAGCCTACCATTTAGGCTGGATGGACTTCACATCTCAATTAACATTTGACCTTCTGTGTAAATAGGGCATTCTCAAAAACACTGCTCACCTGCCACTCAAGCCCAGATATTCCAAGTCCCTGGACACTTTAGTTGCTGTTGGTTGACATCCATAAAGCCACCTCTGTGCTGCTGCTGCCCCACAGCTAAGCAGCTACTCTGAATACTCATTGGAAGCCCAGCAGCGCTAGAGCAGCTTTCTCATTCTAGACTTTTCTCTGCCTATCTCAGTGCTGGAAGGGGGAAGGGGCATTTCAAAAGGGGCTGCAAACTGGCAAAAATGATAATTCAATAAAGAAAAACCAAGCAGAGTCACTGAGAATTTCGCTTTAAGCACTATTTTACCAAAAGTGCTGCTTCCAGATTTTGACTATGCCCCGTCCCTCCCCCCACTCCACAGTTTTTGTGGACTACTTTGAGCATGGACCTATTTCACCTGCTGGGCCTGATCCCATAGGCCAGTGGTTCTCAACCAGTGTGTAAGGACTCTGTCACCACACAGCAGTAAGTGTGTCATGGAGAGCTGGGACAGGGAGCTGGATTCAGCCTTGAACTGGTGTGTCCTGTAAGGTGATGCACACAGCCAAGCATGTCACAACCCGCATAAGGTTGTGAACCACTGCTGTACGCGTTTCTGGAGCATGCCTAATATCAGCTACAAAAGACAACCAGGTCCAGAGCAGGGATATTTTTTGTAGGTTCCGTGTGGTTAGAGCACTCTTCTGGACTGTGGGAGACCCAGGGTTGAATCCCTGCTCTACCTGACTTGAAGCAGGGACTCGATCTGAGCTTACCTACATATTAGGTGAATGCCCTGACTTTTGGGGACAATGGGAGAATATCACTGTCTCTCCTGGTGATGCTGTTATTGGGCTAAAGATGATTTATACCACAGAATTGCTTTTAACCAGAATTTTTAAATGGAATAATGCCTATTCATTTATTAAAATGCTGTGTGCATTCATTCACTTGTTCTTTAACATTATAAGTAAAGCCTATTGTGACTCCATATTGCAACCAAAACCCCTTTTTAAATTGTTTACTACATTTTGTATTGCTCAGCATAAATTTTGCTGACATTGCATTTAGATGAGTGAGCTTAGTTTGGATGTGTGAATGGGGGAAGGTGATGGGATTAGTCTCCAACACCAGCCTGGCCTGATGACAAACCGCCGGCACCACCTTAATGGCTGAAGAACGATGCAGACAAACCCTGCAAAAGCAAATCGCTTCCTGGCTCTTGAGGATCCCTTCCTTAGGTGCCTCACTATCCCCAGATATCGTATGGTGATCCTGTGCACCTGATTCACGCTAAAGATTCCACTAGGTGGCACAGTGCCCAGCTGTTATACGCTGTAAACCCAAGTACCTCTGGAGGAGCTGTCCCATCCATTAGAGGTGGCAAAGGTCCATCAGAAAGGTCAGTCTACCTTGCTCTAGGACTCTCTTCTTTTATAGATCATGTTCATGTCTGCAAATTAAGCACTGTAGGCTAACCAGTGAGTGCCTATTTACACAGAAGGTCAAATGTTAATTGAGATGTGAAGTCCATAGGAAAGCAGCATGCCGGGGGAAAAGAAACAAGTCAGTGGTGGGTATTCCTCTCCGGAGGAAAACCTATTTTTCAACTTTACATCTGACTAATACCTTGATTGAGCCTTTAAAAACATATTTTCAGTATCTATGTGCATAGCTCCTTATATAGTAGCTACAGACAGTGTTCATAGCAATATTAATGAGCAGTGTGACATCAACATTCATTTGGGACAGCATACACCAGAAGCTGGGTGCTCTTGTCTCCTCCTTGCCAACTGGCATTAAAAGGTTCTTGGGTCACAGAGGGTTTCACTAGAATGAGCATCAGCAAGGCTAGTACAGATTCCAGTGCCACAGTGCATATACAAGTGGCCGCAGAATATTTCATCTAGTCTGAACAGAGATATGGGTTGGTGCAGATATATTTGATTTATTTCCTGGGCTACAGAGAACTCTCAGCTTGTGTTTCTGATCAGCAAGTCCTTTTCAGAGGATCCAAGGGCACTAACAATTTACAAACCCTGTGTTTCAAAACAGTACATCTTTTTTTCCAACTTGATATCTGGTGACTTTCTGTGATATTGAGTCATTCTTTAGCAACTTTCTGACTTTCAAATGAGTTCAACAGCTGTGAATGTTGCATGTATTGAAGCAAACAACTTGTCTATATAAGGGTCACTGCAACGGGGGTGGGGTGTGCCTGATTTGAGACGTGCCTGTCTCCGTGTGCCTGCTTGAGATCTCAAATAAATCTTAGTGTGCTTCTCCGCCCTGGTGTGGTTATTGGTGCTGCGCACTCCGGGCAACGAACCTAAACGAACTGTTGCTAGCCCCAGCCCGTCCTCGGGCGTCCCACCTGCAACATTACTGTGAAGTAAGGAATAGCGCAATACTAGTTGATCTGTTCTCTCCCCGTGGTTAAAGTGGAGGAAAGCTTTTTTTAATATAGCATTCACCAGATGGCACAGCAAAAGCAATATTAAATAACAATGTATTTCAAAGGGTTTAAGGCCATAAGGTCCACCAAATAATCTAGTATGACCACCTGTATTTCACAGGCCACTAAACACCACTCTCCCATGCCCTCTCCAAGCCCACCAACTGGAATTAGTCCAAAATATTATAGACCTCAGACTGAACTACCGTGCACCACCGTCAATTAACAGGAGAGACTTGAGGTGCAGCAATGCTGAGTCCCCTGCAAAGTGGGAACTGATTTAGTCAGTTACCCAGATTATCCCAGCAAATGTCTTGTGCTCCACACTGCAGAGAAAAGTGAAAAGTCCCTTAGGTCACTGCCAATCTGACATGAGGGAAATTCCTTCTCAACTCTAAATGGTGATCAGTTGGACCTGGATGTATTCAGTGTCCCATCTTCAACAATAGCCATATCTGATGCTTCAGAGGTTGAAGACACACACAGAAAAACTCTACTTGGTATGGTGTGGGGAATCCCTCCCTGATTCCTGCAGGTAATCAGCTAAAGCCCTGAGGCATGAGATTTTAGGAATACAAGACATGAACTGGAAGGGGCTCCCAGGGCTGCTGAGCCCTATCCCCCACCATCACAAGCAGCCCCATCCTACAATCTCACTCTTAAATATATCAAGCTGTAGTTTAAAACTAATTAAGTTGTTTGCCCCCGTGCTGTTCCAGAGCCTCACTTCTATGATGCTTAGAAACCACTGATTTCCAGATTAAATTTATTTATGACCAGTTTATACCAATTTGTTTGTGTGCCAACATTGTCCTTGAGCATAGAATTTATCTAGCTCCTTGGTCTATTTCTAGAGAGCAATAATAGCCCTTTGTGTTGTTAGGCTAGGCTATCTGACACTTTGGCCAGGACTTTCACAATGGTTTTTGGCAGCCCAGTTTAAGATGACATCAAGGGTCTTGCTCATGGTCATAAATCTGAGGAAGAAGCAATGGGCATCTGCTTTTTCTTCTGGTCTGCATGCATTAAGCTTCATATGTAACCACTTAGGTTAAGTCTTAGCCAGATCACTCTCATTCCAGTCCTGGACAGACTTTGGGTACATTGCTCATCTTGAAATCCCATGCCCTCTTTGACAATGAAGTCTCTCAAAAGCATCCACCTCAGACACACCAGCAACACTGCATAAAGAAACTCAGTCAGCTCAACTGAGAGTTCTGAGATGCAATGTAAAATTGCAAACGTATGTACTTTGTAAGTACTTAAGCACTTAGGAGCCTAAATATAATTGAAAATGGGATTGGGATTTCATTTCTAAGCCATATAGGCTTCATAGGAAATTTTACCTACAATCTATCTTCCAACTTTAGTGCCATTTTGATGAAACTAAATCATTCTCTATTGTGGATTTCTCCAATAAGTTTTAGTTTATCATTAATGCTAACAACAACTCCTAGTAGAAT
>ML685798.1:17755741-17775960 GCA_007922175.1 Pelusios castaneus | reverse complement strand
TGTGTGTGTGTGTGTGTGTGTGTGTGTGTGTGTGTGTGTGTGTGTGTGTGTTATAGGGACAGCTGAAAGGGACCCCTGCAGTTAGCAACCTAAAATTTTCCATTACAAAGGATTCTTGCAATCTTACCTTTCACAAGCTTTCACACCTCCATTGTTTGCATCATGCCTTTGATATTCAGCAAGGGGAATCCCCTCAAGTTATACACATGCCTTAGTCTGGAAAAGAGGTGACTGAGAGGGGACATGATAATAGTTTTCAAGCACCTAAAAGGTTGTTGCGAGAAGGAGCGAGAAAAATTGTTCTCTTTAACTGCAATGATAGGACAAGAAGCAATGGAGTTAAATTACAGCAAGGGAGGTTTAGGTTGGACATTAGGAAAAAATTCCTAACTGTCAGGTGATTAACCACTGGAATAAGTTGCCTCGGGAGATTGTGGAATCTCCATCATTGAAAGTTTTTAAGAGCAGGTTAGACAAACACCTGTCAGGGATGGCTTAAGAGGGTACTTGGTCCTGCCGTGAGTGCAGGGGACTGGACTCAATGACCTCTCATGGTCCCTTCCAGTTCTATGATACTATGCAACACGCCACCATCCAGTGCACTGTCTTTTGGGAAGTTCCAGCAGTACTTTGTGGGCAAAAATGAGTCAGACAGGGGTGGTTCAGAGGAAGAGGTCAGCTTTCCAGCATGCAATTTTTTTCATCCCATAATGTCAGCCATATCCCATAATTTTTGTGCATTTTTTTTTAAATCCCATTAACTCATGCAGTACTTCTGACTGGATCTCATGGATCAGCTGCAGATGGTGGAGTGCCGCTTCTGGGCCTCAGAAGAAAACACTGACTGGTCAGATCGCATCATAATCAGTGGCACTGGAGCAATTTTTCTAGTGGGGATGCTGAAAGCCATTGAATAAAACTGTTAACTCTGTATAGGATGGAACCCGCTTCAAGCCAGCGAGTGCTTCCAACCCCCAGTTCCAGCACTGCTGGCCATAATGCAGATTTGGGATGACGAGCAGTGGTTGTGGAACTTCTGATGTGCTGTGCTCCTGGCTCTGTGTGCCATGCTTACCCCTGCCCTCCAGTGCAGGGACAGTAAAATGAGTGCTGCCCTGGCAGTGGAAAAGTGTGTGGCAATTTCACTGTGGAAAGTTGCAACACCAGATTGCTACTGGTCAGTGGGAAATCATTTTGGAGCTGGTAAATCCACTGTGGGAGGTTGTTGTCATGCAAATATGTAGGGCCATTAATCATCATGCTACACAGGACCGTGACTCTCAGCAATGTGCAAGACATAGTGGATAGATCTGCAGCAATGTTATTCCCAAACTACGGGAGGGTAATACATGGCACTCATATACCTATTTGGTACCAACGCACCTTGCAACTGAGTGCATCAATAGAAAGAACTGCTTTTCTATGGTTATGCAAGCACTGGTGAGTCATGTTGGCTGGTCAAGGAAGGTGCATGACACCTGCATCTTAAAGAACACAGGTCTGTTGAGAAGGCGACAAGCAGGGACTTTCTTTCCCAACCAGACCAGTGGATTACCATTGTGATGTCAAAATGCCAGTAGTGATCCCAGGGGACTCAGCTACCACTTGCTGTTCTGGCTCTTGAAGCTATACGCCGGTGGCCACCTCAGCAAGCGAAGATTCATCTGCCAGCTCAGCGAGGTGCAGAATGACAGCTGACTGTGCTTTTGGTAGATTGAAGGATCGGTGGCATGGTTTATTCACAAGATTAGAGTGCTACAGAGGAAGCCAATGGTCAGAACAGCCTCTTGTGTCCTGAGTAATGTCTGTGAAGCAAAGAGGGGAAAGGTGCCACCGGAACGGAGGTGGAGGCTGCTAAATTTCAACTGCCAGAAACAAGTGTTACGGGCACTTCCCTTCAGTTCTTTGTTTACTGTCAGAAATAGAAGTCCAGAGTCCAGCAGCAGGCAATACAATGGGTTTATTTGGATAATTAAGCAAGCATTAATTTCAGTCCTTCACCCCAGTGAATCCCCCCCCCAACACACACACACGCACACACACATTTCCTGTTCAACCTCAGCTTTTATAGTATATCTTAACCAATCATTTTCTTAAAAGTATTACAAGATAATTCTTTAAGCAGTCCTGATGTATTGCAGCCTAATTCTCTAACCAATCATAACGCACCATCTTAACTGATTACAATTAGTTATGAGACAGACATCAAAAACCAGAGAGAAGTTATCAGAACAGAGGGTGCCACAATGATCAAACAGCACAAAGTGTAGATTCTGTAACCACAGCTGTTGACAAGTGTTTAAAAACCAGACAGAACACTATCAAACAAGGTTCTTTTTCAGCATTCTAGGGTCTTTTCTTTATCTGGAGATCACCTTCTAAGCAGCTTGTTTCTACCTTGTGTGACTGTAATTTGTTTGGAATGTGTGGCTGTGAGCATATGCTTCCTAGTTCATGGCTGACACTGCTGCCCCTGGCTTTGCTTAGCCAAAGTACAAGTCTCAAACTGTCACAAACAACTGCTTTGATTTGCTGAAATAGTCTGACCTGATCCTATGACTTCCCTGCATTTATTTTCCTTCCGCTCTGTAAGTTCTCCATCTTCAAGCATCTGATGAAGAGGGATTTTCTCCCACCAAAGCTCATGCATTAAATACATGTTTGTTAGTCTTTAAAAGTGCCACAGGTTCCTTGTTTGTTTTATCAAACTGTCACAGTGAGAGAAAGCCCATAGACAAGAAGCCTGTGATTTTGATTCTTTGTTTTGATACCCCTGTAACCAGCTAAGTGATAAGAACATATATAAAAATCATAGGCTCAAAGGCTACGTCTACACTTACAAAAGTTAGTTTGAATTAGTTAATTCGAACTAACTAATTCAAACTAATTTTAATTAGTTCGAATTAACTTAATTCGAACTAGCAAATTTTAGTTCGAACTAAGCAAGAGCCATGCATGGCACTTGTTTAGTTCGAATTAGTCAATTGCATTGAGCTCAATGTGCCGCTTAGTTCGAACTAACATGGCCACATTGGGTTAATTCGAACTAACTAGTTCGAAAAGTATAAGCGAATTTATTAGTTCGAATTAAGGAAGCCCTTAATTCGAACTAATGAAAGCCTAGTGTAGCCATGGCTTAGTTAGTTCGAATTAAGCTTCCTTAATTCAAACTAACTTGCCAGTGTAGACATAGCCATAGGCCTTTCAGGCAAGTCTAAATATCTCTATTCTAACAAGAAGGAAAACAACAGAGTCCTGTGGCACTTTTAAAGACTAACAGATTTATTAATCGCATGAGCTTTCGTGGGAGAAAACCCCACTTTGTCAGACACTTTGAAGATGTGAAATTTACAGAATGGGAGGAAATTAAATGCAGGGGAGTATATGACATAGGTTCAGGTCAGGCTGTAACAGCAAATCAAAATAGGTGTTAGAATTCAAACACTGGGGAACAGCACATAGAGGAAGGTGAGGTCAAATCACCTGTTGTAATGAGAGAAAAATCCATAGTCCCTGTTTAACCCCAAGGCAACTGAGTCAAATTTGCATATTAATTCGAGTTCTGCAGTTTCTCTTTGAAGCTGTGATTTGTTATTCATCTGTTTCAACACAGCTATTAGCAAGTCGTCAATGGAGTGAGCAGAGAGATTGAAGTGTTCCCCTATTGGTTTTGTAATGTTGCAATTTCTGATGTCTGATTTGTGTCCATTTTACTGGACAACAAATTTTTTCGAAAGTGTTGCTTCTTCAGAAATTTTTGGTGATTATGATAGACCACTTGAAGCTGAACACAAATATAATTTCAGACTACTTGTATCACGTAGGAATTTGGAGAAACAAGAAATTGATTTTTATTGAATGTAATGCATTTAATTGCATAACGATGCTGACGATTTGCAATAGTTCAACTGAGCTTAAAATGTTTTGTTGATGATTTTCGTTTGTACTCAGTGTCTGAGGCTTCTCATGTAAGTGCCCAACAATAATCGGCCAGCACTGATGGATTCCAGTTGCCCTGGTATCATTTTTCCATGATCGCAATGTCCTGGTGAAACCTTTCACCATGCTCGTCACTGACTGCACCAAGATTTGCAGGGAAGAAGTCTAAATGCGAATGCAGAAAATGAATCTTTAGTGACATGTTGCACTTCATGGTTTTGTATGCTTTAAGCATGTTGTCAACCAGCTGCATGTACTTTGGTGCTCTGTAGTTGCCAAGAAAATTTTCATCCTTGAACATCCTTGAATGCCTTCCATGTGATTTTCTCCGGCCCTACTAGAAGTTCTTCGAACTGCCTGTCATTGATGACCTGTTTGATTTGTGGACCAACGAAAATGCCTTCCTTAATCTTGGCATCAGTTATTCTGGGAAACATCTGTCTCAAATATCGAAATCCTTCACCTTCCTTGTTCATCGCTTTCACAACATTTTTCATCAGTCCGAGTTTTATGTGAAGAGGAGGCAAAAATATCTTTGTCAGGTCTACAAGTGTTTTATGTGCCACACTTTTCTGCCCTGGAACCAACTGCTTACGGAGTGGCCAGTCCTTTTTAATGTAATGAGACTCTTTAGCACGGCTGTCCAATTCGCAAATGAAACAACAGTAGTTGGTGTATCCGAGCTGCATTCCTAGTAGCTTTCAGATCACCACAGATGTTCCAGTTGTTGTTGCTGTACTGTATGTGTTTCAACAAGACTTCCATATTTCCGTAGGTTTCTTTCATGTGTACTGCATAGCCAATTGGCATTGAAGGGTGAACATTGCCCAAAAGTATTCAGGAAGCAAAATCTTTGTTGTCCAGTGTCTTTGGCGTAGAGACTGTCCTGTTTGTCCAATATATAAGGCAGAGGGGCATTTCCAGCACATGATGGCATAAATCACATTGGTGGATGAGCAGGTGAATGAGCCCTTGATGGAGTAGGTGGCTTGATTAGGTCCTGTGATGGTGTCTTTATTGTAGATATGAGGGCAAAGTTGGCAGCGTGGTCTGTTGCAGGGATATGTTCCTGCTTTAGTGTTTCTGTTGTTTGATCTGTAGTTGCTGGTGAGGTTGGGGGGCTGTCTGTAAGCAAGGAGAGGTTTGTCTCCCAAGGCTTGAGAGAGTGAGGGATCATCTTGTAGAATGGGCTGTAGATCTTTGATGATGTGTTGAAGAGGTCTGACTTGGGGGTTGTAGGTGGCGACCAATGGCGTTCTGTTGGTTTTTTTCTAGGGCTTCTCCAAACACTAGAATTTTATTAACAAAAACACTGCAAAAAAAAGTCCTATACTAGTTAAAAGCAGATACATAAACTTAATAAATTTATTGATAGGAGCTTAAGAAGAGGAAAGAACATACATGTCCATTTTGGCTACACATACCCTGATTACTGAGAGCCACAATTGCTGTAGGTAAAGCTGTGGTTGCTTGTAACTTCCCCAGGTTGGAATGGTAGTGGCAGGAATACAGTCCCTGATGAGAGAGGAATGTTGATAGGTAGGGGCAGGGGGGGGGGGGGATTAGAGGAAGATGTTATAAGGGAGTTCTCCATGGACTACAAAGAGGTGAGCCCATGATCATCCAATCTGTAGATCTACCCGTGTTTGCTGTCAGAAAATCTCAATTATGTCATGATACATCTTCTTATTGTTCTCCCGCTGGAACTCCTGGTTCTTCCTCCTGTCTTCTCTTTCATTCTTCATACAGTCTGCCTTATTCATCCTACAGGCCCTCTGCTCACAATCTGTTGCAACACTGTCTTGCAGGATCTCACTGATCATCTCATCCCAAGTGCTCTTCTTTCTCCTAAGTATCTGACTCAAGTGTGGAGAGGGAAAACCTCTAGGCTGCAACGGCAGCAGCTACAGATAAAACAAAGGTATAGTCACAATGGAAAGTGAAAATTAACCTCCATAACTCTCTTCCCCACTCCCCTCAAGTTTTAGACAAGACATTTTTATTGACACTTCTGCTATAGAGTTCTTGTGCCTGGTACCACTCACACTACCTGCCAGGTTAAGTATGGCCCACCAGAGATGAGGGAAATGAGGAGGTATTTGCTCAGTTGCATGACTCTAGAGTTGAAGGCAATGGTGCTGAACACCAGGGCTGTCCCTAAGTGGGGGGGCAGGGCCCAGGACCAATTGGCCTGTGCAGGGCCACCACCCCTGCCCCACGCTGCGGGGGCTGGGCAGGCCAGCCCACAGATGCCAGGCACCCGACCCTCTCCTAGGCCAGCTGCTCCGTCCCAGGGATGGGGTGGCTGGCCCAGAGGCTGGTCTCTGCTTCCCTTCCCTGCCCCTGGGCTGGCTGCTCTGCCTTGAGGGGTGGAAAGAGCCAGCACAGAGGCTGGGCTTTGCACTCCCACCCCGTTGTCTTTGGCTTTCCACTGGGAGCGGGGCAGTGCAGGGCCCATGTAACCATGGGGCTCAAGGCGATCACCCCATTTGTCTCCCCCTAAGGACAGCCCTGCTGAATACTGGTGCTAATTTCCATAAGGGGTGGTGATCTTTAGCTGAGAGTTCACTCCTGAGAGTGACAAAGACACAGGAAACATAGCTGCTGCTGGTGTCCTGAAACTGCCCAGACCTGCATGCCACTAGCCTGTTTGCTGCAGTAGAGTCTGCTGAAGTTATCACTGACGGGCATGGGAAACTGGCCTACAGAAGAGGAAAAAATAAGGTTGCCCTCCCATGAAAACTTCAGGAGAGGATTTCAGAGCACCTCCATGAAAGTTTTATTGAGATCTCTCTGGAGGGTTCAAGGGACAGTCCTACAAACTACCCCACCTGGTCATTTGCCTTGGCCTCCCAACGGCTATGAAAAGCAGATAACACTGCTGCCTCTCATTGTTGTACCTCTTCTAGTATGAATACATTTAATGAAAAGTCAACAGCTGTGTGACTCACTTTAATGGGAAATTCATTTACATGCTTACCAGACTCAGAGGGGCAGCCGTGTTAGCCTGTGTACCTCAAAAACAAGAGTCATGTGGCACCTTAAAGACTAACAAATTTCTTTGTACATAAGCTTTCGTGGGCTCCATCTGATGAAGTGGGTTGGAGCCCACAAAAACTTATGCCCAAAGAAATGTGTTAGTCTTTAAGGTGCACAGGACTCTCATTGTTTATGCTTACCCAAGGTTCCTTGACTGCATGGACTGTGGTGCAGTCCCTGGCACACAGAATAGCTGGACCCTGTGGAAACATGTCCTCATCCTCACTATTCATGGCAGGGCTTTGTGTCCCGGGAACCTCAGAAGAATCCATAGTGATGTGTGGAGGGTTGGTGGGGCACTGCCAACTACAGCATGCGGCTGTTTGTAAAAAGTGGCAGGTCTACAGCTCAGCACCAGATTGACTGTTGGCTTTCTGGTATGCATGCTGCAGTGCCTTCATTTTCACATGGCCCACTGTTGATTCCTCTCATACCCCTTCTCGGGCACCCCACATGCAATCTGCTCATAGGTGTCAATGTTTCTGCCATGGATCTTCAGCTGGGCCTGCACAGCTTCTTCTCCCCACAGGCCCAGGAGAGATCCAATATCTCTGGTCTATTCCAGGCTGGTGCATGGCTAAAGCATGTACACAGCATGGCCAGCTGGTCAGTTGCATACAACAATGGAGAACTACTGGGTGTGCTCCACGTTGGACAATCAGAAAAGCGCATTTCAAAACATTCTGGAGCTTTAAAAGGGACCGTGACCCCTGGGCAGTGGAGTTCACAACAGAGACTAGAGCGGTCAGTGTCAGGCATTGAGGACAGCTACTGTAGGGCTGTTCGAGCCAACGTAGGTAATGCAGTATCTACACTTGCACTACATCGACTTCAGGACATCAACCCTAGTTCACTGCCGTGTCGCCATAGGAGGTCACTTACAGTGGTGGGAGATCAATCCAACAGCAGACTTGTGTGCAACTAGGTAGACACAAGGTGGCTCACATAGACTTAACTTTGTAGTGTAGACTGGTCAAATGCAATTAATCCTGTAGTTCAAGCAGTACCAGGCGGTGCTGTAGTGCTAACAGTTCAGGACTCAAACTTGCTGTGATGATTCATGATGTGGGAAGTGGGTTGTTACATTTGTATGTAACAGAATTTTTTTTTAACCTTTTTCTTTATAAAATAAACACACACAAACACACAAAAACCTTCTGTGAAAAGAAATCTATTTAGGTTGCAAAGTTGAACTCTGGCAAATTAGGAAATGACAGATTTATACTTTCCTGTGCAACCTTAACGCCCGCCTTGTGTTAAATGCATTATGATTATGAAAATGAAAAATTTAAAATGGAAGTTTTAAGGCTTTTTAAAGAAGTTTTCAGTGTTTTAGCTTTTTCAAGCCCCTTTGGCTAACAAATAGATGTTCTTTATCCTTCAAACTTTCCATACAGTTAACAAGCACTGCCAGATACCTTTGAGAAATTTGGTTGTAACTAAGCAAAGTTAGTAACAATACTTTTTCCTATCTTTCCTGTTATATGTACAATTTTCCCTTACTCAAATTGGCCATTGTTTTCCATGACTTTCAATGGGACCAAAGCTGTCCAATGGGATTGAAACTGATCATACCTTCAGTAAGGATCACCACTGCTTACCTAGGTTGGACGCCTAGTTCATTGCCTCCAAAGACACTGAAGTCACAGGCTTCTCTCAGGGCAGACAGTGTTGACTTTAGTGCGATAGAGGCTTTCACACCTCTCAACCTTCAAACACTGCAATTGAAGTGTGTGACCCCTGACAAAAGACTAGCACACCTGTCCTTTGCTGAGCATCATGACATAATTGACAGATTAGAATGTATTATCACAATAAAACCTTCTCAAAGAATATTTTCTTACTATACGAATTAAACACATGAGTTTTCTTGGGAACTGGGGTGATTTGTTTTCAGAAAATGAGAAAAATAGGGACTCTACCAGGTGTCCCACTGGGCCCCATATCAGTCCTCACCAGAGCATGAACAGTGGAGCTTCAACTTCTGCACCCAGAATACTGCTACAGTTATTGGAATAACCACTATCCTCTATAACCACGTATTAGAAGGAGGCATGACACACACTCAGCTAGTGGTAACAAGTGTTTCCTAGACAGCAGCAGAATTCTGGGAACCAACATGCCTGAGTTCTATATGCTCTAGGAAATGAATTGGATGCATTGGTTAATGCAGGGGCATAAGGCATTGGGAAACTGCCAGGTTATATTTCTGCCTTTGTTTGGGGGTAGGCATTCACTGGTGTCCTTTTTTCATTTTTTCCCCTTTCCCACCAGCCCCGTTTTTCTCCCCAAAGCTGTCTTCACTTTTAAAATCAACTTAGTACCGATGAGCCAGCTAAAATAGCCTCTTACAGAGGTGTCTCTAGTCAATGACAGATTTGCATTAAGAGAGATATGACAGGCAAGTGTGAAGAGGCAAGAATGACTGTTTAATTTTAGAAAAATCCCACATTCATTTCAGAAATGATTAGTAAGCAGAGTGTGGGTTCTTACATAAATTATTTCTAAAAAGGGGCAGAGAGATAAAAATGCTGAGCGTGTCCTTACCGCAGGAGTAGGCAAGCTCCTGCTCAGAAGCTGCAGGCAGCTTGGTCATGAAAATGGTGGGACTCTGTCCACGCACCAGTGAGTGAGGCAGACCAGTAGGAAATGTGCATTCCTCGGCTCAGGGAACATCTATGCAGAGCCAGCCCAAGCGTCCCTTGCACAGCCTGCATTATTGCGCCTCGGGGTGTGAGAGGGCAGAGCAGCACAAGAATGGAGCCAGTGTGGGGGGGGCCCTTTAGGTGCCCCTCACCTCCAAGCAAGAGCCATTCCAGGAAGGACCCCAGACCTTGCAGGACTGCGGTGGAGGAGAAGATAGAGAATGCTGTCCTCCCGTCCGCCACCCCACACACTCTCTCAGCCCCTGCAAAAGGTGGAGAACTGGCAGGGTACAGGGAAGGGGCGAATGTTGCAGGCCAGGGATAGAACTTGGTGAAAGAGGATACAATATATCCTATTGAGTTGAACCCACAACTCCTCCTCAGATACGCAGGTACAAGCCAGCGCTATGAAGTGAAGATGTGCTATGAAGGCATTAGGCAAGGCCAGTCCTGACTCTCTCTTTGCATGGAGTACATACAGAGGGAAGCAGAGGAAGTGGCATTTTCATACTGTTACAGAACCAGAGGAAGCTTTTGGGTCAAATCCAGCCTTGGTATAAGCAGGTGCGGCTCCTTTGACTTCAACAGAGTTGCACACATGGGCTGCGGCCCAGTAACTTTAAGAGAATGCCCCTCCTTTTATTTCCAAAGAGGAGACAAGCTTTTCACTCTCAGCAAACAGGCTAACATGGGATGTGGTGTGAGACACTGCACGTGTCTCCTTGGACATGTCCAGGGCATGTGTTTAGGAAATAAATAATTGAAGTTCCAAAATAAATAGATGCAAGAGCTCTCGGCAGCCAATCAGCATTCTTGCCATTGGCACCCCAGAAGCAACTGCGCATAACATGATACAGCTGTCAGCAAAGGCCCAGTTGCCAGGTCCTGAAATGAGCTCCACGGAGTGGCAACTGAGAGAAGATGAGCAGTGCTTTAGTGGGCTGGGGCCGGGCACCCCTAAAAGGCCGGTTTTTAAAAAATATACTGTCTCATTTCTTTTCACAGGACAACGATCGACAGACTAATCTTGCCTCTCACTGTGCAAGCTAAGAAACTCTGGTCTGAGAAGTAGAAGAAACAGAGGCCCCACTGCTGCAATAGACGTCTGTACCCGTGCAAAGCCTCATTGAAGTCATTGGGGCTCTGGGCAGATGCCAGGGCTGTCCGTGCTCGAGGGCTCTTTGCAGGATGAGGGCCAAGGAAGGAAGAAAAGAAGAGGCAACAAAAAAGGGTATTTTTTAATAATGGGATCATAAAGGCATATTTTTCAGGCATCTTACATTTTGCATGTGATCCCTACATGTCGAGAAGTGATGGAGATGAATGTCTGGAACACAGCAATGTGCAGGAGGTCAGACTAGATAATCGTGATGGCCCCTTCTGACCTTAAAATCTAAGAGTTCAATGCAATGTCTTCACCTCTGTTTCCTTTCCCATTTTTCTTTCCAAGCAGGTCTTGCCAGGAAACTCTAAAAGAATGTACTATTAGTCATTGAATAGTCCACATTTTTACACCAATAACACTTTCCAGAAGCATTTGCCTTCAGGTAGGGGACAGTCCCTTACTAATCATTTAGTTCAGTGCAACAGCGTGTTTGTTGGTAGCATTTATTATTTAGTGTACGTTTTGATTTGTCAGTCTAGGTTGGTAGGGAGCAGAGGTCCGGTCAGCTACACTCTTCAAATATTAGGGCTTGTATTTATAGAAAAGTTAACTTTGTAGCTAAAAGATAGAGAGACGTTCTTGCATAAAGGTCTGTTTCAAACAATACCACTTGCGTTATCTGACATTTAATTAGCCTCGCCTCATTGCCTAGGAAACATCCTGTCTTCCTTCATTAGAGGCCCCAGAAGTATTTGACACTCTTATGTGCTTTAAAGCATGCTAGAAAGACAGCTAGCCTTTATTGGTCTTGACTGTCTTGTTATGCACTCCTTGACACATCTGCTCTGCACCTTGCTTAACTTCCCTCAAACGTAAATGGGGCTTATTCCTGGCTTCATTTTAAGGAGCAGAGTGCCGTGTGTGCAAGCATCTGCAGATACAGGGTGAGAGGGTCTTGGTGAGTTTTGTGCTTCGAAAAGGTATCTGCTGAAATTTTGATGTTTACCACTTCTAGGCATGGGTGGCAGGTGGTGCTTCCCCTGCAGCTCCCCATCCTGCCTGTTCTGTCCACAGCCCTGTCCACATTCTACCTGGGCCATGCCTCCCTCCCATGCTCAGCCTTCCACTGCAGGAGGGATGCAGAGAGCGGCAGATGGCAGGCAGTGAGCAGTGACTCGAGGAGGTAGGGGAATAAGGAGGGACAGCGTGAGCAGCAGGGACTTCCGGAGAGGGAGGATGGCATGGAGGAAATGAGCTGCTAGGCAGCAAGAGATGGTGGGGGCCTCAGGAAAGGGGCAGAGCAGGGGCAGGTATAGGCGGAGCCGCCATGCCTCAGGTGTCCAACGGAGAGTTGGCAGCAGCTGCACCAGGGGGGACGTAGCTTTCCCAGCCTATTATATCCGCTGCCTGTGAGCTAACGTGGAGCTGGGGCCCTATGTATCTGCCTGTTGTGTGTGGGCTTTACTTCAGCTCTGTCACGGGAGTGTCTGAAACCGACTGATGGGGAAGAAACCCTTTGGAACCCGTCAGAACTCAGTCTATTGTGGGGGACCTCTCATTATGAAATCCCAGGTGGGTAGAGCCAAGAAGAGTACCACTTTTTATTTTTTGCAGCCTCGTCTTTCTCCCAAATTTGGCTGTGCTTCAGCTGCACTGCACCAACAGTGGGGGGGGGGGGTCAGCAGCTCCCGGCATGAGTGCCAAGAGTGGTACATGAGCTCATTCGGACCAAAATCGCCTTTCCTGCTGCTGAAAGCCACTCCAGGCAGTTTCTTTTGATAGTGACTAGAAAGGGGGTGGTCCCCAGGCACACTGTCAAAAGGAGCCACTCCTCCACCCCCCCCCAGCTGCCGCCAAAAGAAGCCACCTGGAGTGGCTTTCAATGGTGTGCCTGGGTACCCCTGATCCGGCTGCCACTGAAAGAAGCCACCAGGAGCAGCTTTTTGGCATCAGGGAGCACTCCAGCCATGGCCCCCACCGAATTTTCAGGCAGCAGCCACTTTTTTTTCAGTGGAGGGGGCTGCTGGCACCGGCTGAGTGTCAGGGATAAGGGGCTGACACAGGGTTAAACCAGGACCTTTTTTTGCGATGGTACTCAAGAGTACTGAGTACCGGCACCTTTTTTTCACAGTGATGTGGCCCCAGCTCCTGCTGCCAACGGCCCCAGGTCCCTGGCTGAGTACCGGCACCTTTTCTTTTACAAAAAAAGCACTGGGTTAAACAAGAAAAGATTAAAATGGTTCTCTTCCTATTTTCTTTCCAGTTCAAAAGATATACTATTTAATTAAATACCTCCTAGGTGTATCGAACATTGTAGCATCTTAGCGCCTCCCAATCTTTAATGTATTATCCTCACAACAGCTAGAGAAATGCAGTTACCCCGTTTTACAGATGGAGATCTTAGGCCCAGAGAAACTAGGAGGTCAGATTTCCAAAGGTATCTAGGCACCTAAAGATACAGATAGGCATGCCAGGGAACCTTTAAAAGGTTCCTAAGTACATTAGACACCTAACTCCTATAGCAATCAGTGCTGCTTAGGCACTTCTGTAAATCCCCCTTGGTGCCTAGCTGCATCTTTTGGTGCCTAAATACCTTTGAAAATCGGTCCCTGGGGCCATGTCTACACTACAGATTTTGTGCAATTCAAGTAATATCAGCAGCCAGGTACCATAGTTAGTATATTGCTTGTGTACATGAGTACTTGGCTGCTTGCATCAGCATTTCACATGCTTGCCAGGAGTGCTTGTGTCAATGCAAAGTCCAGCGCACCATGGGTAGGTATCCCAGTATGCCACACGCCATCATCCAGAGCAATGCCTTCTGGGAATGTTTTGGCAATGTGTACAGGGGTAGATATGGGTCAAGTTCCCATCATGCAGCTTTCTCCATCCCCTAGTGCAATCCCTATTCCACAATTTTCATGCTTTTTTTTTTTTAAGATCCCACAAACACACACAGCACTGTTTGATGTCTGCCATCTCTGACAAAAGCATGGGGCCTGCACAGCTCTGTACTAACCTCATGTGAACATTGCAATGCATGATTATTCATTATTATCAGAGCCATGCGAAGAACTGCACCGTGACAATTTCTGCAAGGACCAATTGCTGAGGGACATAGCAAAAACTATTCAAAGTTGCTGGTAGTGGTCATGGAGCAGCTGCTGGTGGTGGAATACTGCTTCTGGCCAGAGACACGAGCACTGGCTGGTGAGATTGCAGGCGAATAATACAGGTTTGGGCTGATGAACAGTGAATGCTTAACTTTCAGGTGTAAAAGACCACTTTCCTGGATCTGTGGGGAGTGTTCACCCAGCCCTCCAGCGCTGGGACATCAGACTGAGAAAGAAGAGGCAATTACACTCTGGAAACTTGGCATGATGTCAGTGGGAAATTATTTTAGTGTGGGAAAATCAATAGTGGGGGGCCATCCTCATGCTAGTATGTCTTGGTATCTAATCTTTGTTAATAGGTAGGACTGACTTCCAGCACTGTGCAGGATTTAGTGGCTGTATTTGCAACAATGAGATTCCCAGACTGCAGTGGAGCAATAGATGGCATGCATAGCTCTATTTCGGCACCAGAGTATATCAACAGAAAGGGCTATTTCTTTATGGTTATGCAAATCTTGGTGGATCTCCGAAGTCACTTCACCTGTATCAATGTGGGCTGGTCAGGGAAGATGCATGATAGTCACGTCTTTAAGAACACAGGACTGTTCAGAAATCTGCAAGTAGGGATTTTCTTTCCCAGCTGGCAGACTACC
The DNA here is from genome assembly GCA_007922175.1 of Pelusios castaneus. NCBI lineage: Eukaryota > Metazoa > Chordata > Testudines > Pelomedusidae > Pelusios > Pelusios castaneus. The sequence continues at coordinate 17,761,466 of ML685798.1, read as the reverse complement.
AATGGCAATGGTGAAATGCCAGTAGTGAGCCTGTGGGACCTGTCCTACCCCTTGCTCCACTCCCTGGCTCTAGAAGCCGTACACCAGCCACCTTGACAGCACCAAGGAAAGATTAAACAACTGGCTGAGCTGGTGCAGAATGACAATTGAATGTGTTTTTGGTAGAGTGAAGGAATGCTGGCGTGGTTTACACACAAGATTGGATCTCTGCGAGAAAAATATTCCTAGGGTTATAGCTGCCTCTTTTGTGCTGCATAATATATTTGAGGCAAAGAAAGAAAAATCGCCACTGGGATGAAGAGCAGAGGTGCAGCAGCTGTCTGATGAGGTTGAACAGCCAGACATAGTGGCCCTTACAAGAGCCCAATATGGAGCTATGCGATTACAGGATGCTTTGAAAGAACACTTTTAACAGTCAGCTATAATATCTTGCTGTGCTTGACAGCACTCTGGCCTTGAAGTTTTATTGGCTATTAAGAATTTTGTAGTGCTTGGTGTACATTTATACATTTAACATTGTGTCTTATAATAAACCCATGTATTATTGTATTTTGCTGTAAATTTGTAACTGTCTTTCATTGAAACTATGAATTATGTAAGGCTTGCTGTACATTGACACATATGACTGGGTATTTTCTGGAACCTGTGAATTCTGTGGCACAGTACACTCAAGTACAGTGTGTTCAAAGTACGACCATACAGTTTGCGGGATGGGCGGTGAGCTAATAGTGATGAATTATCTTCAGAAAATAGAATTCTATTGACTGCCTAAAGCAGAGAAAAATACAGAGCAAATAAAAAAGAACAATCCAGTACAACTCGAGTTAACCCAACAGAACATGCAACTTAGAAAGGCAGAAGATGATTCTGTCCATTGCAGTGCAGAAATATAGTTCATTCTGGCGGCACATACATTGACTCAAGAGTGATACAGCGGGCGGGGGGGGGGGGGGGTTGAACCTTTGATTGTTCTTCATGTCCCCTGGTGTGGAGTGATGGGATGGGACCGACCCATCATGCCAAGTGTATTGTTGAGGAGTGTAAAGAATTGCTACCATGGAATTCTCCAGGGACTGCAGAGGGCAATCAGTGCATAACTGTTGAACGTATAGGTCAGCTAGCGTCTGCCGTATTTGTGTTAGCAAACAGAGAAGCACCATTATGTCCTGGAACATCTCCTTCTCTATCATCCATCATCCTCTCCTTTTCCTGAGGTATTTTTGGGTCTTTCTCTCTTTTCTCCTCTCTTCTCTATCCTTCTCCATCCCATTTGCCATGCTGGCCCACCGGGCCCTTTGTTTGCTGCCCATTGCAGCATCGGCTTGCAGGATCTCAATGAACATATCCTCCCTAGTCCTTTTCTTTTTCCTCGGGGTCAAGAATTCAACAGGTTTGGAGGGGACACCCCTCCAGGTTGCCATGGTAGCAGCTACAGATAAAACAAACAGATTTATCATTGAATTTACATTCACAATGGAAATTGAAAGATAAGTTTCAAAACTCCCTTCATTCCCATAAATGTTTTTAATAAGAGCTAGATTTAGATGGGAACGTAAGGGTTTGTGGAGCACCTCTGCACACCACTGCGCTCCAGTCCTAGCCATAGTCAGTACCACCTCTTAGGGGTAACAGGGAGGAAAAGAGGAGGCATTAACGCTTTCAGTTGTATGAAACAATTTGGTCCCCTGTTTCCATGGGTACAAGTACAGGGCAATGGCACTTAAAACGGGCACTATTTTCCACAGGCAAGGGTGATTTTAGCTGAAATTTCACTCCTGAGCATCACAAAGGGACAGAAGACAATCTGCTACTGGTGTCCCAAAGCTGCTGAGACTGTAGACTGCTGGCCTGCGTACCACAGTGGTGCTAGCCAAACTCATCACAGAGTGACATGGGAAAATGTCCTACTGCGAAGGAAGAAATATGCTGACTACCCCTAGAAACCTTCAGTAGGGGACTGCAGAGTATCCCCATGAAAGTTTCACCAAAATCTTTCAGGAGCATACAGGAGATATACGTATGAACACTAAAAACTGCTTTGCTTGGCCCTCCCACACTAATCTTACAGAGAGAATGAAAACCAGATAAAGACTTGTACCTCTGTTGTTTGTACAACTATCTCTTCATGTAAGAGTAAAAAGTAAAAAGTGGATCCATGTGTCTTGGTAACTTGGGCTGGGCATCATCTTTACATTTAAACATTGTAAGGGAAAATGCATGTACACACAGGTGTCCTTTCCCTGCAACTGACTTGTCCAGCGCAACTAGCTAGACTGCGCAGTCTCAAATAGGTCATATCTTATGGTATAAGGGACACATCCACTATTTGTTCTTCCTTCTTCTCCCCTTCCTTCTCCACTTCCTCCTTACTGTTCTCAGCAGGGGTCTGTGTCTTGAGTTTCAATGAGGTATTGATTGTGGTCTGCAGGTGCTTGTTGAAAATGCAGCAGGTCTTTGGCTCAGACCCAGGTTGATTATTGGCCTCCCTGGTCTTCTAGTATGTTTGCTACAGTTCCTTCACTCACATGCAGCACTGCTTCTGATCCCTCTTATACCTCTTCACTGGTGGCCCCTGTGCAATCTGCTCATATCAGCCCATGTTTCTAAGACTAGTCCATTGCTGTGCTTCCACAGGCTCTTCTCCCCAAAGACCCAGGAGATCCAACACTCATCTCTATTCCACACAGACATGTCTAGCACATGGTTGGGCAGTTGGATCCAACAGTGGAGAGGTAGAGTAGAGGATTAGGTGGTCAGGCCAAACAGTCAGTGGGAGACTAAGGTCTGCTCACCAAAGATGGCAGCTGCTGTGCAGGAGCTGGTGGAATCTCAAGACCCAGGTTCCATAAGCAAGAGTCAGGGTCAGAGACAGGACGGGGCCAAAGACCAGAGATAGCACCAGGATGGAATCAGGAAGCAAGAGTCACGGTCAGACTCAGGTTGGACTTGGATATCAGAGGCAGTACCAGGCTAGAATCAAGAGGCAGGAGTCAGGGTCAAAGGTCAGCTAGAGTCAAAAACTAAAAATGAGGAGATCAAGCAAGGTCTGGCCTTTCAGCAGACCAAAGTCTGTGTGGGAACATCTGAGTTTTAGTCCCTGGTCCTTATACCAATCAGGAAAAGGCATTTCAAAAATGCACAGGGTGTTCTAAGGAGGGGTTTCAGCTCTCTGTGATGGCTGGGCAGTGTAACCAGAGTGGTCACTATCAAGCGTGGTGAGACAGGGCCTGGAAGAAGGTTGGGCTGATCTGGGTAAAGGAGATATCATAGAGCACTGTCACAGCATTGACCATAGTACATCAATCATGGCTCAGTGCCAGTCAGAGAGGTGGTGTTACTGCGTCATCATAATGGAGCACTTACATTGGTAGGAGGCAAACTTGAGTGTAGACACACACACGAATGGGTCACCACAAGGCAATCTACAGTCACCTAACTCTGTCTTGTGCACCAAGCCCAGGTGCTTGAGTTTGGGCACCAGATTTTCAAGAGTGTTCAGCACCCACATTTATGGCCAGACTTTTAGCATAGCACAGGAGTTACTGAGCTCTTCTGAAACTCTTCCATAAATGTCACAGTGGGACCTGCTGAGTGCCAGGCACTGGTGAAGGTCTGAGTTTTATTTAGGTGCCTAATAGGAGCTCAGTTCTTGTAAAAATAGTGAGACAGCATGGGATATGTCTGGATCAAACAGTGAATGCCATTTTATATTGTGTAATTACCATGTTGTATTAGGACCTCCTTTTTCTGCTTATGCTTTGAATACATATCTAACCCTACACATGGTGAGGCTACAGAACTGTATTCCATGTAGTTGCCTTCCCAAGGAAAGACGCTGGACACTTCATTGAAGGGCCATCACTGAAAGCAAAGGGTAGTCATCAACAGTCTCCGCAGCTGACCTAAACCCAATGTATTTCCCTATACAGTAGGTGCCATCATGTCTGATAGATCTCATAGACTCATAGACTATGAGGTCAGCAGGGACCAGTATGATCATCTAGTCTGACCTCCTGCGCAATGCAGGCCAAAAGACTTCACTTACCCACTCCTGCAATAAGCCTCATGATTTAAAGACTTTAAGATACAGAGAATCCACCAACAAGTGAGCCATTCCCAATGCTACAGAGGAAGGCGAAAAAACCCCAGAGCCCTAGCCAATCTGTCCCAGGGGAAAATTTCCTTCCCGATCCCAAATATGGCCATCAGTTAAACCGTGAGCATGTGGGCAAGTCTCACCAGCCAGTCACCCAAGAAAGAATTCTCTGTAATAACTCAGAACCCACCCCATCTACCCTCCCTTCTTAGAACACTGGCATATCCACCACCAGTAGCCAAAGATCAGTCAATTACCAAACCAGGCCATCCCATCATACCATCCCCTCCGTAAATTTATCAAGTTCAGTTTTGAAGGCAGTTATGTTTTTTGTCCCCACAGATCCCCTTGGAAGGCTATTTCAGAACTTTACTCCTCTGATGGTTAGAAACCTGGATCTAATTTCAAGCCTAAATTTCCTGATAGACAGTTTGTAACCATCTGTTCTTGTGTCCACATTGGTGCTGTACTCAAATAATTCCTCTCCCTTCCTGGTATTTATCCCTCTGATGTATTTATACAGAGCAATCATATCTCCCCTCAACCTTCTTTTGGTTAGACTAAACAAGCCAAGCTCCTTAAGTCTCCCTCACAAAGCAGATTCTCCATTCCACGGATCACCTTTGTTGCCCTTCACTGCACCTGTTTCAGTTTGAATTCATCTTTCTTAAACATGGGGGACCAGAACTGCACGCAATATTCCAGATGGGGTCACACCAGCGCCTTGTATAATGGCACTAACGCCTCCCTATCTCTATTCGATATATCTCTTCTGATGCAGCATTAGCTTTTTTCATGGCCCCATCGTATTGGCGGCTCATAGCCACCCTGTGATCAACCAGTACTGCCAGGTCCAGCTCTTCCGTCCCTTCTAACTCATGCGTCTCCAACTTACAGGAAAATTTTTTGTTATTTCTCCCTAAATACATAACCTTGCATTTCCCATTTTTAAATTTCATCCTATTCCTAATACTCCAGTTTACAATGTCATCCAGATCATTCTGTATGATATCCCGATCCTTCTCTGTCTTGGCAACATCTCCCAATTTGGTGTCATCTGCAAACATAATTAGCACATTCCCACTTTTTGTGCCAAGGTCAATAACAAAAAGGTTAAATAAGATCGGTCCCAAGACCGACCCCTGAGGAACTCTACTAGTAACCTCCCTCCAACTTGACCCTTCAGCATGATTCATTGTAGCCTCTCCTTTAACCAGTTCCTTATCCACCTTGCTATATTTGTATTAATCCCCATCTTTTGTAACTTAACTAATAACGCCCTGTGTGGAACGGTATCAAATGTCTTGCTGAAATCTAAGTAAATTAGGTCCACCACATTCTCCTTATCCAAAAAAATCTGTTACCCTCTCAAAAAAGGAGATGAGGTTGGTCTGGCACAATCTACCTTTTGTAAAGCCATGTTGTATTTTATCCCAGTTACCGTTAACCTCAATACCCTTAAGTACTTTCTCTTTCAAAAATATTTCCAAAGACCTTGCATACTACCATGGTCAAACAAACAGGCCAGTAGTTACCCAGATCACTTTTATTCTCTTTCTTGAAAATAGGAACTATATTAGCATTCTCCAGTCATTCGGTACAACCCTCAAGTTTACAGATTCATTAAAA
>ML685798.1:17735649-17755641 GCA_007922175.1 Pelusios castaneus | reverse complement strand
ACCGCTAAACACTGAGGATGGGGTGGAAGTTTAGCGGTCCCACTTCTTCCTTCCTTGTTTTCTTCCTATTTATATGGCTAAAGAACCGTTTTCTATTGGTTTTAATTCCCTTTGCAAGGTCCAGCTCTGTTTTACTTTTCACCTTTCTCACTTTATCTCTACATGTTCTGACCTCCAAGAGGTAGCTTTCCTTGCTGATCCCTCCCATCTTCCACACCTTGTAGGCTTTGTGCTTCCTCCTAATCACCTATCTGAGATGCTTATTCATCCAACTTGGTCTACAACTTTTACCTGTGAAGTTTTTCCCCTTCCTTGGAATGCGGGCTTCAGATAGTTCCGGCAACTTTGACTTGAAGCGATTCCAAGACTCTTCCACCTTCTATTCATGACTTCTTCAGTCCAGTCCACTTCCCTAACTAATTCCCTTAATTTTCTAAAGTTAGCCCTCTTAAAGTCAAAGACCCTAGTCACAGATTTCTTTTTGCTTATCCTTCCATTTAGTTTGAACTGAATTAGCTCATGGTCACTTGAATCTAGATTGTCCCCTACAACCAGTTCCTCTATAAGGTCCTCACTACTCACTAATATCAAATCTAAGATGGCATTCCCTCTCGTTGGTTCGGTAACAGTTTGGAGAAGGAATTCATCAGCTATCACATCCAGGAAAAACTGGGTCCTTTTGTTATTACTAGCACATGTCCTCCAGTCTATATCTGGGAAGTTAAGATATCCCATTATCACACAGTTTCTAGTAGTATTTACTTCTTTAAAGGCTTTAAGGAGGTCCCTATCCATGTCTAAATCAGATCCCGGTGGTCTGTAAAATACCCCAAGCACTATCCCAGGAGAAACTTCAGTAGCTTTCTTCCCCAATGTGATTTTTACCCAGATAGACTCTGTCTCGTTAATTCCATCACTTTGAATTTCTTTACAGTTTACCTCCTCATAGATATACAATGCCACTCCCCCACCTTTGCCTTTATATCTGTCTTTCCAAAAGAGCACATAGCCTTCAATACATGTACATCAGTTGTTACTACTATTCCACCAAGTTTCTGTTATCCCTATAATATCTGATTTATAAAATCCGCAGTTTCTCAGCCTGGGCATCTGGTTAAAGGAGAGAGATTGCTGCCCTCAAGGAGGGGGAACAGACTATAACCCCATGTTAAGCCAGATGTGCAAGAGAAAGAGAGGGCAGGAGGGGTTCTGACAACTAACAACCTTGGATTCACAGAAGGGGTGAGATCTGATTTTGCAGGAGAAGGTGTCTATAGGACTTTTATTTTGCAAAGATCTGTAATGCTCCACTGCTTTATTAAAAGTACAGTGACTTATGCAAAGAAATTCCTTTTCTAATCCTGAGTTCCTTGCTTTCATGCCACATTGTCCCAAAAGGATTAAACTAGAGCCCAGCATTCCTACAAGTAGGTGTAACTCTGGGGGTGCATGTGTAAGGAACTGTGGGGATTGGAACTGTGAGGCACTGATTCCAGGCTTGGGGGGGGAGGGACTGGGTGCTGTTCCACAGCCCAAGGTATGTGGGGACCCCTTGCAACTGAACGATACTAGGCCAGCTTGTGACAAATAGCTTGTTAGAAAGTCTAGCCCCAGCTGTGATTGCTGAGCTCCTGAAAACCTGGCCCTCAGCTCTTTTGAAGCTGACTCTGTGTATATTGATCACAAATGATAGAAAGAATTCTCACACAGGGAAAGAAACTGAAGTTAAAACAAACAAACAAACAAAATCCCACCTCTAGAGTCTTAGAACTCCCAGGCTTGTGTTGTCTTGTGAATTCCTAAGAAGGTGGAAGTCTGGACTCTGAGAAGTAACTCTCTATTAGAACTGAAACAAAGTTACATAAGACAAAGGAGAGCTATGCCTCTTAGTTCTGTATCTTGTGATCCTGACTCTAGACTCCAACCCATTCTTCCTAGCCTGTGCTCTGCTCTTAAAGGCACAGAACATTTTCCTAACAAGTCTCCTGGGGGAGCACCACTAGAGAGTTTTAATAAAGGAAAACTCCCAGACAAAACGAAGCTGGACTTAAAATAAATCTATGAATTAAGAAATAAATATAAACAAAATCTAAATATTTGAAAATAGAAAAATATTCAGTTAAGGCACCCAGTCATATCATTCACTGAAAGACTCTACACAGCAGCCATTAAAATCTGTGTAAACTACAGATTTAACAAGATAGATTAATGTTACTTTAGGCCTTTGCTACCTATTTCTGTGGTTTAGTTTTGTTTGCTAGAGCTAATGAGACAGAGAGTTGCAAGCATTAAAACTCATAGAGATTGCATGAGGTACAAAGCAGTGCAGAATTTGCCCCGTATGCTCAAAAAGGAATTTTTGAATTCTGATCACTTATTTTGCTTTTTGTGACCTTGGGAAAAACCAAGCTGCGTCTCAGTTTTCCCATCTACAATCTGGAACTAATACCTAGCCACTAGGTGATGGAGGATTAATTAGTTACTATTTGTACATTGTAACACTGTTAAATTATTTTTACTAAAAGAGGTAAAAAATAAGCAAGTTGTAATTTGCATGGCATATTTCCATGTATACTGAGTAGGTAACTAAACTCTGGAGAAACAAGGTGGAAAACTGATCCTGCTCTATAGTTGATGGGATATAAGTGCTCTAGCACCGAACAAGACAAGGAAGGGTTAAACTCAATCTCTGCAGGAAGAGACAAGAGCTATCTTCATAGAATCTTTAGAATCTAGAATCACGGCTCCTTTCTTCCTGGGACCTGCAGCTTCCCGGAGAAGAGAGCACAGGCTGGGGCTCCCTTCTTGCTGAGACCCGCGCAGGTCCCGGAGAAGCGAGCCCCGCTCTCTTCTCCCCAGACTCGTGCGGGTCCGGGTAGGAAGGGAACTGCCGAGGCTCCCCCTTGGAGGTTCCCCTATCTGGGGAGCGCCAGGGAAGACAGCCGCCTGCGGCTCCCGTGACTTAAGGAATTAAGTTGACCTAGGGTGTCCACACCAGTGTTAGATTGACTTAATAAGGTCGACTTAGACCTTAAGTCGACCTAACAGGTGGTGGTTATTAAGTCAACTTAATGAAAGCCTGGTGTGGACATGGAGTAATTTAGGTCGACTTAAGCATTCTTAAATCGACCTAAATTGCTAGTGTAGACATAGCCATAGATATGCAGGACTGGAAGAGACTCCAGAGTGCTTATCTAGTCCAGCTCTCTGCTCTTGACAGGTGCTTGTCTAACTTGATGCTAAAAGCCTTCAATGAAGGGGATTCTCTTGGAAGCCTATTTCAATGCTTAACTCTTTTTACAGTTAGAAAAATTTTCCTAATATCTAACCTAAATCTCCCTTTTTGCAGCTTAAGCCCATTACTTCTTATCCTATCTTCAGTGGACATGGAGAACAGTTGATCGACATCCTCCTTGTGATAACCCTTAATGCATTTGAAGACTGTTATCAGGTACCCATGACTAAACATGCCCAGTTTTTTTAAATTTCCTTTTAGGTCAGATTTTTTAAACCTTTCATCATTTTTGTTGCTCTCCTCTGGACTCTTTCTAATTTGTCCTTATTTTTCTAATATGTGGCACTCAGAATAGGATACGGTACTCCAGCTGAGGCCTCATCACTAGAGCTCTATCAAATTCAGGGTCCATTCTGATCAATTTCACAGCCATAGGATTTGAAAATTGGTTAACTTCACGATTTCAGATGTTTTCATCTGAAATTTCAGAGTGTTATAACTGTGGATGTCCTGACCCAAAATGGGGTTGTGGCGGGGTCACAAACCTATTTTGGGGAAGTGAGGGAGGGTAGGATTGCCACCCTCCCTCCTGCGCGGCCTTCAGAGCTGGGCTGGGCTCTGTCTGAAATCAGCAAGGAGATGAGTCTGATCTCTCCTATGCTACTGGGCACACCCATGCCTAGCAGGGATCAGCAACTAGGGGCCCTTGCAATCCCAGCAGAACTGGGGGGAGGATGGTCAGAGTAGGTCCGTACTCATCAGTTCTGAGCAAGGCAAAGAGTTATCTCCCATGTTTTATACAGCACTCCTGTTAAAACATCCCAGAAGAATATTTAGCCTTTTTCACAATTGCATTACATTATTGACTCTCATTCAATCTGTGATCCAATCTAACCCCTGGATCCTTTTCAGCATTACTACTGCCTAGGCAACTATTCCCCTTTTTTTACTGTGCATTTGATTTGTCCTTCCAAAGTGTAGTACTTCACATTTGTCTTTACCGAATTTCATCTTGCTGAGTTTCAGATCTTTTATTGGGTCTGCCAAGCATGTAGGAAAGACCCTCAAGCTGGTTTCCTGAGGGACCAAATATTAAAGAGAAGGCAGTGTTTGACCAGCTCTTCTCCAGTGAGGAGAAGCTGAACCTCTCTCTCTATAGTGATGTGGAGAAAGCAGTTTGGGGACCTGAAGCCAAGGGCCAGAATATGACCTAATTAGGTCTGAAAGATTGATGCACTGTTTATTTTGAATCTGACCAAACCAAGCACTTCCCTGGGAATAAAGGGACTGCTGTTTATACTCCCAGCTCTACAGGATCAACTGAGTTTATTTTTCCCTGCAGATGAGGAACTGTTCTACTTACATTCTTTGAACCAATGGACTGGATCTGTTTATTTTCACTAGTCTGAAGGAAGTGGTTCTGTTTTGCTTTTCTATTCTGAAGTTAGGAGACCAGTTTTGTATTTCCTATCCAGAAAAAAGGGCAAAACCCCGGTAGTGGCCTTTAAGTGCTGCCACAACAGAAATGTTAATAATAATAATAATTAATAATTAATAATAATTTGTATAAAGCACTGTGGAGTAGGACATTCTTACACAAAAACGCTTTCCAGAAGGTGTAAGAAACCTGTCATATCTCCCAGCTGGAGTATGTCCAATCTTGGATGTGAAGCTGGTCAAACCTACGTCACCCACAGCATGTTTCATCTGGACTCTGCTGCTACAGAATTGAGCGCTTGAAAGCCCTATTTTCAGCGTAGCCCATTGCTGCTCCATGGTCCTGCATCATCACGTGATTTGTAAGGGCTCCCTAAGGCTGCAGCATGGCCAAAGGAGACCTATGTGGAAAGATAAGAGGAATGGATTCAAGAGTCATCATATGCAGCATTCATTCAGATCAATGGCAGCCTCCCCAAAATAGGATTGATTTCTTCATATTACATACAGTGCCCTGTGACAAGGCACTGTTAGTAGCACCCTGGTCACTGATGCTGCATCAACATGAAGAAAGCTGCATGTATGAGCAATTAAACAGACACTGAGCAGAAGTGGAAGTGCCTGACATGTACTTAGCCAAGAGTTTCACTGAGACACCACGTCAGCGTTTCCAAACATTTGATTGAGCTGACTTCATATTTAATTTATATAACAATGTCAAATCCCCTTTTGCTAGAGATGTATTAACAGGATTTGTTTGCATGCTTTGATCTTTGATTTTTAATTATCTTGGCTGTTCACAAAGCCTTTTGGTAAGATTTTCTGCTGATAAAAAGGCTCAATTATGACAGGATGACTACTCAGTGACAATGTATCTTAGAGAGAGTCTTAATTTCTTTGAAGCCTAGATGTTTTTAATGGTCTATTAAATTAGATTAATAATGTCTTATTTATTTTACCTTAAACCTAACCTAAGAATGTTTTCTAATTACCTGACCTTTAAAAATTGTATAGAATCCAGGCAACTGCAAATAATGTATATAGTTTAATTACTGATTAAATTTAGCAGAAGAAACACTGCAGAATGCACTGAGCATGAAATAGAATGATGAAGACCGAAATTAAGAACGCCAAACGCTGAAGATGTGTGGCAGCAAAGATGCACTGTTTTCTCTGTGCTATGGTACTGGCAAAATAAGCCATTATAGGGTATATAACCATAATTTGAAGTGTTGATCATTACTTATCTCATGCTCATCATAACCATATTACTGTTCTCTTGTGATCCCCATTCATTTGTTGAATCTGCTTGTTGCATCTTGTTTGGTATTTAGATTATAAACTGCTTGAGGCAAGGTGTATGTTCAAACCATGCCTATCAGACTGAAGCAGGGATCTCTAGATGTGGCTGGTATCTCTAGGCACTACTTCAATGCAAATAAAAAGAATACAAAATAGACGCTGTCTTCACTAGGCTGCTGTAACTCCACTGAATCCTATCTAATACAAAATTGGGGAGAACCCCTTCCTTTTAAAAGTACTGCTTTCTACTAAAAGACTGATCCTCCACAAGTGGAAATTCCCCCACAACAGTGAAGATAATCCTCCAGTTTTGTGGTTTTAAGTGAGGCTGCTAGTCTTGAATGATCCTTTTTCAGAGTAATGGTGGATTAGATACTTTCCAAGAGATCTGGTCAGACTTCCTGAAGGTTTAAGCATAGCCAATACATGACAAACTATACAGTGATTGCATTGTAACTTCTTTGTTTCCCATTTCTTGTAAACTAATCCTATATTTTAGAACCACCATAGAAAGTTCTGATAATGGAGTAGTTTAATTGATGAATACGATTCTCTTTTTTTATTAGAAATTTGTCTATTGATTTTTTTTTAAAGATTTCCCTCTTCTGTTTTCAGTATTGCTTTTGATTTGTAATAGGTCAGCTTTGTTGACAAGAAAAAGCACCTAAGGCAAGATAATTTCCTTTGCAGAATTTTCTCATATATAAGCTTGGACAGTCCATAAAATTCCATCCATGGACTTTCCACTTTCTTGTTCCTTGGCTGAATGATTTGCCTCTCCCTCCCCATGGAACAAACAATAGCAATTCAGTTCCTGGAGTCCCTTAAGTCTTGGGAGATCTATTGGAGTCCAACACCATGTGCACATAAGCCTTAGACAACCCATACTGCTTTCCAGATTTCATGGGCTCCCTTGCTGATCCCTTCCTCTCCTAGCAGTAGACCCAGAGAGGTGGTGATCTAAGGTTGTGATAGTTGGCATTATCTTACATATTAAGGCCTTGAGTCACTGAAGCCTATAGCAAAATTCTGAAGCTGGTGCAATGAAAGGGGTGGGGAACAATTTTGTAGAGGCAGCATTTGTGCCACTCCCCCCTCCTCCAGTCAGAGTCCTGTCATTCTCAGAAAGAAAATATGATGAGTTGGTCTCATAAGGATAATTTAAATATTGGGATTTTTTATACTGTTGGCTGTGCATATGACTGACCACTCCCCCACATGTAGATGTAAGTGACAACTTTTTAAAGAAACAGGCCAAGAGATTTTTGTGAAGCGTTTAGCAGGGTTCTTAATAATGATTAATAGCTCACTAGCTGATCACTGCTCCTGCCACACCTATAAGTCCTCAGCAATATATGAGGTGAAGCAGAGGAATAGGAGAAGAAAGCTGATATTTATATCATTACCAAGCAAAAAATAGCAAAGACAAATAACAACTGAATAGATTAGTTTGTAGGAGAGATCAGACTGGGAAGTCTATTATGACGTTCCAGGGTGCAATCCAGAGCAGTGTGGGGCTGTGTCACCATCTGCCCTGCAGCCTGGGATATCTCAGAATGCTTTGCTGCAGTGGCTCTCAAGCTGGGCTAACCACAAACAGCCAGACAGCTGCAAGTCACTCCCGAAGTGTCTCTGTAGAGCTACAGCCCTGGTCCAGCAGCTCTGATCCCAGCAGCCTGTTGGCAAACACCAGCCACACTCTGGCTTCCAGCAGCCTTAGTACCTGTAGGGTGATCCCAATGTATGGACCAGGGTTTTTCCCCAAAACTGTGTTCTGCACTGTCCAGCCCTCTCCTAGACTGTCCAGCTATATTTGGTCTGTTGTCCCTCTAACTTAAGTAAGGAAAGCAAGATGCAACAGATTGCCTCCTTCAGTGGAGTTACCCAAACAAAACGAATCTGGTGTTGTGAATTGATTAAAGAATTAAATAAATTTAACTACAAAGAGCAAGGATTTAAGGGTGCATCTACACTTGTAAATTAAGTCGACTTAAGCTTGTTTAAGTCGACTTAATTTACCCTGCGTCTACACTACAGTTTCCTTAAGTCGACTTAAGCAAGTCCCTATGGCCTGCCAGGGTCCCTGTCCCCCTTTGCCCCATTGTACCCATGTACAATGGGGCAAAGGCTGAGCCCCCTGGCACTGGGCATGGGGTGCCCCCCCCCGTCACCATGGAAGTCAACCTAGGCATCCAGTGTGGATGCTCTAGGTCGACTTTGTAAGTTCCCCCCTAAGTCGACTTTAAATTTAGGTGTAGACATGCTAAGTTAAGTCAACTTAGCTAAAGTCGACCTAAATGTACAAGTGCAGACATAGCTGCAGAGAGTGCAAGTATTAAGGCATTCAAGTTAGAAATGGTTGCAAGAAAAATCTGCCTGCAGTCCAAGAGCTGTTTCTTTTGTCCTCTTTGGCGAAAAGAGAGAGATGGCTTGGGATGAACTTGGTGTGGTTTTTGCCCCTCACTTTTATAGTTCAGTCATCCTTTGAAAAGCATTTTCCTGAGCATGATCCCTAATTCATATTCTTTCTGGTGAAAGCAAGGGAGACTTGGAGTCTAGCAGAGAAGAAGGCTTCATGCTGTTTCTCTTCACCTGTGTATGATGAAATGCAGGTTCTCTGGTGTCTTTCTTCCCCCTCTCACTGTCTGAGGACTTTGTTTACAGCCTATATGCAAACTGAGGTAAGCACACGTCCCTTTAAGTCAGGTCTGCTTAACCAGTTCTACCTAACTGGGGCTCCATGACTTTGAACATGTCTTAACATCTTTTGGGAGGATTAAATAATTTTACATGTATGTTGGCACATATGATTCACCATCACATTATTGACCAGCGAGTTATTAGTTTTCAATTGGTACCTCACAAGGCATATTTTGTAGAAATCTTATTACAGTGGTGGGTCAGGTTTGAGGTAAAGAGCACATTTGGTCACATATCAATTGCTGTCTTAACTGACAAGCACTTTGGTGCAGAAACTACCCTCGTCTTTGTGTTTCTACAATGCCTGCCAAACAGGCCACAATTCTGACTGAGGTATATTTTTAATTCTGGCCCCATATGGCTACATTCCTGATCACTTATCTGCATTAATTTTGTTGTATTTTTTTAAGCTGAGGGGAAATTTTAGAAATATATTTTTTACTTTCCAAGAAATGATCATTCCACTGGATGTTCTAAAACCCTCTGTGTATGAAAGACAAACTACCTAAACAAGAGAAGGGGTTGTATACTTCATGTAATTCTGCATACTTTATTTAATCCTGCATTTCTCTGTAAAAAGAAAGTGCCATTTTTAATTTCTTGATGATACACTCTCATTTGGTTCAGATATTGGACCTGCCAGTGTTTTGAACATAACAAAATACCGTTAGTGTTTAAAATGGAGATAATAGTATACTAGGGAGTGGAGCCATGGGAACATAGGTGGCATTTTGGATCAGATTATTTTCATTGCATTCAAAGTTACAGAGGCGTGTCCGCGCTCTCTCTCTCTCTCTCTCTCTCTCTCTCTCTCTCTCTCTCTCTTTGTTTCTTTTAATGGTAGATCTTAATGCTCAAGAATGGGTGGCCAAGAATCCCACCTAGAGACAAACTCAGTACATGTAAGTACTATGCAAACTTTTCCTTAATTCTATGAATACATTTTAGTCTTGCCCCACCACACCAGAGAAGGAATTGCTATTTCCATTTGTATTAAAGTGTGAAGGAGAGGGGCTGGAGTTACAGAGACAGACACATCCTGTGGTCTACCTGAGAATATTGACTCATTCCCATGGTCACTGGAAATCTATAGGGAACTTTACAAATTTCCACAGAATTTTCCCCAAAATTTAAAGGATATTTTTTAATCCATGGAAATACAAGTGAATTCTCAGACATGCAATTGGTTAGCAAATTATCTACCTCTTTGAGTAGCTTTAACTAAACTTTATTCTATTCAGTAATTCCCTTTTTTACAGCAAAAAGCCTCACTTCTGTAAGGGAGGAAGGAAAGATTCTAATCTCACCTAGAATCTTCCAGTCCCCTATCTCATCCCCTCAAATAATCGTCTCTCTCCTTCTCTGATTCTGATTTGGTGAAAACAAAAATAATCCTATTATTAAGATGAAAGGTACTAATGTCAAGCATCTTACAAATCACAGAAGTATAAACACTCAGGCTATGTCTTCACTAGAGAGTTTACAGCAGCATCTCCTGCTGACATCACACTATTCACACATTACTCAAAGTGTAGGGGGTGGGGCGGGGATTGTAAATAAACAAATTATAGGAAGAAAATACCCTGACTTTGCATCACCAATTTCTCCTCCAATGGAAATCAAATTGTAAAATGCCCCCAAATTGATTACCAGTCAGCAAATGGGCATCAATATATTTGATGGCACATTCAGTAATTTGCACTTTTAAAATCATTTCCATGGCCCTGGTCTACACTGTTGGCAGCCGTCAATGAGAAATACGCAAGTTACGTAATGTGATTTGTGTTTCTCACATTTACTTACGTTGTCGTACTGCAGCATCTCTGTGTTGCATCAATGGGAGACACCCCCCAGTCATACAGCCTTAGTACTTTTGGGAAGGGTGGATTAATCATGTCAACCGGAGAGCAGTTCCAGGATGGATTGAGCGGGTTTCCAAAGCCAACTCAGTTGATCCCGCTGCATCAATCCCTGCAGCCCCAGCAGCATAGACAAACCCTTATTTTAATATTCCTGTTTATTAGTTATAACTTTTCTCACCTTCCAAGATCTGTGCGGTTGAAGTGCCTGGTAACTAAAGCACCTGGCTTTACATGTTGATGTACATGGAAAAACAATACTGATTTTTAAATATTTTTTATAAAGTAGCATATGATGCCATTTGGATTTAGGGGGCTATTTATGACAGAGGTGTCAAACTCATTTGCTATGGCGGGCCAGATTTGACTTAAATGTTCTTCAAGTGGGCCAAACATACCAGAAACTGAAATACTACAGCACTCTCACAACATCGCAGACTGCTGTGATGCAAAACTGAGCTCCGCACTACCATTCTCTCTCTCTCTCTCTCTCTCTATTAGGGAGAGAGTGTGGTCCCACAGAGCGCTGTCACAGGCTGGGTGGAATAGGTTCGCGGGCTGCATTTTTGACACACCTAATTTATGATCATACTTAATATCAATATTTCAAAATTACAATAATCCATATGAGATATGCCATGTTGGGTACCAACAGAACAGTTATGATTTGCTAAGAATGATTATATTGTTTATGTGTATTTGCCATATATGTATTAGAAGTTATAAATATGTGTGATATATATACCTGTATTTCAATTGTGATGTGTTTCTGGGAAACACCCCAGATGGGATGACTGCAGCAATTGTTTCCTTAATGACCACTTAAGAAAACTCTCAGGTACAATGGGCTCAGGGAGTGACCTGGTGAGTCGCTAGGACTTGCCCATGTGAGTCTGGTCTCCTTTTTGTTTCTGTAAAATTCCACAAACAAAATGGAAAAGGCCAGAGGACATAAAAAGGTTTCTGCACCACCACCATTTTGTCTTGCAACCCATGCAGCTTTCGGTTAGTACCTCTCTCTGGATTTATTCATCTACAACTGAAACTGTGTAACAAAGGACTGAGACCCTCCAGGTACTAGATGTGTACCAGAAGAACTATATAAGCCTTCAAACTCCAAATTCTGCCAAGGACTTGATTTACATGGACTTTAAAATCACTGTATGTATGTGATTTCCTTTAATCTGTTAACATTTCTCATAGTTTGTTTCTTTCCTTGTATAATAAACCTATAGTTTTAGTTACTGAAGGACTGACTGGCAGTGTGGTATTTTGGGATAGATCCAAGCTTATACTGATCTGGTAAAGCAGCTAACCTTTTTCGGGTCAGGAATACCCTTCTGGTAAAGAGCACGGAGTTTTAAGTAATTTATCTTTTTACTAGACCCAGTGGCTGATTGGGAGCTAGAGGCTGAAATGCACTAAAGGGGGCTGAGTATATTTTGTTGGGGCTTCTTGATAACCTGTGTGTGGAATCAGAAGCATTGTTTGTGGCTGATTAGGAAGCCTGACTTCGGGTAACCCACCAGTACTGGAAAAATCTGCTCTCCTTTTTGCAGCCTGCCTTGATCTTGGCATTTTCAGGTGGTTATCTGAACACAGCCGGGTCAAAAGCATTCATGGCATACACAGAATATCTGGTGTAAGATTTATTGGCCCTTGTTCAAGATGACCTACAAAGTCACTTGTGGCTTTGCTACCATGAAAAATGAAGCCATTGTAGACTTATGCCTCATCACTCATTATTTTTATTACTGTAGGATCCAGAGGCTCCAACTGAGCTTGAAGCCCCATTGCTGTAGGCACCGTACAAACATAGTGAGAGAGAGTCCCTCCCCTAAAGAGTATACAATCTAAATATACACGACAATATGGGTGGGGAAACAGAGGCACAGAAAGGTGAAATGACTTGCCCAAGAACACACAATAGGTCAATGCCAGTTAGGATGAGAAGCAGTCCTCTAACTCCAGTACAATAGTCTATGCACTGGACCACATTGACCTTCTTTATATCATCTAACTATATGAAGGATTATTGTACATAAAATTTTGGAGTCCAGTTAACAAAGTATCTTGCAAGCTAGAGTTACAAAAGTGTTGTGAAGATCAATTAATTAATGTCAGTACCATGCTTTGAACATATAAAGATTTCTTAACATGCTGTTGCTGCTTGTTTTGAAGAGCTTTGGATTTCTTTTTTAAATAACTCTTTGAAGGAAAAAGAGCAAAAAGGCAACAGAATAACAGGGAAAATAAAGTTTCATTGATCAGGGAGGCAATAAACGATGTACTGCCACTTTTTGTTTAAAGAAAATCCCAGTAAACTAGTATAAATTAGCATATGAGCTTTTTAACAGCAACAGATGAATCAATTTTTAATATAGCAGAAGGCCCATACTTGATTAGGAAGGGTTACAGGACTGGGATTAAGCACATGGTATCACTATAATCACAAGTGTATGTCAACCTGTAACTCTGCATTCTACAATTCTTCAGCACTGTTTGTTTTGTTTTGTTTTTTATTCCGAATGGTTCTAACCTTCGAAATTGGAATGAATATTTAAGCTGGTGGTATTTTTATAGTCCCTTCCATTTAACTGAATGCTGTTGTATGTCTCAGCATTTCTTTACCATTCTCCTGTTTGTGTTTGAATGACCTTGCTCATGTCCAAACACAAAGCAGCTTTGTGTCAGAACTGTCAGCTTTTGCTGTCGGCTTTTCACTTACAGGATATACCACCTTGAAAACTCTGGTTTCTAGAAGGCTGTTTGTTTGCAAAACAGACAAGAAAACCTACATCATGATAGAAAGGTGAGACTAAGCATAACAGAGCTTTTCATGACTGTAAAGCCATTTAAACTGAATGTAGCTACTGAGGTTTTGCACAACCTCTTTCCATGGTGCTATGGCATCAGCAAGATGTAACTAAAAGGTTCAAAGCCTTTTGTGGTTGGCTAGCCACTGTGCATTGTGAGCATCAACACAAGACTCCTCCTTACTGAGCTAGCAGAGGTCAGACAAGAGCAGGGATACAGGAGCTGCCTTGGATTCCAAAGGTGAATATTCTCAGTGATCTATTTCACAGAGTTGCTGGTTACTTGACATTGCCTTCCAATGCTGAAACACATGACTGAAAAATGTGAAAAACGTGACTGAAAAATGCAAGGTTTCATTCAAGTGAGTTTAAAAGTTTATGCAACACAATCTCCTTAAATGGGCAGTGTTTTTTCAAACATGGGGGGAGGAGGGAAGTGGTGGGTTTTGCTTTTTCAGAATTGCTCTCTTTTGGCCTGACATGTCAGACATTGCTTCCCATTAGTCAAGCCTAATGATTAGAACAGAGGTTGAAATTAGATGCGGAATAAGAACAGAGCAAGGAGAAGCACTGAAATGGAGGTCTGGGGACAGATCTATCCCAGAGTCTGTAGACAAGCAAGAATCCATACCATGGCCAAAGTCCTAGTGCAAACTGGAGTGAAAGCCAGGTGCTTAGAGTCCAGGGAAAACCACATCCACACCAGAGCGAGGATCCAGATAGAGGCCAAACATTGAAGCCAGGTGGTCAGAATCTGAGGATCGGGAAGTGGAAGCAAGGTTGGAGCAGGTCAATAATAGGGATGGCGTGAAGTCAAAGTAGGGCAAGAACAAGACTGGAACAGGACTCAGACAGGAGCAGGCTGAGAGTCTCAAGAGTCTGATGTACTGTGAGGTAGCTGGCGTGTTCCGGCCCAGGTAGTGTTGTTGCATAGATTGATCTTTCTGCAGTTCTGGTGTGGTTGTGGAAATAGCTGAGCCTGCAGGTCATCTGTTCCAGGCTTGGCTCAGCGATAGGTCACTGCTGCATGGCTGAGGGCTGGGTAATTGCAGACATTGTTGGAAGGATAAGTCAGTGTGGTTGGGTTGTTGCTGCACACCTAAGTGGTGCCTCACCTCAGCTCTGTGGGTGGGGGGGGGACCTATTTACTTTCCTGGGGAATGGATGGGCACAAATCCACCCACATCTAAAGGCCCCATCCCCAGTCTAACGAGAGAAGCTACTGAACCCAGTGGTCTAGTAAGTTTGAGGGACAACAAATAAAAAAAGCAGGGATGGGAGTGAGGGTCAAAAGCAGGGATGCCGGAGGGGACACTGAGCAAAGAACCCTGGACAGCACCCTCCACTGCTCAAAGGTGTCTAGGGAGCCAGGGGACGTGTCCCTGAGGAACTTTGCCCAGAGGCATGACTTCAAGGAGGAGCAGAAGTAGGCTGCCAAGTCACAGAGCACCTCCCTGTCCAACATCCTCCTCCTGATATGGTGAATTGACACCATGGCCAACACCAGGAGGAGGTTGACAAGGAGGTCTCGCAACTTTGTGAGACCACACATATGGGGGTATGGATGGATCAGGTGTTGCAGGGGAAAGTGCAGCCAGAGCCTAAGGAGCTGGAAAAGGGGCTGTAACCTATGCCAGGGTCTCCCTCTCACCGCACAAGGGACAAGTGTTGGGGTAGGGGATGACCATGCCAGGTGTATGCCCAAGTTCATGACTCTGTGTAGTTGCTGCCAACTAATGTCCATAGCAGGCCATAGGAGCAGGGTGGAATACAAACTGGCCCACCCTCACCTTCCACACGTGGTAGGAGGTCCTGCCACATGCTGTTGAGATGAGACATGGAGGTGAGGAAATAAAGAGTATAGAACACGAACACTTATAGCTGTTTCCTAGGCAAAGGTCCTGGAAGCAGCATAGCTAGCTCCAACTCCAGCTGCTCCCTTTTCCATGGGACTCGCAAGATGACAGAACATCTTAGGGACATGGTGGTTGTGAGCTCTACTGCACCTGACCCCTGCTCTATAATCTCCAGAGTTTATGGCAGCAACGGACGCTAGAGCAGCCAGAGGCCTACTCCTCCCACACCAAGTGGAGGTTAGAATGGGATCTGGGAGACATAGCTGGATTCCTGCAGTGACTGCTGTTCCCAATAGTGGGGAACTGGGGGCATAATCTTTATCAGGCTATAACTGTAGTCTGATAATAAAAAACAACGAGAGTCCTGTGGCACCTTATAGACTAACAGATTTTCTTCGGCATAAGCTTTTGTGGGCTATAACCCACTTCATCAGATGCATGAAGTGGAAATCACAGAGGAGAGGTATATATACACATGCCAGGATGGAGGAGGGCAAATGTTAGCAAAGTCAGTTCAGAGAGCAGATGGGGGCCTATTCACACCTGTTGTTAAATGTGTGAACAGAACAATCACTTTTTGTAGTGATAATCATTCCAAGTCCCTATTCAGACACAGTCTGATTGTGTCAAGCTTGCAAATCAGCTCCAGCTCTGCAGTTTCACGCTGAAGTCTGTTTTTGTCGTTTCTTTGTTGAAGTATGGCAACTTTCAGGTCAGCTACTGAGTGTCCATGGAGGTTGAAGTGTTATCCTACAGGTTTATGGATGTTGCCATTTTTTATGTCAGATTTGTGTCCGTTTATCCTTTTGTGTAAGGACAGTCCGGTTTGGCCGATGATAGCATAAACCACATTAGTGGCCGATGATAACTGGCACATGATAGCATAAACCACATTAGTGGATGTGCAGGTGAATGAGCCCCTGATGGTGTGGCTGATGTGGTTGGGGCCTGTGATGGTATTACTGGAGTCAATGTGCGGGCAGAGTTGGCAACAGGGTTTGTTGCAAGGATAAGTTCCTGGATTAGTGTTCTTGTTGTATGGTCGTCTGTTGTTGGTGAGTATTTGCTTCAGGTTGGGGAGCTGTCAGTGAGCAAGGAGAGGCCGTCCTCCCAGGGCTTGAGAGAGTGTGGGATCATCTTCTAGAATAGGTTGTAGATCTTTGATGATGTGTTGGAGAGATTTTAGCTGGGGACTGTAGGTTATAACCAGTGGTGTTCTGTTGTTTTCTAGGTCAGGTCTGTCCTGTAGTAGGCAGCTCCTGGGTACATGTCTGGCTCTGTCAATTTGTTTCTTCACTTCCCCAGGTGGGTACTGTAGTTTTAGGAATGCCTGATAGAGATCTTGTAGGTGTTTGTCTCTGTCTGAGGGATCAGAGCAGATCCGGTTGTACCTTAAGGCTTGGCTGTAGACGATGGATCGTGTAATGTGTGCCGGGTGGAAGCTGGAGGCATGTAGGTATGTATTGTGGTCAGTTGGTTTCCGGTATAGGGTGGTGTTAATGCGTCCATCCCTTATACGTACAGTGGTGTCTGATAATAAAATATTATAAAGCCATTGTACATTCTTGGTCATCCAGACTTCAACAGGAAAGGAAGTTTCTTTTCTGAGTGTTCATTTCTGCAACACTCATCTGAATAGTTCTTGTCTGTGAACACAGTCCTATAGAGTTCATTGGCATGATACATGCAGTACAGGCTGTTCCTATTGAAGTCAATGGAAAAATTCACATTGATTTCCATGATGCAGGACTCATCTATCAGGTATTACTCAATGCCAGTAATGAGGGCAAAACATGACCCTGAATGATCTATAGCAGTATAGATTCTCAGTCTTTGGAAACTTTGAATAGGTTACAATAGAATTCATTGGAAACTTTGAATAGGTTACAATAGAATTCATTGGAGGTTTTTGAATCACAACTTTTAAATGAGCATGATGATTTTGCAAAGAAGGTACCATAGGAAAGAACATTAGCACTACTTTTTGCTTATGATATTTTGGATGCTTTAAAAATAACCATTGCTGGTCTCAAAAGACTGCTGCATTCTTTCGTTCTGCTGAATGATTGGAATTGTAAAATTGCAATAGCTTCTTACATCAACACTGGTAGAAATAAGGTGGCAGGTGTCACTTCAGCTTAAATTATGAGAGCATTCCACTAAATCACTTCACTAAAAATGTGAAAAAATTTAAGCCCATCAGGCTTTGTGATCAAACTCAATTTGTTTTTATAATGCTGTCTAAAGTTCCAAAGCAATTCTGAGGCATATGAAATAAAAAATAACACTATATGTAAGTTCTATTTTTGCTGTACCATAGTCATAAATGAAACAGACCTTGGGTTGAAAATCAGAAATAACATCAAGCTTTTATATATATTTAGTTAGAAAACAACCCATTTTATTTTGAGTTTGAGAGAAGGTATAATTAAATGTCTTCTGCTGACCTCATGCTGCTATATTTTAAGAGATCATTTATGAAGAAGATTACCAGCTCTTAAAACTTGCATTTCAAACGAAACCCCAGCAATCTGGCCTTGATTGCCTAACATCGTAGCTAGAGCCTAATCAATTTTCTTAAGGAAAACTTGAAGGAATTTTTTTTAGTCTCCAGTAATTTCTTAAGACAGGCCTACCTCTGGAAGGGTTTGCTATTAAAACTATACAGGCATACTGTGACAGGGAGGACTAGGTCTGGAGACCCCTTCTAGGAGGTCTTATGGCCCTGCCTCACCCTGCCCCAGAAATGATCAGAGGGGCTACTGTGGAGCAGCAAATCAGAGGGGCTCCAGGGCCGTACAAAAGGAAGCACAAGAGGCAGAGAAGTCAATTGCTAGCTGGAACTCAAACAGGGAGGACTGGGTGCCTGGCTGACCTGAAGAGCAGCAGGACCATGGACAGGTCAGAGAGGGCAGGCTGAGCCCAGAATTTAGGCAGACCAGGCAATGGTATCCGCATGGGACCTGCTGGTCAGGTTGACGACTGAGCCAAGAAGAGGGCTGCTGAATGGACACCAATAGAGGGTGCAAAGATGGGCCCCTGGTGGGTTGTTAAAAAAGGCAGTGCTTCCAGGAAAGAAGCCTTAGTGTTATGGCCCCAGACCAGGGTCATGAGAAAGAGCTAGAGACTGTATATTCTGGAAGGGTGTGACAATGTGTGTAACTTGGCCAGACGGCTGAGTCGGTGAAGACCTGCCAAAAGAACCGTTGGCCAGGGAGGCACTCAGGAGAGATGACATACTATAAAGAGTTTCAAATGTAAACACAGTCTGCCTTGGCAAAACTGCGCTTTTGCTGGTATAACTTATTCCAGCTCCCTCACTGAACAAAATAAACTATTCCCTTGAAAGTACACTGTTGCCTACATTATGTGTCTACAGGAAGGGCCCTTCCTGGCACAGCAATGTCAGTCACAAATCATCACAACACTGACTGATATAGTAATGCCAGCAAGAATTTATAGTGTAGATATAGACTTGATCAACTTGTCTCTTATGCAAATACATACATAAAGAGAACAGTAGTTTTCAGCCACATCTTCAGAGGAAGGATTTCACTGTTAAACATTATCAAGGTATTTTATCTCCACAACTGACAAACACAGAATAACTCTTAATATCTATCTTTTAATGTTCACAGCAGAAATAAACGTATATCCAAATTACAGGTAATCCTAATAGTTTCATTAAATGAAAAATATAAAATGTGTAATCCTGGTGCCAATGAAATCAGTGCCAAAACTGCCCTTGACAAAATCCAGCCAGGATTTCAAACTACCTGTCTCCATAAGTGGGGAAACAGACATTTGGATATATTGGTTTCTAAAGTTGACTGCTCATAAGTTCTATGCACCTTATTGAAAACTCAATATTTTATTGCCCATAGATTATTATAACACTCTTACAATTATTAATAAACTAGCCAGAGTTCCTTCCCCTAACCCTAAATATCTATTCCTAAAGACACATTTTATTACTCTTGATGACAGTGTCTTGATATAACTTTTTTATGCTTATAGTGACACATTCTACTTTTAACCACTCATATATTTCTGTTAAGCATAAACACATGATGTGGCTTGTAATATGGAAGACTGTTGTTAATACTATTTCTCAGCTTGCCAAGAAGCAAAGTATTAAAACTGAACACAGAAGATTAAAATAAACCTTATGAAACTCTTCAATTTAGGCAGCTAGAACTCTAAGGTAACATCAGGGAAATTTTCAACAAAAATAAACTGCTATTTAGAAAACCTTTCTTCTACTCTATTGATCCCTTTATTAAAATGTCCTTTTTTACATATATGGGCTTATTTTAAAGCTTATATTCACTGCCAGGCAGTTAAGCCTATGGAGGTGTAAATAGCAGTGTACACCAAAGAGCTGCTCTGCAATTCACCCATGTAGATGCTGTGGGTACATACTAAAGGTTCCTAGTGCACACTAATGTAATCATTGTCAAACAGCAGCATCTACACAGGGAGTTACAAGTGCCGACTGTGGTACACACTGCTGTTCACACCTCCATAGTTTGAACTGTAGGCAGGGTAAACCTAACCTTAAAGGAAACACAGCCCATCGCAGGATAAAACATGATTCCTCTATCTAGAACGCTTGCATTTGGGAGACCAGAATTATATGACAATGTGGATAGATCTATGACTGTAATTAGGGTCTCAGCAAGTACAGCTGACTGTCTGCATACATTCTGTTGCAAGAGCAGGACCTAGGGTGTTAATTCAGAAGTTCAAAAGGAGTGGCTGTGTTAGTCTAGTTCAGGAGTCCTGTG
>ML685798.1:17705204-17735639 GCA_007922175.1 Pelusios castaneus | reverse complement strand
CGTAGTTTGTTTAACTCAGAAGTTGTATGTGTGACTCAGATATAGTTGTTAAACTTTGCACTAAAACTTTCAAGGCTTTGCCAAATTGGAAACCAGGAACATTTTGGGGGTTTTGGTAATATTTTATTCATTATAAGTGAAAGGATTATACTAAAAAAATCGTTGGGAATAAATGGGAAACAGAAAAACAATGCTTAACAAAATATAAATTTAACAAAATATTTTTTTTAAATTAATTTTTAACAAAATTAAAATAAGATATAAACCTCATCAAAATATTATTGTGACAATCATAGAAAAATATTATACAAATTTTATTTAAAATGTCAAAATAATTTCACAATAATCTTCACAAGGATAATTTCCTTTAAAATGGATAATTAAACATGATCTGCACTGGAAGAAAGAAATTTTTAAAAAACCTTAAAACAGTCACACACAGATCAACTCTTCAACTTCATTAAAACAGAGAAACTCCATCACTAATAAATTAGTCACCACAACCAACATCAATCCTTAGAAAAATTAAAAGAAGCAGCTGCAGAATAAAACATTTAAAACTACAGAGAAAATAGTCTGAAAAATATAAAGGACAGTAAAGCAGCTGCATAATGAAAATATCTGTGCCAGGGCAGCTGCGTAATGAAAATATCTGTGCCAGAGCAGCCGGTCCCAGCTCTTGCAAATACTAACCACAAAGTAACATGATGTCATATCCTTGAATCCTAGGTCAAAGAACCAGACGAAGTTATTGAAAATAATGGGTTGGTGCTACTGAAATACTGAAGACTTAAAACACCACACACCCTGTAATGCCACCATTCTATTCTAAGTACAGAGAAATAACACTATCTCAGAGGCTGCTATGTGATAACAGCTGGCAAATGTAGAGATTTAATGGAAACTACTGCGTGATTTAGACATATTTTTAACTTCACAACTAGACTACTGCAAAATACTTAGGACTACACATGAAACATACACAGCTTCAGCTGGTGTAGGAAATAGGGTGCAGTGAGCTAGTCTGTACACTTAACACTGCTCTGTACTCTGCCTTTGCTGCTGATATGCTTCTAAATATCATTCAACATATTATCATCTTAAATCCCTTTGTGGTATGGAATCCAGTCATCTTCAAATCTCACCTTTTCTCATCCTGTCTTCTCCCAGTGGTTGCAATATGTTAGCTCGCTCTTGCTGTAAATTTGGATCTCGAGACCTTAAAGGCCAAGGATCATCAGAGGTTGTACTATCGCCCAGATTCACTAAAGGTCCTTACCAACCTCACTCGCATTGAAATCAGTTGGACTGAGGTGCCTAAGTGCCTGTGTGAATCTGGACCAGTGTCTCTAGAATCTGCTCTTTCTGGCAGGGATGGATTAAAGCGATCTAGGGCCATAAGGCAAGGTCCAGCTTCTGGAATCATAAGGTTATGTCAGAGTCACAGCTTCCGTGGGGTTTTTTTTTGTTTGTTTTGTTTTTAAATGTTTCTAGCCCTCCTATTTGCAAAGAAAACCCTGAGAGTGTAATGATGTCTGCCTGAGTCTAGAGACAGTCTGAAACGTGATCTCGGGAGGTGAACTGCCTAATGCATCTCAATCAGCTATTAAGACCCACTGTTCTGGAAGGTCTTGGCAACACCAGCCTAACAAAGGCTTCTGTGTGGCAGAAGGATATATCAGACTCTATCCACTCACCAAGCCAAGGTGACTGTTCTAAAGGTAAACAGGGAGTGGTTTATACACTTCCAGTGAACACTATTATAGATGTTTACAGGGCAAAAATGCTGGCACTCTCTGCTAAAATGCAGGTGCACACTTGTGCCTGTATTCTAGCAGGTAAGTGGGTGGAGGATGTGTAGTCAGAGGTGGAATATCTTTGGCTCCCTGTGCATTTTTACCTGTTCTTGATTTCTAGGGCTCATGAAATAGAGAACGTAGTAGCAGAACATGTCCCCCTCATAAACCAGCCAGTCTGCCATAGCAAGACAGGGGCTCCTCTCATCACCACCTGGCTTTTTTCCACATCTCCCCACACCACCCAAGACCTTGCCTATAACTGATGGAGGCTCTCTCTACCACTTGGCTGACAGGATAGAAACACCAAGCTCTGGAAAAAACAATAGGCTGGCAGACAAAAGAGGCTCTGAAAAAACTGCAAAATCTTATTCCTGAAGCCTGCCCCCCCCCCCCTTCTATTGCTGACACTTTCCCTTCCACAGTCCACCATGTAAAACATCCTGATCTTGTAACCAGTTGTGAAACCTTTCCCCAAATGTGCTCTATGACCTAGGGCCCCACACAAATGGCTTTGCACAAGACTATACTAAAAAGAGGGCTGACTCTGATGAAAATAATAATCATAATTTTAAAGTGGTCTTCCCACAACCCTTCAATGGTGTAGGTTTGTATTTTAGCAAAAAATCAAAATATAAGCAACATATCAAACATTTTATAACTTTTCAACATTAATAAATATTTGAAACAGAAATGTCCTAACTAAATAATATTAATCAATAAACAATAAATGATGAAAAAGCAACATTTAACACTCCCATTAGAAGGCATAGAAAACAATACATGTAAATGTACCCCATCATTTGTTGAGGCAGCCTCACAAGGGAGACAGCTGCAGGGTAGGACCCCCCCCCCCCTTAATCACCCCGGAAAAGATGTCTTCAGTAAAGTAAAAGGATTTAAAGACATGCTCTGCCAGCTGCCCAATAGCATAAATTACAGAAGATATATGAATATCTCTAATTTCTTCATGCGGTTTGTTTGCAATTCAAAATATTGCTTCCAGTCCATTCATCATGGTTTGTGAAAACTGAAGTTCTCTGGGGCATTGAAGAGACACATGTTGATGAGATGCTGCAACCTTTGTCATTTTGTCCCTTATGTCTACAACCTATCTTGCTGTTTTCCTTCTCTTTCTGTTCTAAATTTACTCCTCTTACCATCTCATATACTTTTGTACCAGATAGGGACTGACTACAGAGCTTGTTTATTTATACACAGATATGTGTTCATCATAAAATCCTTAATGCAGGGGTCGGCAACCCCCAGCACGCATGCCAAAGCTGGCATGTGCGCTTATTCCCAGCAGCATGTGGTTGCTCCCCCCCCTCCCTCGGCTCCGCTCCCCAGCGGGGCCTAGGGCCACAAGAGCTTCATGCATGCCACAGCCCCTATGCCCTGCTGGCCCCAGTCCCCAGCTGGGAAGCGGGGCCAGCAGGGGACAGGAGCCACATGCAGGGATGGGGCCAGCAGGGAAAAGGAGCTTGTCCCCTGCTGGCCCCACACCCGGCACTTGCTGAGTGTGCGGGGGGTGTGGAGGGGGCGCTGGCATGGGGGCCAGCAAAGGTTGCCAATCCCTGCTTTAATGCTTTGCCAGCTGCAGCTGAGGTTTGATTAAATAAGATATATTACACATAGTGCCACCAACTGTATAAAACAACTTAGCATTCCATTACAGCAGTCGCTAGACAGCGCTGAAAAGCGCAGGCCAAATCTGGCCTGGATTTACACCTTATGAAACCCCAGTGAAATTACAGTACGGATGAATGAAGTGTGAGTCAGGACAGGATTGGAAGCACAACTTCTAGCTATCAAAGTTGTAGAGCAAATCTGATTAGCTCGCCCATAAATGCTTAAGAGTGTAGTTGAAATGTCAGAGGTAAAGTTTGATATAACGTAACAAACGTTGATCTCAGTCACATTTGTGTAAATCCAGTGTACTTTATTCAAGTCAGTGAAGTGTCTGTAGATTTACATCATTGTAACTGAAGTTAGAATTTGGCCCGGTAGGTCAGATTTTGCCCTTCATTACATCCATGCAAGACTCATAAAAGCAGGAGTTTGTCACTGAAATCCAGTTGGCTGCATAAGTATAACAGAAGACATTAATATTGCCCCTTGAGTAAAGTGTAAAAACCATTAAAATCTGAAGTGAATAATACTAAATCTTAAAATAACAGAGAACAACATTCCAGCCAAGAATCTGTTGGTACTAGGTGTAAATCAGATGTGATATTAAATCCATATGGTGAGGGTCTGCATGTAAAACCTATTGCATATTGATTGCAGAATTTTGACACTGGCTCATTTTTTCATTAGTATTTTATTGACTTCTATATAGGTAACAGTAGTGAATATACAGTACCTAAAACTGAACTACAGCACCAACTGATGACAAGTTTAAAAAAAAAAACTTATCGCTCTACACTTTTAATAAAAATATACAGCAGAGTTCCCAAAAACCCAAAACTAATCCCCCTCACACAAACAGAAGAGGAAAATTATCATAGCAAAAAGAAACAAGGCAAATTTAGCAGTAAATTCATAACGCTAGTAGAAAAATAAAATAGCTACAAAGAGAACAAAAACAATAGCAAAAATTTATGTTAAGTATCTTTTCCATGCCACTGTTTCCTATGCAAGAAAAGCAGAGAAGCTTTCAGTATCCTGCTCCCTTTTCTGGAATTCAACTTTCTATGACTGATCCAGTGCCCCCAAATCTTGGTGCTGCTGCTACAGTAGAGTAAGTGGGGGAGGCAGGGAAAGTGTTTTTAAAAATGCAAGATCTCAGTCAAAGGAATTCTGGTCTAAGAGCAATATCTCTTGGTATCATCATCCCTGAAGCTGTAGTGCCCTGATTTTCCCCATCACGATATGCCAAATCTCCACAAGGAGGCTTCTCATCATGGGAAAGCCAAAAGCCCAGTAAACTGAAATTGAAATTAACCTGGAGCAAGTCACTGCCCCTTCCTATACCTCAGTTTCCTCATCTGTAAAATGGAAATACTGATACTGATCACCAACATAAAGTGCTTTAAGATCCACTGATGAAACACTACATAAAAGGTAGGTATTATTATTTATTATATTTGTTATGCTGAAATGGGATCTCACACAGTAGACTCTGCAGCTCTTCAGAATATCATCCTTCTTCCCTTGCAAGCCTCTTCTGCCAACACTGAAACAGTTAACAAGGTTGCTTTTAAATTGACACCAGCAGGCTTCAGAGACAACGCCTCTTGAAATAAAGAGGGAAAGGAGGTTGTAGCTCTTGGAGCTAGTGATTCAGGTTAATGGCCTACTCAAGCAGAAATCTCTACATTGATCCACATTCTGGAGATTTTTTTTCCTTCAAGCAAGGGGCTTACTTTAAAACAATAAATAAATGGGAGTAAATTGAATTATGGAGCACAAGACACAGCCACCAAGGGAAAGCATCACTGAGCAGAGTTACTGCAGGTTGGCCAGTTTGCCCCATGAGCAATCTGACTAGCTCCTCATTCAACAGAAATGGGCGCCGGCCTCTGGCTAGATGAAGATGTTAAGAGGTACTTCTGGTTACTGATATTTGTGTATCCAGAGCAGCAGAGAGTCTGGAAGGACCCCAATACTCTGAACTATCTCAGTGATTGGGGAGTAGATATAATGAAACAGGAAAGATGTGATTGTTTTGGCTAGTTCCTCAAAACGTATTCCTCGTCCCACAAATATCCCTTCTACCAAACAATCGATCACTCTATTGTATTTTGTGAGGGTGTCCACTTTGTTAATTAAGGCTAATTCTGTGTAACAATTCACCATTTGATTTATTCATTATACTAATGCGTCTTCTTTTCTGGGGATTTATTATTTAAGAATGTGAACTTTGATCACTTGTCTTTTAACTGAGTGAGGTTAAATTTAGGAGATGCCTGAATTTAGGAGATGCTTTAAATCTGAGGAGAAATGACTAACAGAATTATAGAGAAAATTACTAAAGAAAATAGGTTGGTTGGCCCTTTTAGAATTCCCTGTGCAAAAAATATACAGAGAGAATGATACAGCTATTTTCATATAAATTCATTTATCACTTGCTTTACAACCTTGAATATAAATCACAGCTCATTATATATTTGCAATTAGAATACTGCAGCTGTATCCACTTGTTATGTCGTTTGTAATATTTAGAGGAATACTAAAATAGTCAAACTAAGCTGCCTTTATCTCCCATGGGCTGCCATCACATGACTTAAAAACCTAATTTATGACAGCAGTATCCTGGAAGACCATTGTCAGCAGTGGTAAACCACTTCCATTCTGGAGTATTAAAATTTTGATAGCGAAAATAATTTTTTGTGGCTTAAATATTGTACATTAAAATTAAAGGCGTGCCATCAGCATGAAAATCGCATTGCTTCTGAAAAGGTTGTACCTACTATTGTAGCATTAGGAAAAGGTAAGATTATTAAATAATTTATGTAAAATAATTAAAACTTAAATGTTAGAAAGGAAGAAATTGTCTTTATTTTTTCCATATGTTTGCTGTGTACCTTTGGCAGTGGTCTGTGTGTAGTCCCTTTCCCTGAACACACAGCTGTCTAGAGAGACACTAGCTAACAGAAAGGACCCTTATAAAGGGTAACAGGGCAGCAGAAAAACCCTTTAAAACATTTGAAGTTGGAGAGGTGAGTTTGTTTTGTTTTGTTTTAATTCAGGGCCTATCACTTACAGGGCACTATCAAAAATGATTTTTAAAAAAAAATTAACATCCTTTTTAATTTTCTGATTTTTAGAGTACAGTAGCATTTGAGTAAGAAGCAAATGAATCTGATATCGAGACCCATACTACCATTGTCATAAGTGATGTCATTTTTCAGCAGCTGAGTGTCTGTCAGAAGGAGATTCTGAAATGCCAATTCAAGTAAAAACTTTAACATTGTCTCTAACTGACAGCTTACGCCTGGTGAGACATTCTCAAGAAGTGAACTTTAAAGGGTAGTCTGAGCAAAATGTCTTCAATTTTTTGAACTCTATTGACATTCTTCACTGTCAAAATTCTTTGTAATTCAAGCACGTTCCATTCTGGTTCAGCTTCACACTAGTCCTTAGCGAACAGTTTTTCAATGACCTTTTGCATCAGAGAAATTCTTTATTTACCATGTAAAAACATTGCCTCTTCCTGTTCTTCTGTAAAGTGGAGAGGGCAAAGAAATAGACAAGTCTGAAATGTAGATCAGGGCAGATTTGTGCAGGGATTTGAATGTGTGTATAGAGATGCTTAAATTTGATATGCTGAGCAAGACAGCATCAGTAGAATGATTCAAAGAGGAGACTGACATGGTTTGAACAACAAACTAGGAAGACATTTAGTGCCGGCACTTTGGCTGGCCTTGACGGAGAACCGATACTGAAGAGGAGTAGATTGCAATACTAGAGATTAGAATGGTTACAACATGGACAAATGATTTACTCATGGGAACAAACTGGAAGAGCCGGGGTGGTGTTTTTTTTTTTTAATATTCTGTGGAGCTCTTTTTTACCTATTACTGATGAGACCTAATTTAATATTTTGATGGACTGGCTTAATATTTAAAATAATGCAAGCAAAAGTATTTATTAAATGGGAGCAGACCGACTCACCTTAGTTTTTAAATAAATATGTCCCCTAAGAAGTTAAAAATGTATTTTAAAAGTACTTCAGAAGAAAAAAGAATCTATAAAGGTAAATATCAATGAACTGATTGTTTTGTTTTTTAACAATTAAGAAAATACATGGGTTGGAATATTTCTTTGACACACATTTGCAAGAGAATTCATGACATTTTCCCATTCCAGGAAGATTTTTGCAACTGATATTTTCCTTCTACAGCATTTTATTGTTATTATTTATCAACAATTTCCATTGCAGCAGTATCCAGGGCGTTATCAGAAGCAGCGCCCCCTTGTGCTAAGTGCTGTACAAATATATGTAAAGACACAATCCATGCTTAGAAGAAGTTACAGTCTCAGGAGAATAAAATAGATCATGAATACAGTGGAAACACATTAGGTTTCTATACAAATGCTTTTGTATAGTATTTCCCACACCCTTGTTTAGACTGGAATGACACATATAGTTAGGTAATCTCAGCCAAATTCTGACCTAACACGTGTGTACACTGAGTAAGGTTCTAAGAGTATGTGAGGATAGAGCTTAGCCCTCTGACAATAGGAATCCCTTTTTACAGACATATGTTACATGAGGCCTTATGAGTAACAATCCATGGGGCACTTCCAACAACTTGAGTCTTTGTTAAAAGGAGAGGAGCATTTTCTGATTATGAAGGGGGAGAAAGGAAAAGGAAAAGATAATGAGGATGCCCAGAAAGGCACATGAAAGCCTTCAAATACTATATCCTGCCAACAACCCTCTGATTCTTCTGACTCACTCTACTCCCATAGGGCTGAATTTTACCAGGAGCAGGATTTGGCCCCAAACAATTCTGAATGTTTAGGTGAGCATGAGTTTAAAAAAAAATCACTTTTGTTTTCTTCTACCTAGTCTCACTTCTAGTCTTAGTTTGAAAACACCATCCTGTTGGGTGTGTGAAGCAAGAGTAAGAACACTGCATTAGGTTAGTAAAATAATTACTACATTTGATAAGATGCTAAATTAAATGATTTATGGTGCAGAAAAACTTCTCTGGGCACCCACAGAATTCCACCCGTTTGTATTTTGTCTAAAAAATAATGTGTAAGAGGAAGAATTGTCCAGTGTCGGAGCATCAGCTTAGGACATAGGAGAATGGGTTAAATTTCCAGCTCTACCACAGACTTTCAGTGGCAAATCAATTAAGCTTTCTATGCCTCAGTTCCCCCCAGCTGTGAAATGAGGATAATAATAGTTTCCTATGCCATAGGGGTGTTGGGAGAAAAAAAATATATTAAAAGATAGCTAAGAGCTCTGTGATGCAGGGGCCTGTATTCGAACACCTCTTAAAGTCCCTTCTAGTCCTACAATTTGATGATTCTATGCTTTACTGAAGAAAAGTTCTATATAAGCGTTAGTTATTCAAGTGAATTCTTTTATTCATTCAAAATCAGGCAAAAAAATGCAGTCATCTTGTTTCCCTTCTCCTGACTCTCCACATATATGTCCGTTTCTTGCAGTGTTCTCAGTATGGTATTGCATTTATTCAGTACCCCTCTGTTGACCTAAAATACAATCCATCCACCACGCCCCCAACCACCCATCCCAGCTCTTTCTGGCAAGTAGGAACACACTCAGCCAAAACAAGTGAGATGCATTACACCACCAGAACAAACTCACATTAACTGATCATATCCTGCGGGCATGATACTGCTTCTAGCAGCTTCTGAAACCTAGCACTTCCAGACTAACCCTTTCATATGTTACATGTACATCATATATCTACGGAATGAAAGAGGTTAAATATGCTTTATTTATGTTAGTTTAACAGCAAGTGTTGAAGATGGTGATGTTAGTAATTCACTAAGGGTGTGTCTTACACTGGCAAGTTAGGTCAACTTAAGGACGCTTAAGTCGACCTAAACAAAGCTGCGTCCACATTTGGCTTTTCTTAAGTCGATTTAAACACTTCCTTAAATCAACTTAAGGAAAGCTTAAGTCGACTTAATAACACCTACTTCTAGGTTGACTCAAGCCTTAAGTCGACTCCCTAAGTTAACTTAAGGCCTGTGTAGACGGGGATTAACGCTAAATCGACTTTATTAAGTCAACTTACAGCCAATATAATGGCTATCTTCGCTGTTAAGTCAACTTAACAAAGTCAACTTAAAGTGTAGTCAATTTGTCAAGTCAACTTAACAGGGTCGACTTTAAATCGACTTAAGGTTGACCTTGTTAAGTCAATTTAACAAAGTCAACTTAACTTTGTAAGTGTAGACATAGACAAGATACTCCAAGAATAAAACATATGCTGAGAGTAAAGTATCAATGAAAGACCTACCATACTTTCATTAAGTGACATTTCATTCATTAGCATATTGCAATCTTGTTCCAGATTTAAAAGATTTTAGCTCTGAAAAACACAAGAGCAAACTAAATCACCATGCACTTATTTAAAATGCTATAACATCAGCAAGCAGATTACTATAATATAATATAGTTATAGAGCAATTAAATTGTAAGATTAATGTTTATAGTAAGTAATCCATTTTTCCTTATTCAAAATATTATCTGACAATTTGCAGTTCTTAAAAGTATCTTCTAAATTAGCCTGATACTGAAAATTAGTATTTTATGAAGGAGTCATGCAATCCTGACAAGAGTCTGAAGTGATTCACACTAGCCCACTAGAAATTAACCGTGATGTAGTGGCTAGGACTAATGTACTCTGGAAGAGGAAATCACTGGCTATGTCTACATTTACAAAGTTAAGTCAACTTCATTAAGTTGACTTAACAAGGTCAACTTTAAGTCAATTTAAAGTCGACCTTGTCAAGTCGACTTAACAAATTGGTTGCACTTTAAGTCGACTTTGTTAAGTTGACTTAACAGCAGAGATAACCGTTATATTGGCTTTAAGTCGACTTAATAAAGTCAATTTAGCGTTAATCCCCATTTACACTGGCCTTAAATCAATTTAAGGAGTCGCCTTAAGGTTTAAGTCGACCTAGAAGCAAGTGTTATTAAGTCAACTTAAGCTTTCTTTAAGTCAACTTAAGGAAATGCTTAAGTCGACTTAAGAAAAGCCCAGTGTGGACGCAGCTTTGTTTAGGTCAACATAAGCGTCCTTAAATTGACCTAACTTACCAATGTAGATGTATCCACTGCTACTGGATTCAAGGAGTGGATAATGACTGGAAGGATGACTATATGTATAGGATATAAATTGGTGGTCCATATGAAAGGCACTCTAATCCCTGATTAAGGAAATGGACATTCCCTAATAAGAAATACATCACTTTTCAAAGTCAGATGCAGACCCTTGGCATTTGAGAAGAGGAGGAGATTTAAGCAACTCATGAGATTATAACATTGCTATCTTTGCTGACACACTGTCCCGAACTCTAGGTTCTCTGTGATGATTCTGTAGGACTCTGTGATGTGAGACTGTAGCTCTGTGATGACAGATCAATGACTCTACAAAGATACTGACATGGATTTTATGGCTTATTTCCTTTTAGGTTGTTAGTTTAGGGGGCAGGAACTGTCATTTACTATATGTTTATACAGGACCTAACACAATGGGCTCCAAACTGGTCGAGGCCTCTAGGTGCCATTGCAATACAAATGACACATAATAAATGTTGTACTATTGTTGGGATATAATGCAGGAGGTATGCACTCTATGATTGTTTCATTTGGGCCAGGATAAAAGCAGTTCTCAAGCTACACAGAGAGCCATGCAAATATAAGGTCCACACATGAACACTGCAAGTGGAAAATCCTCTTTGTTTACACTGTGATATTGGAATACTGTCTCTTCTTTATCAGGAGGGACACTATAGTGTTTTTAGGTGCTACTTGTTAGTATTACCAGATCTGTGTTCAATGTGTTCAGATTTAAAGAGCATTGCTCCAAATTCCAGAATACATCCATTGTAACCACAGGGTTATAATATCTGAATATGCATGTCTGTTGGTCATGTGATCCTTTACCTTGTAATGTCAGCTCGTCTGTTTTACTGTACAGTAAATAAGTGAGGAACTTTGAAAAACTTTGCATCTAGCAGTAACGGCTAAGATATGATTTTGCTGTTAAACTGTGTTGGAGAGATCTTTAGTTTCAGTATCTTTGTTGTTTATTCTGTTTATAAATTGCTTTTTATGATGTGTTTTTGTCCAACCCATACTAGCAAATAGGTAATTTTTAATATCATTTGAATTGTTGTCATAACAAAGCATTTTCCTTGGGTAGATGGATCCTCAGTTACACAGATGCAGTCCTACTGGGGGATAGGAACTGTGTGAGTTTTTTTTTTAATTCACCTCAGCAAACAAAATTTTCTTCCTCAAAACAGATCTCTTCTTTCTGGCAGGCCAGCTATATGACACGTTTATTTGTTTTATATGTATAATCTTTACCACAAATTTATTAAAGAACTATAAATAGTAATGTGGTGGAACAGGTAGTCCGCTCTGGCAAAGAAGGGGTTAATGGAGCCATGGAGAGGCTGTGGGGGTAGCAGCCAATCAGAAAAGCATAAGGGGGAAGCTGCCAATCAGGGCCAGGCAGGCTGGCCCATATATGAAAGGCAGTTAGCCAGAGGGGGAGAAGCAGTCACCCTGAGGAGGTCAGAGGAGAAGACTGGCTGGCCTGCAGGGTGAGGCAGGCCAGCAACTTGGATAGAGCAGTGGCTGGCCTCAGCAAAGGAGCAGCCATGAGTCTGACATAGGGGCTGAGGTGGACTGTAAGGCTGGCTCCAGGGGAGGAAGAGCCATTGGGCCCTGGAGTAAGGGATGGACAGAGATAGCAGGGCTGCCTCCAGATGGGGAATAGCTGGGCCCTGAAGTCAGGATATGATTCTGGACTGCCGTGGCCACTGAGACAAGTGGCTAAGAAACTCTTCTGCTTCCCTCCTCTCCCCAACTCCCCTGAAAAGGGAAGAGCAGGGATTGATACATTGACTGCAGGGAAATGCAGGTACGGGAATGGAGAAAGGTGGGAGGTGTACCAATGGAGAGGACACAATGGCCACCAGATCAATTCTCTGGGATGGCCGGCAAGAGATGCCACAGTGATGAGCAGGGACCCATCACAGGTAACTTGAATGAATGACTATTACAAAATAGTGCTCACAAACATGAAAATCATGTGCTTACAAACATGAAAATAACATGAAACATAGAGCTCACAAACATGAAAATCATGAATTTGCTTTAATATTCTTAGCCCTTTTGGTTTGTTTACTGTCTGAAAGGTTTGGAAAAAGCCAGTGAGTTTGTGAGTCATCTTGAAATCTGATTTCTTCCCTGCCATTTATAAGAGTCCCAGTTATCTAGTTAGGAAGCAGAACCAATACCATGGGATTTAGATGACCAATCAGACATCAGGAATAATGAACAGCAAATAAAAAAACAGTGTTATTTCATATACAGGACTGAGAATATAGTTCTGCTGTCACCTGTCCAAATCTGTGGATCAATACCCCATATTCACTATTATATTTTGAATTTTTCATTTTTTAAAAAATTGATTATTTACTTTTCTGGGACTAGTTTGAATAAAAAAAATATGACATCAAGATGAAACTAAATAGAAAGAAGCCAAAGTAAGTCCAGATACAAAAGAAGGACCCACCCGTGCCAGACCACTGATCTTAATATTTGGCAATCCCGTTTATGCCTTAGTTTTCTGTTTTCTTATCTTTTTGGTTTAACTCCGGATCTTTTTTTGCCCTCCTTCAACTTTTTTTTTTATCATGGTCAGCATTTTAAGTAGTTTGGAGGACTCTACACTGGGAGCATATTAAACTAGCAGTTCAACTGAAGGACTACCAACATGAACACGTGCCCATCTCAAGAACATAAGTTCTCATTATTTTTTTGTGAGAGTACTGTAAACCCTTTTGGCTGGTGGCCTGCTTTTTAGGGAAGGTATATAAAGTGTGTGTAAAACTCTGCTGCAGTCATAGCAAAAGGTGACATGCAGGTGTGTTGCTAAGAGACTGATCTTTATTTCTTGGCTTCAGTCATATGATGTGGGCTTCAGTCAGGAAAGCAAAGTTGCACACCAGTCATAGGACAGCGGTCTGTAACCACTAAGTTAAGTGATAGCTCTTACAAGCACTACACTGTGCCTTCATTTGTTCTTTACTGCCACTATTTAACATGGGGCTGGCTATGTCTGAGGTGTCTCAGGTTACCTTAGGCCATAGATGGGAGGGTTGCTTAAGTGCTTGGGAAAACCTGTTTGCCTAGCATTGCAGTTTCTTCAGACATGCTGAATAAAGCCAAATAAGGGAGCTTCCAAACCTGTTATTTCTATTAATCCTTTACTATACCGATACATATCACTGTAAAGCGAATAGTACTGTTCTTCTGTATTCCTTTCCTATCTACTCAATGCTTTGCAGACATTTTTGGAAGCCAGAGGTGCTAGAGCACTTTGTGTCTTCCTTTTCTTCACTCTTCAGGTACTCTTGGTCTCGGCACATCAGTATGGAAAGTTGTACCCCAGTGAGAGGTTATGTGATGCTTGTCCTCTAATATTGCTATAAAAGAAATTTCATGTAGAAAAACTGCACCCAAAGCAATGTGGACACTGCCCACCTAAACTCAACATTGCCTGCAATCTATATGTCACAAGAATTGTAGTAATTTTTGAGTAGGTATTATGCCATCCTAACAGATGTCTATTAGTTCATGCAGCTGCTTTATTTACTTTTAGATGAAAATGATTGCTAATATAACTTTAAATAACAGTGTAAGTGCCAATGTGACAAGAAATGGCTGCTCTGACAATCATCTTTGTTCCGCCTAACAGCTAGAGGATCCTAAATAATTATGATAAAGTAAATGTATGTTATGTAAGTGTTTTATAAAGCCAAGTTCCATGTCAGTCTCACAGATTACACAAGAGTAATCTTGAGGCCTTTTACATATATCATCTGTGAGTGCTATGGCCACCTGAGTCCCAGCTGAAAACACTGAAATGGTCATCCCTCTTGAGCTTCCAGACAGCATATGCAAATGTACTCTGGTTATCACCAATGAATTCCAGCAGTCTTCCAGGTGGTGGTGGTTTTGACCTGTAAAGCCCTAGATGATTTGGGATCTAGCTCCAGATCTCATATGAATCATGTATGACTGCATGCCATTGATCTTGGCAAGATTACTGTGAGCAATATGTGATCAAACAGATGAGGCATATTCATGTACTGAGCAAACTATCAAGCAGTAGGCTGTTTTCAGTGACCTAACACATGAATCCCAATAACGTCAATAATATATTATAGAAGACTTGGTTTCTTTTTTGCTTTGGCTGCTGGTCTAAACAGTAGTTCTGTGTCCAAAGACACTCCAAGGTAGACCAGATTCCTCCTTTTCCATTTGATGTCTGTTGACTAGATTATGGGATAAATTTGGAATTTTGAAGACTTGAAGTAATGGCTTACCTGATTGTTACAGAAAAGGGTTCCAGTCCGATCCAGCCACAGATAAAATTACAAATAAGGAGTTCCCCAAGGAATAATTAGAATTACAAAGGATTCTTAATACATTTTAAAACACTTTTTATTACCAAAAGCATACGCATAAAACAATAAAAGAATTAAATGATCAAAAACAATACAATAAACTTAACAAAGTCTTATACAAATTTTATACAGTTAACAACAACTTAACACTAAACCTATATATTCTATAAAGCAATTAATAAGTGGTTTATACTTGCCCTCCCTTAGGATACAGATGTTGAAATGAAGAGTGTAGGCTCTAATAATCTTAAGCAAACTTAACTAAAATGAGAAAGAAGAAAGCAAAGGAAGAAAGCTGTAGGTAAGACACTGAGCTCAGGGTGAAAGATATGGAAGCTTCAAAGCTTAGCAGATTTTAGGGACTTAAATACCTCTTTCTTACACATTACAGATTCTATACCTTTATACCCCCCTAAAAATAAACCAAATGATTTCATACTTCCTGACCCAAATATGGGCTCTTACCCCAGAAATTGTCGGGGTACTTTTAGATTACTGGTTAAGGGGTTTATATGTACAATTGATGTATTTTCCCTACCAGAATATTCCATGTCACCTTTCCCCTAGTCTTGTTTACTCATTTTGTGGGTTTTGTGGTAGTCTACCGAAATGTCAAATGTCTCATTTTAAGATTATTTTCACTCTAAAGGTGGGTAGTTACTTTTCACCCATAAATATTAAGCGCTGATAATGTCTTATCACTGGAAAATAAAACCCACTCTGATAAATTTTACCTAATTTTAACTTCTTGCCTTTAACCTACTTGCAAAGCTGGTACATATATACTCATCCTGGAAACTCTTATAATGAGGCCTGTAGGTTTCTTGCATTTCAGCTACTACTTCAAAAGTTATGCTAACTTAACTTCTTAGACCTCTATAAGAGTCCTTATAAAACTAAAATTCCTTAAACTTATAATGAGAGATAAATATATATAAGATATATGCATATAAGCTAGGCCTAAAGAAATAAGCAAAAGGCTACATGTCATTTTCAGATTGTAGTTGAACCTCTCATGGCTTGTGATGAAAGAGGTGGACTTTGTTTTTGCTGGTGTCAGCTGGAATTTATGTTCTTGTGCCTATGTAGTTACAATTCTGAGCCCTCATTCAATTCATGTTTCAATATATCTGTTGCATGACCATGATACAAAGCACAGTATCAATGGTGTGTGTGTGTACAGATGATTTCAAGTAACCTGACAGTCCAGAGAGGTATAGCACAAAAAGAAGAAAGCTTAAAACTGAGCTCTGAGGAACCCCACCCTACATGGTGCGCAGGTCCCAGGACATGAGAAAGTAAAAGTGGGTGAGATAATATCTTTTATTGGACCAACTTCTGTTGGTGAAAGAGACAAGCTTTCAAACACCACAGAGCTCTTCAGCAGGATTTGTGGAATTCATAAACTCGGTGGAGTTCAAAAACTTCTCTCTTTCATCAATAGAAGTTGGTCTAATAAAAGATATTACCTCACTCACCTTTTCTCTCTCATTTAGGCCAGGTCTACAGAGGCGTCAACATTTGGCAGCAGTAGATGGGAGTCACACAAGCTATGCAGAGTAGCTTGCCTAACTCCCATTGACTTCCTAACTCCCTTTTCAGTGAAGCGTCTTCACTGCACTGCGCCAATGAAAAATGCATTCCCATCAATGTAGTGCTATGCCACTTGAGTGGGTAGTTTTATTAAGTCAATTTCCAGATCGACTTAACAGGTCTCAAGTGACCACTGAGTCAGTCTGGAAAGATCAATATGATGGCAGCAACTTTGCCATTGTCAGTGTAGACATGGCCTTAGTCTTACTGTTGTTCTTCTGGATAGTAGAAAAATCTCTTTCCCAGCAGAACATTTTGTCATAGAGTCCCATCTCACTACATTTACTATGTTTCATTAAGAATTTATCACACCACACTCTATCAAATGTCACACTGAGAATCTAAGACTCCTATTGATGACTATAGTGGCTTTTGTTGGAAACTGTTAGAATTTGGCTAACAGAAGGCCACCAGTATGTCTGTAGTTGAATTCAACAGACTGTATACCATTTAGATAGGTTCTATCATCTCTTTTTTTAGTTTTCTTTTAATTTCCTTCCATTCTGTAAGTTTCCCATCTTCAAAGCATCTGAAGAAGTGGGATTTTCTCCCACGAAGGCTCATGCACTAAATAAATTTGTTAGTTTTTAAAAGTGCCACAGGACTCCTTGTTTGTTTGGCTGACCTAGACTAACACAGCTACCCCTTTGGAACTTTTTTTAGAAGTCACTGTAGAAGCCTGGATTGTATCATCCTTTCTATTATCTTAGGCCTTGTCTAGACTGAAAAACCTGCGTTGATCTTCACAGATCAACGCAGCGGGATCAATTGAGCGGGCAGTGTAGACCCGCTCAGTCAATCCCAGAAGCACTTTCCAGTCAACGCAATAACTCCACCCTTTCAAGTGGAGGAAGGCTGTATTGACCAGGGTGCACCTCAAATCGATGGAGCTAGTGAAGATGCCATGGTGAGTAAGAGTAATTAAGTTGGTGGGGCAGCACGCAGATTGCGTATCTCCCATCGATTTCTCGCCCCCCATCCTACACACCCCCCCCCCCAATGTAGACTATGCCTTAGACAGGTGAACTGGAGAGAAGAAGGATCCCTACCAATCTTAAGAAAAGGAACAATAACTGATAACCTCCCCTGTTTAGGTAACTTCCCTATTGTACATGATCCATTTATGATGTCCAACAACCTTCCTTTAGTCTTCTTACAATGCTCTATCATATGGCCATGAATGATGTCCAGTCCAAGAGATTTGCTTCACTTGAGCTTCTCTACTATGTCTTTTAGCTCACCTATGAGAGATCGTTCTAAAGCCAGGTACTCAACTGGATCAGTGTACATCCTTTTAGATTCTCTTTGTCTTTTCGCATGAATGATCCATATATGTGTTTTCCAAGAGCTCTATTTTCATCTTTCTTATGTGTGTGTATGCTAATATTGATGTAGTGTTCAAGCAGCATATCTGAAGACTTTGTACCCCCATTTTTCAGAATATTGGTGTTCTTTAGATTACAACCTTAGTTTGATTGTTCTCGATTCACTTCAGGATCATCCATAAATCTCATCCTCTGGGAGTATCCAGTCTTTCACAGATCTCTTCCCAATGCCTTCTTCAGTCAGCTGTTTTCATGGCAATGTCTTTCAAGTCTTCATTCCATTTTCCTTTGCCCTCTTTGTCTCCCAGGTTCCATTAAATCTCCAATCAAACTTGTCTCCTTTCCTTAATAAGGTTAATGGACAATATCTTTCCAATGTGGGACCCATTTCTTCCTTTTGCCTATTGGGATGGTCTTTTTTGCTAATTTCTGCACAGCAGATTCAGAAACCTTAAGATGTTCCTGTGACATTTTTTGAAACTACCAAGATCAGTAAGAGATCTTCTCATGACCTGCCTTGTAATCTGGCGCCCTTGTTGCTGTGTAGCTATGGTTTAATTCTGACAGCAGTAGCCAACACAAAGCATAGGGTCCCACCCAGTCTCTCACTAACTCAGTTACTCTTTCTAAGGTGACAGAAACAGCCCATCTAATCCTGAGTCTCCCCAAATACATAGTTCCCAAGTTTTTAAGTACCAGACACTCAGATCATTGGTTCATCACCCCCAAAGGTGTGAAACCAGCCTCCAAGATTCCAGTTCACTTTGGCACACACATTCTGCACTGTTTGCATATCAGAGACCTGCTTGAGATAAAAATAAACAAAGTTTATTTAATAGAACAAAC
Source organism: Pelusios castaneus (assembly GCA_007922175.1). Classification (NCBI taxonomy): domain Eukaryota; kingdom Metazoa; phylum Chordata; order Testudines; family Pelomedusidae; genus Pelusios; species Pelusios castaneus. Next base: position 17,716,936 of record ML685798.1, on the reverse strand, counting down.
ACTGATTAAAAAATAAAGTAGTAAGGGAAAACAAACATGCACAAGTTTCACAAAAAACAACATATAAAAACCCAACCTCAAGTTTTACACTTCCATATTAGATAAAATACCTCGTCTAATACAAAAATTTGAAAAGTTTCCCAGGTATCCTCTTGTTATAGGGGGTATCAGGGTTCATGGATGCCCTCCCACCTAGCAGCTGTCCTTCAGTTTCTGGATAAAACTCTTCAGTACAAATTGTTTTCATGTAAACATCTGGCTTGCAAGGGGCCCACCCTGCTTGACTGCTCAGCACCCTGCTGAAGTTGTATAGAGTATAAGCACAGTTTCCTATATACATAAATATGTAGATTCATAACCATACATATGTCATCAAGTTCAGAACATTACAAGCTTCGGTTAAAGACCTTATTTGATATACTTTTACAGTACAATAATACAGTATGCAATCAGTTGATTCAACTGCTTGTTTTTGGGAGAAGAGTTAAACTTTTGTTCTCCCCTTGGAGTGCCAAGGCTGTGATTGTCACACTTCCTCAAGGTTATTTTTCATAGGTGTTTGAGAACTAATGTTCTCAAGTGTGTCTATGAAATAAGATGAGTCAACCTTATGAAAATTCCATCGCCTATTTTATCTGCTGAGAGCTCACTATCTGCCTATTACAAGAAGTGAATACTGATTGATCACCTCCAGCATCCTCCGAAACGTTCCAGGTAGATCTCATGGACATGCTGCTGCATACCAGAATTACATATAAGGCTGACTGTGCCATATGATTGTCAGAGAGAGAGAGAGAGAGAGAGAGAGAGAGAGAGAGAGAGATTATGATGCTATCGTTCAAGACAACTAAATCATTTTCAGTCACAGTCATCTAGAAAAGTTCCATTCAAATCAGTGTACTGCTCCCCAAAACTTCAATTTTACCATTGAAATCTCCAAGCATGGTTCTTTGGCTGCAGTTTCTCAATGCCATCATAGGATTCTCTCTAGCAGTTGCACTATCATCAGGATGATAGACATTAACAGTTCTTAGCTCCTCACCCTGAGAGTTGATAATGATAGACTCCAATACAGTCGGCATATATAATCCATTTGCCTAATGTGGAGATTACTTTAAGAGTTCTATAACAAAGAGGAGGAATGAATTGTTTCGGGGTCACTGTTGCTAGGCAAGTTCACAATTAACACTCCACATACGAAAATTTCTGGAATTAGGTATGGTAATTTTGAACATGCTCAATTGGTTCCCCATATAGCTGGATTCAGACTCCATTGAGGACATGTAGTCAGGGCAGCTGCTTTATAAAAGGACTTGTGTGACCTGTGTGGGTTGGGAGAAGCAGAGCCACAGGAGTAGGAAGCAGGCTGTTTTCCCCCCTAACCCTGAAGCTTTTTGCAGCCGATTAGTGATATCGTTAACTTTCCAGCAGGGAAGCCCTGGCAGTGTTAATTATAGAAAAGGGAAATGGTGCAGGAAAACTATTGTATTCATTTTAATTGTATACTTTGAATGTTATTTGATTTTAGCCAAACTGTTTTAGCTAAATTGTCTCAAGCAATGTGGTTCACCAACTCTTCTTATTTAAATGTGATGATGAGGAGTCATTTATATTATACTAGTCTCAGTTTTGTATTTTTCTTATAAGAGGGTTTATTTAAATTTATGTTCTGAATAGCTTATTGAGTGATTTCAGCAGAGCAGGAAAAAGTCAGCATGGATTCTAGCTGGAGATTTCTTCAAGCAAGAAGAGGGAAGATACCGTTGCTGCACTTTTGACTCGGCAGACTGTATAGTCTTGGTGACCCAAGTCCCTAGCTGATTCACAGGTGAAGTCAACCTATGCTTTGGGACCTGGTCACTGTGAGGACTAACTTGTTTAGATTTAATTTGGGTTTTTTAATTTATATTTATTTATAACTGAAGATATATGTATGTGGCTTATAAACTAGCCTTATGTTGTAAAAATTGTTATGTTTCTTTATCATTATAAGATTTCATAAAGTTGGTACTTAGGAACTAAGTTAATTCTCTTTTGGGGGGGGACTTGATTTTGTGGTGGTTGACACTGTGCGTGCTTCTGAAAATCCACAGTGACTGAATTCTGGATCTCTAGGTACTTCTCTATCACAGTTGGTTTTAGCACTAACAGAAGTGAAATAAACTCTAGCCCACCCGAAGGTTACACAAGTTCATCTTACCATTTCCATAGGTGTGTGTCCATAATGAAAAGCATCAGATCTTTGCTAGCTCTTGCCCCACCTTCCTTTCTCAGCTTTCTTTGTATGTCAGAAAGCTTTGTTCTGCGAATAGCACCAACATGGACATTTGTCTTATAAAGAACTTTTTCAACTTCCCTGATATTGAAGGTGGCCGTAGCATGTTTATCAACACCTGCCTTGGAAACCACAAGAGATGATGCATCAGTTTCCTCATATGCAATAACATTGTGTTTCTGCATCTTCAAAGCGCCTGATGACATGAGATTTTCTCCCACGAAAGCTCATGCGATAAATAAATTAGTTAGTCTTCAAAAGTGCCCCAGGATTCCTTATTTTTATTGTGTTTCCAAACTCTCCTCCAAAACTTTATAGTGGCTATATAGTTGCCAGCCCCGTTAGCCAGAGATTTCCTCTGGGAACAGCCTGGTACTATAAGTGCAAATGATTTTTACTGGGAAAGTGTCACTTAAAATGTATATATATGTACATATATATATGTGTATATAAATGTATATATCTGTATATATGGCTTTGCAAATGTTTCCAAGTATTCCTTCTGTTAAGTACAGAGAATATCCAAGGAATACCATTTCTGCTTTCAAAGGCAAAATGGCAAAGATTTGAATGGTGACCAATATATATCTAATATGTTTACCAGGTGAAACATGTAAAGACAAACACATGAAGTAAATGATGATGGAGTCTCCCATTGAGTTCCACAGGTGAGTTACGATTGTTAGATGAGACCAAAAACAAATTTCAGACCTGCAGCCCTGTCCACAAGTGCCACAGATGAAGACAATTGTAGATGAATGTGCGCTGCTTTTAGCTTTACACCTCACACATCTCTCCTTGATTGCAACAATACATGATCTTTTGAAATCTTTCAGTCTGAGGCGGCAAACCTGGCACCATCAGATCTCGTCATGGTCTAAGAGCTCCCAGGTGTTAAGATCAACACTGCAAGATTGGACATTGGTTTTGAAAGTGTCTTTTGTAATGTTTTCTTCATCTGCATCTAAAACAAATACCAGATTGCAATTTTCTGTCAAAGACCACCTTCAGAATTCTATATCAGATATATGGGTCACATGACTGCAGCATCTCAATTGTGCTCTCATTATGAAAGCTTCAATTCTTGTGATATTACAGCACTCAAGGACATTGGTATTTGGAACTAAATCTTGCAATTTAATTCCCATTATCTGCCTTAGAAATTGTAAGTAAATAGGAGTGTTTCAAATAGTCCATGTCTTGCAGTCATAGAGAAGTTGATGATGACAATAAACATCAGTTTTTGTTTATAGTGTGATGCAGTGTTTCTTTCAGAGATGATGCTGAATTTTTTGAAGGCATCACTGGCTGCACCAATGTGCTTCATAATGTCGTCATCAATCATTGCACCTCAAAAAAAGACATTACTTAGCCAGCAAAATTTGTCAACAACCTTAAGTGGTACATCATCAATGGACACAACTGAAGTAATTGGAGTCCATCCTGGTCAAGGCTGGGTCATGACTTCTGTCCTCTTCAGGCTGCTTGTTAAGCCAAAATGCTTTGCTGCACGTACAAAGCAGTCATTAAGCAACTGAATGTCCGTGAGTTTATGGGCCAATAAAGCAAAATCATCAGCAAACAGTAATTCGAGAATAATTGTCTTCATAGCTTTTGTCTTCTCACACAAGCCATGCAGATTCAAGACACCTGCATCCATACAGTATTGCATATAAATGCCACAATCAGTGTCTGAATACATAATTAGAACAGCTGCAACTGTGAGGCTAAATAATGTCAGAGCGAGTGCACAGCCTTGTTTGACTTCACTGGTGACAACAAAGAGAGTTGAGAAGCAGCCGTAGTCAAGGACACAAACCTGCATTCCTACATGAAAAGATTTAATAATGTTGACAAACGTACCAAGGCAACCACAATTGCAGAATACTGTCCGCAGGCCATCTTGATTTACAGAAAATGTACAAACTTAGGAAAGGCATGAACTTTTAAATACAAGTTAACTTATTGTCTACACTTATTGCTATGGTTAGCTTCATCTGATACTCTTGTACTTCCCCCTTTCTAATTTCTGGATGATATGAAATAAAAATGCTAAGTAATAGAAATAAATATAACAAGCATATTATATGTGGAACATTAATTACATCAGCTATATGTCTGACAAAAGTTTCAGATAAGAATCTGGCCCATAAAAGCCTCCTGTTGGATGTGGAGTTATAGGGAGAGAAATCCAACCTTTGGTTTTACCTATTTGTCCCAAAGGGAAGTGATAAAAATAGAAAATCTCGGAGGACTAGAAATAAGACAGGTCTGAGGCGGAGGAACTAGGCTGTCTTTGCCTCCTCTCCCTTCCAATGATATAATAATCAGTTACTGCTGTTATGCTAAGCATGTGTTGAGTGCTAGTGTATAATCCTTGGCTATGCCTACACTTAAAAAGTTAAGTCTTCACCAGTGCTCCGTGGAGAGGGGATCCCTGGAGGTTCCCCTGTCCGCAGAGTGCTGGGGAAGACAGCCGCTGTTGGCTCCTGAGACAGGGAGCCCCAGAGAAGTTAAGTTGACCAAAGGCATCCACACCAGTGTTAGGTTGACTTAATACGGTCAACTTAGACCTTTAGTCGACCTATCAGGCGGTAGTTATTAAGTCGACTTAAGGACGCCCTTAAATCAACTTAATGAAAGCCCGGTGTGGACATGGAGTAATTTAGGTGGACTTAAGCATTCTTAAGTCCACCTAAATTGCTATTGTAGACATAGCCCTTGACACTGCACAGTTTGAAACAAACACTGCAATTTACGAGAGGGAAAGATACAAAAGGTAATGAGGTGGAAGAATATTCCCTGCTTTCCATGAATATTTCCCATACTTTATGTGTCATGTAAATTCTGCAGATAAAAATTAAGCCTTTTTTATATTGCCATAAGAAAGGAAATGTCAATGAACATAATGGAAACTGTGTTATGGTAACCTTGCCTCAAAAAAGATATAGAAGAAATAGAGGATTCAGAAATGGGTGACATAATGGTTAACAACATGGAAAGATTTCTATAGAAAGTAAGACTGAAAAGATTCAGAAATAAACTTGTTAATCTTTAAAAGTGCCACAGGACTTGTTTGTTTTACTGAAAAGATTAAAACTTTTAGGTTAGAGAAGAGATGAATAAGAGGACATAGTAGAGATGCATAAAAGAATGAAGGCTATAGAGAAGATAAATCAGGCCCGCCTATTTACTATTTCTCATAATACAAGGACAAGGATACGTTCAATGAAATTCAAAGCCAACACACTTAAAACCGATGAAATAAAATTAACCTGTGGCATGCAAAGTCATGCCATGACATACATACATCTATATATACGGTGGTCAAGTTAGTCCATAATTGTTTACTACTGAGTTTTTTATACTGACCATTGTCAAAGCCAGGATACTGGATCTGACGAGCTACTGGTCTTATTTGTTATGGCAGTTCCTATGATCATAATAATTATCGTAATTCCAGGAGGAGACACAAGACATGAAGTATATGTTTATTACTGGAAAAATCTGGAGATGACTCCTTACTGTGAACATAGCTTTTCTTTTTAATATTTTACTCATTTACTATATTATTTACATTGTCCTTAAAGGTCTGAATATGTCTTCAGTTTCCTGGCCACATTTTTCCTGTGTTGCCTGCAAGAGTTGTTTGACTTCATTATATGCTAGTACAGTAAATCTTTCTTCTTTAGACAGGGACTGTTCTGTTACAATTATTTGCTGTTATACATGGTTCAAGCGAAGGTGCTGCCAGCTGGATAGAGCTGTAAAGCAGCTTGAGTGACTTCCCCAGGTTTTAAGTTGTTGAAAGATTAGGACACAATTTTCTCTCCTTCTAGATTGAGAATGATCACGTGGTAGTGAGCTACTGTAAGTCTGAGTATCAGGTAGTAACAGCTCTGATGTTTCCCAAACTTTTGAGGTGTGTTTGTCATTTTTACTGGATATAAATACTAAATTTCATCTAGAAAATGTATATAATATAGAAACTGATAATCACATATGTAATTATGTAAATTAATATTAACATATATTTCATCTGATACTTAGCCACAAAAGAATATGGGGGAGAATCTATTAAAATCTTTCAGCAAATAAAATTCTACAACATTGTTACAGAAAAAGGGTTCAAATGCATAATACAGCAGACAGAACTGACACTAAGTCCTGGACTTTCAGGAAGGCCAAATATCCACTGTCCCAGCTGAAGTCAACAGCAAGTCATGGCTTGTCTACATTGGGGATGAGATTGTAATTTGAGTTTAGGCTGTCAAATTACAGATGGCAAAGGTGAGTGATCACAGCAAATAGCTTGCTCAGGGTCTCGCATCCCCACAGCTCCCATTACTTCCAGAAAAGCATTGCACTGTGGATAATAGGTGCAGGGGCTTGTGGAGAGGCAGTTGTCACCCTCCCTCCCCTCTTCTCCAAAGGAAAAAAAAACAGGAAAAGCTTTCTCTGCTGTTTCTCTGCTGAGGCACAAGAGCCAGGCATGGTGCATGCAGAGAGAGGAATTAATTAAAAACTTCCCAGGCCTACAGGAAAGGTAGGAGCTATGTTGCTGTGGTGTGTAGCAGACAGGAAAAACTGGAAAAGCTGCTCTTTGGTTACATGGATCTAAACTGGAATTGTAGATTTTGACCTCAGTGCTACGCTACTTGCAGGAGTGGTGTTAGCAGGTCGAATTACAGCTCCATTTTTTCGAATGCACTGCTTTGACAGAGGAGACACAGGCTGCAGAAGATCCATGTAAAGAGCATTATGTCAAACTTCACTGTCAAGGTAGACCAGGGCTGAGCGATGCTTAGCACCTCTGCAAATCAGAATCTAAAAATGTGGAAAGAAAGGGGGGAAAATGCAGGGAAATATCAGGGGTTGGGTTGGGCCATGTGGGTGGCCAGTCCCCAGGGATGAACATAGGATCCACTTTCCCACCAGTGTGGGGCAGGGGAGTTGCTAACAACTCCTGTGGTTACAGCTGGGACACCAAAGGGACACTTGTGACATAAGGGCCAATTTCCTCCTTACACATACACTCTTGTTGTAAATAAAATGATAACTTGTGAGATATTTGCATTTTAACATAGTGACAGCCACCGTATATTTCAGAATTCCTTTTCACAGCAGTGACCTTAGTTAATTTTGTCACAAATATAATCACGCCTCAAAGCCTTCTGCTTTAATAAAGACTAAATGAAATCTTGCCACATAACCACACATCTTCCTCAGGGATGATTTCAGACCAAAGGGCAAATATGAAATAATTGTGGCCAGATGGCTAAATTCAAGAAAAGAATCCCAGTAACTGTTGTTAGAATGTTAACAGCTGAGGTTCAGCAAAGTTTATTCTGCGTGGTTTATTTTAGTACTATAGGAACCAGTCTTAGCCACATAAAATACATTTCTTTGATAAGACAGAGGAATTTGCTTTGTAAAGTAGGTGGAAACTTTCCCTCAAATTTTAACTAGTTTCCAGCGAGCTGATGCAGTCCAAAAATGCTAAATCAATTTTTAAAATATTTAAATCGGTCTCTGTTTACTGGCCTCTTCCTTTTAAAGGCAGCTAGGTTGACAGGCAGTAATAATCACTCTAATCCTCTTCTTACTCAGATCACACATACACACGCAATAATAGAGTCACTTGAGTTTTTATGGAAACCTAAAATGATTCCCATACTTTTCTAATATTATGGTTATCAAACATATCACTGTTGAAGATTATTGTTAGAGCCATCCTTTTATCTCTCATTTACTTGTTACTGATGAATGAGTTGGCTTTGTGCCCCTCAGAACACTGAGATTAAACTCCTACATGCACTTCAGCTTCATAATTTTGTGTTTGTGGCCACCACTGCTATTAGCTGCAGTTGGGAACAATAGTCTGCCTTCCTAGAAAAATCTATATCCTTGCACATCTTCATTAGAATGAATAATTATCTGCATCAAACATGGAAAAAGCAGTAAATATACGTAACCTAGAGCGATGAAAATGAAAATTAATTAAACAGTGAGAAGACTATTCTACCCTGTTTAGCTATAACAGTATTGTCTTCAAATAATAAACTGACATTTACAAAAGTGGAGTAGAGCTCAGTCTTTAACTTAAACATTCAATACCACACAATACAAGGTGGAATACATTTAAGTTAATTATATACTAAAGAGAATGTTTTCAGGGGAGAAAAATGAGATTTTTCCCACAGTAGTATGTGAGCTTTTTAAGAAATCTCGTGGTAACCTTCTGGAGTTGGACTAGCAAAATGCTTTCATTTGCTCCTTTATGTTCAACACTTGGGACAGTCATCTACACTACTGCAAAATGAATGCCCAAAGACTATCAAAGCAGTAGTATTTTATACCCATGTAAATAACATCCTAAGTGCAGGATAATGGTGAATGGGGGTCTATAATTCTGAAAGGTTGAACTTGTTTCTTTTTTTTTTTAATTTAAGAGCATATAGTGTAGCTTTTAACATAAATCCATTGTCACATTAGTTGGATACAAGGAATAAGGGGACAGTTCCAGCAGCAATTCCTGGAGTCAATTTTGCCTGAGGACTGAGACTGCTAGAACGCTTCTGGGGCCTGTGGATAGGAATAGCATGCAGGAACAGCAAATGCTGTGTCTCTTGAAAGGTGCCAATGTATGCTCCAGACTCAGTACCACCTGCCAATGCAGAAGGAAAAGTAGGCTGTGGTTGTGCTAAAACACACCTCTGCACACATTCACAAAGACCAAATAGAAAGATTCAGTGTGTTCCTATGCCCTGTCTCCCTAGCCTTTTGCAAATCTGTAAGGGAAGCCAAAAGCTGGCTGTAAACATTATGGGGCTCTATTTTCTGATTAATATTTTTATTATAACAGGGCCAATCAACTAAGCAGATTCACTATCAATCTCTCTCTTCACTGATGTATGGCCTGCAGGCATATCCTCTTCTACTGTCCAAGTAGAGGGAAGGGGCAGAAATGCTATGGAAAGACCCTGACCCAAGAAGGAGCCTGGATCTTGAGGAATCTGTGGTAGCATGGCAAATCAAGAGCACCAGAGAAGCTGGATGTAGGGAAAAACTGCCAGGGATCTGCATATGAGGCTGTAGCAGATGCCAGGGAACTATGCCTGAACAGGATGTGACTGTTGGACACAGTAGGTGGATTCAGGTCCATCTGGAATTTGTGGGGAAGCAGCAGAGACTGGACAGGACCAGAAATATATTTCTAACTGAGCCTGGCCTAGAAGCCTGAAAATTCCTTGAGAAGACTGGATTGGAGAGGACAATTAGGCACTAAGCCTAAAGAGTTCTAAATCTCTGTTGGGCTGCCTCTAGGGATCCACTCAAATAAGAACTGCTATTGTTTCACTTTGAGTTGCAACAGTCACGCCTCTGTAGCTAGAGTACTTTGAATCTTTCCCTTTCCTGCTCTAGTAAACTACCCCGTCACTTTAGCCACATATCTTAGTAGTTATTGGGACCCACCAGCACTAGCACATTTAGGTCCTCGTAGCGCAAGGCAGCTTTGGCACTTGCCTGCAAATCATGGTACACCTGGTGTGTGACTACAACCTTAGAGGCTTAGGCCTTGTACACACGATCAGTTTATCGCGCATTAAAGCTCATTACCGCGCGATAGCAACAACGGCGTACACACGTGCAACAGGGCTCTTGCGCGTTAACTGCCTTGTTGTCGCGCAATCCAACAACCACTCCGACGAGAGTGGTAACAGCTGTTGCGGATCATATGTTGCGCGTTTGAGCTCGTGTGTACGCTTACCACGCATTGACTGGACTCCGGAAGTGTCCCAGCATTCCCAAGTCGTCCTCTCTGGTCTTCCCCCCACCCGCTCTGTGGCCGTGACGAAACTCTCCCCGCCCTGCCCCGAACTTATTCCCGGGATTTTCAAATTTCAAGTCTGTTTCACTTCCTGCTCTCTTCCTCGTGGAATGTGTTTGGGCTCCGATCATCAGTAGCAATGGCGGCCCGCCGTGGAAGATGCGCACCCCTTTGGAGCACGGCAGAGGTGCTGGACCTGATCAGCATCTGGGGAGAGTCCGCTGTGCAGGCGCAGCTACGCGGCAGCAGGAGGAATTATGACACATTTGGCATAATTTCTCGGGCCATGTCAGAGAGAGGGCATGATAGAGACACAGTGCAGTGCAGATCAAAGGTGAAGGAGCTCAGAATAACCTATCACCGAGCGAAGGAGGGAAACCACCGTTCCGGATCAGCGCCTGCTACATGCAGGTACTATAAGGAAATAGAAGCCATCCTCAGTGGGGACCCCACAACCACTGCCAAAAGTCCCGTGGACACTTCAGCCCCCCCTCATCTGGTGATTGCCAGAGCCGAGCAGGATGAGGACGTTGTTGAGGAGGAGGAGGAGGAGGAGATGGAGGATGACACGGAGGAAAGTGCAACCGCGTGTAGCCAGGAGCTCTTCAGCAGCCCCGCTGAGACTTCCACCCAAGGCTTGAACTGCAGCGTGTTCTCTGAGGCGGCAGAGGGGGGTTCAGGTAAGTTTCTCCTTCATTCAGCTCTGCTCCTGCTAAAATATCATTGTCTGGGGTGGGGGTGCTTGCGGGTCCCCGCTGTGCACGCTATTTACTCTGCATTCATTAGAAGGGCATCAATACAAGCAGTGATTGTAAAATAATCATCTGCATTTAGGTCAGAAAAGGTTTCCTCGATGTACCTCCAGAGCCTAATACTCAGGTTAGATGGGAGAGCGTTTGTGTCTGCGCTCCCAAAGACGGACACTCTGCCTCTCCAGCTGCAAAGCACAGCCCTGGGAACCATGGCAGCACACAGTGCAGCAGCATACGGTCCTGGCTTGCTACCGGCGGCATGTAGGAGATGTATTCTTGATGGCAGGGGCACTCTGAGGAGAGCGATATTGGGTTCCATCTGTGTGCCCTCTTCCGATTATTAGCCCCCGGTAAGCCGTCTATTAGAACGTACTTGTCTGCTTCAGCGAAGCGTAGTGTGTTGACCGCCCTGTACCTTCCAGTGGAATGTGCAACTGGAAGGTTACATTGGCTATCTATGCTATGTGTTAACAATGTCTTTATTGTTATTTTTGTATTAGAATTGAGCTTCACAAGGCCGGTGTCTACCCCAGCTGACCGAATGAGAAACATTCGGCGGCGTGCTCGAAGAAACAGGGAGGATATGTTTCACGAGCTGCTGAAAGCAACACAGGAATCCTCAAGAGAGAATAGAGCCTGGAGAGAGGAATCCCAGCAGAGGAGGCAGAAACACAGGGACGAACTGATAAGCATCATGAAGGAGCAAACAGAACTGCTCAAGAGCATGATAGCTTTGCAGTCCCAGGCGATAAATGTCCGGGCTCCACTCCAGACAGTTCAGCCGTGTCTGCCTCCCACACACCGCAGTCCCTCAAAGCATTTCTTTGAAGGCCACCCTTCCCCCCGGTACAGGACAACATCCAGCCCCCCCCCC
>ML685798.1:17675852-17705104 GCA_007922175.1 Pelusios castaneus | reverse complement strand
CCCCCCCCCCAGCTACTTTTATGAGACCCGGAGCTACACCAACCTGTAACCCCACCCCCATCTTTTAGATTTCAATAAAAACAGTAACAAATACTTTGAAGAATGCATTTATTTATACACATTATTGAAATGATCCTAAGGTGCACCTGATGCGTCATGGAACTTAACTAGGGGAGGGCATCATTGAAATGCTCCCTGAGTGCCTCCCTTATGCGAGCAGCTTCTCCTTGTGCCACCCTAATACTCCTAGTGGCTGGCTGCTCGTATGCTTCCTCGAGGCGCTGTGCCTCCGTAGCCCACGTAGGGGAAAACTTTTCTCCCCTACTTTCACAAATGTTATGGAGGACACAACATGACGCAATCACGGCAGGGATCTGGTCCTCCGCCAAGTCCAGCCTCCCATACAAACAGCGCCAGCGCCCTTTTAAACGGCCGAAGGCACACTCCACAGTCATTCTGCAGCGGCTCAATCGGTAATTGAACCGCTCCTTGCTGCGATCAAGGTTCCCGGTGTAGGGTTTCATGAGCCATGGCATCAGTGGGTATGCTGGGTCTCCGAGGATGACTATGGGGATCTCCACATCCCCCACTGTAATTTTTTGATCAGGGAAAAAGGTACCCCCTTGCAGCTTCCGGTACAGACCAGTGTTCCTGAAAATGCGGACATCATGCACCTTTCCCGACCACCCAGCATTGATGTCCGTGAAACGACCCTTGTGATCCACGAGTGCTTGCAGCACCATGGAGAAGTAGCCCTTCCTGTTTATGTACTCCGTCGCGAGATGGTCTGGAGCCAAAATAGGGATGTGTGTGCCGTCTATGGCTCCCCCGCAGTTAGGGAATCCCATGGCAGCAAAGCCGTCCACAATCTCTCGAACATTGCCCAATGTCACTGTCCTCTGTAGCAGGATGCGATTGATGGCTTGGCACACTTGTGAGAGGGCTAATCTGACGGTGGTCCTCCCGACTCCAAACTGGTTTGCAATGGACCGATAGCAGTCGGGAGTCGCCATCTTCCATACAGCAATTGCAACACGCTTCTCCACGGTTAGGGCTGACCTCATGTTGGTGTCTTTTCGTCGCAGGGCAGGGGCCAACTCTGAGCACAGTTCCAGAAAGGTTGCTTTCCGCATTCGAAAGTTCTGTACCCACTGCTCGTCATCCCACAGCTGCATAACAATGCGATCCCACCACTCGGTGCTCGTCTCTCGTGACCAGAAACGGCGTTGCACCGTGTGCAGATGATCGGTGAAGGAGCTGAGCAACGCGGTGCTGTTGCTCTGCATGGCATCGATCAGCCCCTGCTCCTCGGTGTCCTCGTCTGACTTGGAGCTCATTGCGTACTGAGCAACAAGCCGAGATGTATTCAGAATGTTGAAAGCGACAGTGGAGATCAGAGCAGGATCCATGCTGTCGCTGTTGCGATTGATTGCAAGTGGTGTGTTGCGTCACTGCAATGTTGAAAATAGGTGCGAGTTGCTATTGGAAACGACGAAGACGCTAGGGGAACACAAAGCACCATGGGAAACTGACACTTTACCCATGGCGCTTTGCGTTCCTTTCCTTCATCCCATGATTCATAGCGCCAACTTAGGGGAAAATGGAACGATGGGATAGGTGCCCAGAAGTCATTGCGCTCAACCGCGATAATGCATGTAATTTTGTTGCGTTGCAGGGAGCAACGTGTGTATGCGTTGTCCCGCAATAAAGGTCACGTGAGTTTTATAGCGCAATTGCCTTGTTGCGCTTTAATCTGATCATGTGTACATAGCCTTAGTGTATCACTGCATGGAGCCGGTATCCTAATGACAATAGTAATCTTTAGATAGCATGGTACATTTTTGAAATGGAGCCCAAACATTAACTATAAATGGAGCAGTAGACCTTGAATATATTTATAAAGTCAGAAAAGCTACAGCATAAAAATATTTAAAGAGCAAGGATACAGTCTTCCAGTCTGTACATGGGCAGAAACTCCATTTACTTTCAATGAACCTTTACCTTATTAACACTAAAATTTTGACATCTCTTTATTAAGAAAAGCCTTCTACAGCAGAATTTCTTTATTATGGGCCAATCCAGTGATTTAAAGATTTGGGTCCAGTTAACAAGCTCAGATCCTAAGTTCTTTGGGAGACAGGAAGCATCACTCTTTAGGCTGACTGAAGCAGCAACATGGATGGACTCAGAAGGAGTTAAAGCCAAGCATCCTCGCAATAGCAATGGTCATAATAATGGAAGGTCATGGAGCACCCGTAGGGAAAACATGGAACCTTTTATGATGGCAAAACATGATACGAGTGTTCTCTCTATAATCTTCCTTTTTCTTTCTCAAGGATAATTTAAAAATTGACAGGAATTAACAAGGTCGACTTGAGTTGACTTAAAGTTGACCTTGTTAAGTTGATTTAGAGAGTCTACACTAGACTCTTAAGTCGACTAAGTTGACTGGCGTTGCATCGCCCCGGCCCGCCCAGAGCCACGCCGCTGCTGGCAGGGCAGAGCCGGTCCCGGCCATGGCCAGCAAGAGGGTGGGTCAGCTTGGCCCGGCCGGAACTGCCACTGCTGGTGGGCAGCCTCCGGTTCCTGGCCCTGATTCCCACTGGCAGGGGTGGCTCCGGCTGGCCCGAGCCAACTCACCCTCTTGCTGGCCATGGCCGGCTCCGCCCTGCCGGCAGTGGCGCAGCTCTGGGCGGGCCAGGGCGACGCGACATGACCCGCTCTGCTCCCCTCCCCTCCTGCCGTCCAGCAGAGGGTGGAGCCAACAGGGGCCATCAACCCCATGCTGCCCCTATGGATGAGAGCCAGCCCTGTGGCATGGAACCGGAGTCCACCCGCTGGCTGATGCTGGCCCAGGCCCTGGCCAGCAGGGCACCTGAAGCCTGGCCCTGCCCCCTTTTGGCCCCACCCCAGCACCTGCTGAGGGTGCAGTGGGCGGGGCTGTCACAGGGGCCAGCAAAGGTTGCCAACCCCTGACCTAAGGAGTGGTAGTTATTAAGTTGACTTAAATCAATTTAATGAAAGCCAGGTGTGGACGTGGCGTTCTTTAGGTCGATTTAAGCGTCCTTAAGTCGACCTAACTTGCAAGTGTAGACATACCCATAGGGATTCAATCTCACATGAGAATATGTAGGGTTACTCCTTGCATATCCCCTGTAGCAAACTGAATGTACACTACCACCAAGCAGTTTTTTCCATATTGTACTGGATTACACAGAGCATGCATAGTCCCTACCTTTAAACCCCTTCACAGTACACTGACCTGTCATTACCTGCTAAGCAAGAGAAGGAGCTATACAGACATACAGAAAACGTTCATACGCAGTCACTTCTGGTGGGGGTTTGAAGTCAGAGAATGTACAGCTCCTGAATGTACATATCCACATGACTAGAACAAGCTCTAAAAGCAAGTTGGGACAAGCTAACAAGTCAGCAGCTGAAGGTTCCCTGCTGTATGGGGATGTCTGCTTCAAGCAGTGGGAGATTTTAATTGTACCAATTAGTTTAGGATTTATTGGTTTACCTGCTAATTTGGAAAGTTGCCATTCTGGCAGTTGGTAATAATTCTCTACTGATGCTAGATAGGAAACTCTCTAAATTTAGTAGATAAACTACAAACGTAAAAAGTAACATGAACACAACCCCCACTACTTGTGCATCACTTTCTTTCTGCTGGTCACAGAAACGGTGCTTGTAATTGGTACACAATGTGTGTGTGGCGGGAAGTCAGGGGGAGCACATATCTCCAACTCTTTGGGCTACTGAAGCTTGTAAGGAGTTTTCCTATCTGGCATATATTGGGATATATCTGTCTGCTTAGGGAAGGAAGTAGGGTTTTCCCACGCTCACAAATACCTACTCAGATTTTTTTAAAGCACAGGGTTTGGCCCAGAAAGATTTTTCTGGACTTTGTCAGTTTTGATATTTGGCAATTAAATGCATATACACTAAAAAATCACTTTAATAACACACTAATCTTATGCATATTAGTTCTTATATATTTAAGTATGAAATGCATAGGAGATATTCTGATATGAAATGCTTTTCATAGTATTCTGATATGAAATACTTTTATTGCTATGTAAACAGGATTTCCCACAAAAGTAAATTAGAACACAACTCTCTTTACTTAAAGTTATGGAAAGAAATGACTGTGTAAAAATGGCAACTCCTTTCTCAACAGTTTTGAACGTTTTATGTATTTTAGGTCATATAGTCTAACTGTACTGATGAATGTGAATACTATTTTTTATTCCTACTATGTAGCCCCAACAGTTCTAGGGGAGTCAGCAGGGTCTCTTTTTCTTCATGAATCATGAGTACTAACCACTGAATTCCAGTTGCAAAATCCTTATTACTGATCATTACAGCTGAGCAAATAAGTGATTTTTTTTTCAATCGGTTGCTGAACTGAAGAATCTGAAAAAAAAAGGGAGGGAAAAGTGGCGTGAAAGTGGGTTAGTTTTGAACCAAAATTAAATTTTTTAACCAATACAAAAAATACTTCTATGGATCAAAAGTAAACATTCTAAATGTCAATTCAAACTGACATTTCAAAATGAAACGTTGAATTGAAATAATATTTCCAGAATAAAATGTTGAATTGACATTTTGTTTAGAAAATGTTTATTGATTTTTTTCCAAAACAGACAATTTTCACCTTTTTCAAACTTTTGTTTTCATTTCTTTTCAGCCAAAACTATTAAAATTTGACCCAAATTCAAAAATATCTTTAGTACTCTAGAAATGCATTTTTATTTTAGTTATTTATTTATTGCAAATTTATTATTCACCAAAAAAAAATTCACCCAGCTCTACTAATTATACAAAAGCCAGAAAAACAGACTGACTTGCAGATCTCAAGCTAATTTTGCAGGCTGACATCTGATAAATTGAATATATTGGATCTGGAAATCTCTGAGAGACAATCAACATAAAACCCCACAATGATATTTTTAAAGTCACATTTTAGATTAAAACATTAAAGTGACAGGGTCTCCATGTCTTTTAGGGCCTTTTTAGTTTCCCACACACAGGCAGATTCCAACAATCAGGATTAGCAGTATCTATCAGATTCAGATCACTAGAATTGGACTAACAAACCAGCTGCCTACCCAATAGAAACTATAGGATTCAGAGTTCAGTTCCCAAATCACAGATCCATATCAAATCAGGTGACTGCAACCCACAGTGACTGCAACCCACAACAAAAGCGACTTCCTCCAAGTTGGGTGCCTTGCTAAACCTGATTTAATCAGAACAAGTGAGCCTCATTATCTAATCAGGAGTTCATAAAAATGGTTTGTGTGTCTTTCAATGGAAGAAATGATTGCAAGAAAATCTCAGTGTGAAGAGGCTTCAAGGAGAAAATCTCCATGGCTCAAAAGAGGTTGGGTATGTTGCTGGTATATCCTTAGGCTAGACAACTGTATAATCCTTTTGGTTTGTGAGGCCCTGCTAACCCTCTGAGTTAAACTGCAACAAATACATAAGCTTAACTACTGATAGGTACACCCCACCCTAGGCCACCCCCTCCAGCCACTCTGTCAAAATCTCTTATGCAATATATTGGATAGTTGCCAGGGACACAGGCAGCTTGTAACCCAAGATAGTTCTTATGTTTAGAAATCAATCATTCTCATAGTAAAAGGGTAATTTTATATACTATTATAGCTTCTATGATGTGGATTTTATTTATTTATTTATTTGTTTATTTATTACTTTAGCTGTTAAAAACCTATAGATCTAAATAAATGTGTTGGGGAGAGGTGTTGTGGGTTCTTTTTTGTTTTGTTTTTAAAACACCTATCATAGGTATGTAAAAAGGGTAGAGGGAAAGGACATATAATGGTTCTTAACAATGACTGCTTACAGGGAAACTGCACATTAAACCTGGGCTCTGACTCACTTTTAAGCCCAAATCCTACTCCCCCCACCCCCAACAACAGTGAAATTAGTCTGATTAAGGCTCAGAGACCCTGCTAGCGGAGTAGATGAGCACCCCGCTCTCACTGTTATGCAATCAAAGCCAAGGTATTTTGCAGCGTGGAAGCAGCCAGGTCACCAAACCTTGGGTCTAAGAGTACACCAATGTACTCCCACAGTCCTCTAGGTTTTCCAGCTCTTACACCCCCAAATTTGCCATTTGCTTCCCAGGAACTGGAAGCAACCTCCAGATTAAAAAATAGCTGCTGGGTGTTTAAAGCCTCATTTTCCATGTGAGCTTCTCAACTGGAAATAGAGTCAATGCTCACGTGTGTATTAACATGGCCAGCGCTAAGAAGCAGCCCTGCATCAAGCATGCTACTAACTAGCCAGAGGAACACAGCAGGATTCTGGTTAACCTCTGGTGGAAGGCAAGCAAGATGTTCCACTTCAGCAAGAATACAAGATATAATTTTTACAAAGCTGTATCCAAGCAGCTGGTAGTGTTAGGGATTGACCAGACATCTGAATGCTGGAGAGAATCAAGTGGCCGCCGACAGGCTCCTATAAAAGCAAAGATTCTAATAGTACCTCCGGAAATTGCCCATCTTCCTGCCTCTCACAGGAATGAGAACTGTTGTGAACACTGAGCCCAAAGTGGTACATGACAATTTGCCAAGCAGGGCTGACATCCTTGTAACTGTCAAGACGTAAATATCACCAGAGGGGAGTCAGATGCTTGACAAAGGGCAAGAAGTGACCCTGGTGCTGAGGCCATTTACCAAAGAAGCTAGGCTGATGGAGCAGATACAGCACAATCTGTGTCTGTACTTGGAGGAGCTGTTTGGGGAAGGCTGTGGGGAGCAGTCTACTGCAGAACCAGCATGGAGCAAGCACTAGACCTGGAGCTGAAGTCTGGGAAACTTCAGCCACCATGTTTGTTGATAATATATGGATGGGAGAGATTTTTGTCTCAAGGCCCTACTATTAATGCAAGCTGGGGTGTGGGTTAGCTTTCATTCAGGGTAGAACCCAAACCATTCCATTAGCATCATCCCTTTCCCTCAACACAGTGTGGGATTCAAAAGGGACACCATGAAATGGGGGGTGGAATTATACAAGCAACTATGATGGTTTGTCATAAACATCTTTCAGGCTCTGCAACCTGGTGTGGTCTGATAAAGTGTGCAGTATCAGATGGGCACTCAGCCATATCCACACAGTGCCCGACCACATGTAAATAGAATCCCGAACACACCTAGCTCTTGCGAGCCCAAACAAAACTGGAGTGTATAGTTTGGCTTAACTAGGAGCCCAAAATAGAGCAGAGGGTGGCTGGCTGTGTTAGGAGGCTATACTATGTCTCCATGCTAAATCAGCATCTTGTTGATTTTCACTATGAGTTCTTAAACATTGATGGATTGTGATTAAAGCAAACGTTTTACAGAATAGCAACTTCGAAAAGTTGATTAAGTTCTGGGCAGGGATGACCTGTACCTGCTGATGGTGAGGGGCACCGTTTAAAGTTTTGGCTGCCCCCAAAGCAGCTTACATCATAGCTCCCCCAGGCAAGCCCACCCGTACCCTCAGCCTCCTCTCCTGGAAAGCAGTAGCCTCTCCCTACAGCTCCTAGGTGTTGCTGCTGCTTCTGCCCGTGGGACACCGCTTGCGGACTCCAGCAGCTGCTTTGCAGGAAGGGGGCTCAGCCACAATGTGACTGAGCAGGCTGGCAATCTATGGTAGAAATATGTGGGGGCACATGACCCTGTATGTCCTCCCATGTCACCTCTGGTTCTAGGGCAGGGCATACTTATGGTCACCTCTGTCATTCATGAACCCCTCTTCTTTCCACGATGTGCTGGTTAGTCACTAGACCCCTAAATATCTCCTTGGTATAGACAAATGATTGTCCTTTGCTAGCCTGGAACAAAAGTTCACACTTTCACGTGGGGACCTCCAGAATATCAATAGTCTCCAGAGGTTGCACTGCCTGAAAGAATTGAAAAAACATAGCTAGTGATTAGACCTTCATAAGTCCCTCATCCTCCCCACTACAAATGAAAGACACAAACTTCCATTGAAATGACTTCTATGTGTTTCTTAGCACAAAGTGTGATGGCTGTCAGTGCTGCTCCAAAGAATGTCTGAAGTGGACAGTGATTTCTTTATGTGCATAAAATTAAGCCAATGGATTAAAAAGTAACTTATTTTGATCTTGAATTAAAGAAGCCCCTTTGAGAGAGTGGAAAATGTAATAGTTTTTATCATGGTCAGACAATAATGTGCTTTTCTTTTCTTTCTTTCAAGGCCCTTTAGCGTCTGTAGGGCAAAAACAAAGCAGCAAGAGAAAGTTTCATTATATAGGTCATTATATGCCCCTCTGAATACATTTGATTATACAGATTTATAAGTGCCATGAAGTGGGAGTTGAAGTACATGGGCAGTTGGAACCCTAGGATATTATGGTATATATACCCCCACAGAAGCTGAAGTTCTAACATTGGTCTGCAGTATGGATGCAAGAGCCCAGTGCTAAGGCCTGGGTTCCCAGGTGTGGATGCTCAAACAAGGACTTGGAAACACCAAGTCTGCAAAGAGCAGACCACATAGACCTTGACTTAGTGTGCTGCGTAGACATATTCTAGGAAGCTCTGAGAAAATAAATTCTTTATTAAAGAGTTGATTTCTACTGGCTAATATAAAGAGAAGGGAATCTGAAGAGTCAATAAGATATTGATCGAGAGGCAGCACAGGAGACATATGTTACCTAATCTGGAAACACAAGAAGGGTGGACAGAAAACTTGTATGGAAAAAGTGTGAGAAATGGGCTGCAGATCAGAAAGAGAGACAGAAAAAACAGTGAAGTACATGGAGTGTTTTAAAGATGAGAGGGAGACTTTTGACCTGAACTCCTGAAGTGGACAAAAAGTCAGTTAAAATGTAAAGATAAGGGTGAAATGGTCTCATTTATAGGTGTGAGTGAAGAGGATGAAAAATTGTGGACCAGCATAAAAGTTGGTCTTAGGGACACCATAAGACTACAAATAACAGTTGAAGATGTGCATGCTTTTAAAAGTGAAAGCAAGAAAAGACACAGGAATGTAACAGTTGTGTAGTCAGAATTCCTTTGCCAGGCAAATCCAGCATCCATTCATATTCAAATAGCTGGAACATGGGTATCCCACAACAAGAATTCTCATCATTTTAATTTGGTTCACAGTATGGCTCTTAAAGCAATAGCTGAAGTATGGGATGGAGGGGTGGGGGATCAGAAATCGCAGTTGTGATTCTAGGGGAAATATGATCACCACCAGCCCTTGCCAGGCTTTTAGAAAGAGGTAGTACATCCCTACTTAATGCAGTCCTTCACCTGCTTGCTGTTGTGCAAGGTCAAGAAGGGCATGGCCATATCTTCACTTGACCCAAATACCATTTTTAATTCCTTCCCTCCCTTCTTTTGAAGACACAGGCCTTGTCTACACTGAAATATCTGCGTCAGTCTCCACGGATTGATGCAGCAGGATCAATTGAATGGCCAGTGGAGACTTGCTCAAGCAATTTCAGAAGTGCTCTCCCCACAGAGAAGAGTAACATTGCATCGAACGGAAAGCATTCCCCATTGGCACAGCCCAGTGAAGATGCCAGGGTCAAGGAGGGTAAATAAGTCGACGGGAGATATGCATTCTACAGTATGTAGATTACATATCTCCTGTCTGACCCACTGTGGCAGTGTAGACTAGGCCACAGTGTAGCAAGCTGCACTGCCCAGCCTTCAGAAAGGGTGGACAAATTATGATTAACTTCTGTGCTCCAATGCAGAAGACAAAAAAGGGCCCTGAGCCCTCTTTCTCCATTCACCTGGGCTGGAGCAGCAGTTAATGAGTCCTAAATATACGGTACTTATTTATGCTACCTATACCTACATTCAGCAAAGGGGGATAAAAAATCCCTCTAGAGGCCTCTGGAGCCTTCATTGCATTAAGGATCTCACCAGTCCTGCCAGCAGTTGAGCTGAACAAGAGGGATTGTTTTTGGTAAAATTCCCTAATATAATGGACTAACTGTTCATCCTGTGCTAACTACACAAAGTTCTGTTCTGGCATGCACTTGGCTTACTGAAAACATCTCCAGGGGTAGATTTTTTTTCCTTGCTTGTTCCAAGTTCTGGTTAGGAGTCTGGATGGAATATCCATAGAAGGTTGCATCCCCCTTTTTCCAATAACGTAAACTGGCTTTTGTTCATGGACCGTTGAAATGAACTGGTGGGTTTCAATCTATTTTAAAGTATATCATTGGATGTTACAGGGCAGCTGAATGCATGTAGAGGTTTTGTAGGCACGGGCCAAAGAAAACATATCCCTTTCAAGAACTGAATTGCAATGGTGAACTAGTAGTACCTAAAGGAAGAAAGTGACCCATCTCTCCTAACTATCACTGCCATACACTCTTTCTTGATTTGGTATGAATCAGAGTGATCGTGGAAGGATAGCTGATTGTGTGAATTTTGAGGAGAAGCCTCCCTGTGATCAGTGTGCAAAACTGGTATTTTTGCTTTTCTGGACAGAATAACATATTTTCCACTCCAACCTCCTCCCGCCATGCTGCATCACAGTTTCAAATGGACTCATCATAATTCAATTATACTTGAAACAATCTGATTATACCACTTTTTCCTATAAGAATGTCATCAGGAGCAGTGATCTGTGAGGCACAATGGTGCAAGAATCCTCATAAGTTTTGTTGCCAGTTGGGGTGATTGGCTGACTTTTCAGAATCCTTGTCAAGTGCTCATATTTATCACTGAATACAAGTCAACTGAGTGACTTCCCCTTTCCACTCCCAAAAAAGATAGAATCCAAGATACCTGCCAAACTAGAAATTTCTGATTGATGAAACCTTGTCTGATTTGGTGACTGTTGGTACTCCATATATTAAGAATATTCTGTGTATCTTAAGTGTCTCTGCTCTTCTGGATGTGATGCTGCCTGTTTCATCTCCAAGGTAGCGAATGGTTATTGGCGATCACAAGAATTCCACATGAAGTTCTCTTCATGGACTTGGATGATAATTGAGCAGCTGATTTGTCCAGGGTAATAACTTTATTTTTAATATGCCAACAAAGAGAAAAAATATTTAATCCTCCTCCTTTTTCCTACCTCCATACAAACACTTGTAGGAAGGAGGAAGTTGAAATGAGAGTGGTGAGGAGGAGGAAGGAGACAGCAGTGAAGGGGGAAGTGGGAGTGGGGGGTTGTAAAAAGAACAAAAGAAAAATACTAGAAAGAAAGAACTGGGGAATGGGGAGAGAAGGCGAGAGACAGAGAGAAATACACTGTGAAATCCACGTGGAAAGAAAAGATTGTCTTCTGTGTTTTGAGTGAATGCAAAGGCTTGAAATGCTGCCTGATCCATCTTTCTTATTCTGTAAGTTTCCCATCTTCAAAGCGTCTGATGAAGTGGGATTTTCTCCCACAAAAGCTCATGCAATAAATAAATCTGTTAGTCTTTAAAAGTGCCACAGGACTCTGTTGTCTTTCTACAATAGACTAACACGGCTACCCCTTTGGAATAAAAATCAAGCTATTTCTCATTAGATAAAATAATCTAAAGCCTGCTCATGTAACCCAGGGGTTCTCAACACTTGGCCCATGGGCCAAAAGTGGCCCGCAGGGCTTTTTCAAGTGGCCCACGCTCCCCTACCGCTGTTCAGGAGCCAGGCTGCAGCCGCCCCCGCCCGCTCGTTCCCAGCGCGCACCCGGGAGCTGGGCTGCAGCTGTAAGCTCTCACACAGCCGGGAGCAGGCGTTGGCTGCAGCCACCACTTACTGCCTGGTCCTGCTTAACTGCTTAATTTTACACACTGTGAGTAACTCGATTAACCCAATGTAGTTAATGGGACTAGTCATCCGGCAAAGAGTTAAGCTCATGCATAAGGACTTGAAGGGGGCGGGAGGCATCACCCTGTGGTCTGATGTACAGCAATCAACATCTTAGTAACTACTGAAAACTTTTGAACATGTGCTTTCAATACTTCACCGTGCACAGAATATTTTCTTACACATTTTCACTTCTTTTCAGACACTCAGTTTCACATCCTTCTTTTCTTAAATGGAACTATCCTTGATTTTTTTATTTTTAAACCTTTGTGGGGGTGGAGGTTGAGTCTGAAGGGCTGTTGTTTGGCTCCTGAGCAGATGGGTCAGAGAGCTAGAGTGTGATCAGGAAGGAAACCTTTTTGCTAAATCAAAGTTTGGCATTTTAAATAAATGTTTTAATTAAAAATCATTTAAATTTAATTGATTTAAATTAATTACTTAATTTTAATTGACATTTAATAGAAATTTAATTAATTAATTTTTATGTAATTGTAATTAAATAGACTGGTGGCCCTTCAGGGCTGTAAAAATTATATTTGTGGCCCTTGAGGCAAAAAGGTTGGGAACCACTGATGTAACCTGAGCCATGCAGGCAAATCCCTGTCAACCACATGGGCTCTGGCAAACTCAGTGAAGTTCTGCATGAGTTCCCAGGCATGCCTGCATGGATCAGACTGAAGGATCAAGGTCTAAGCCAATTCTGCTGAGGCTTCGTGGGCAATACTACTATTTATACAGAGATACTTGGATAACATGGGGATTCAGTGTCACAACTGCAACACCCAGAATAGGAATCTGCAGGTCATGTGAATCTAATTATGGTGTCTTGGGTACATATATCAGCCCTCAAGTAAAAACACTCCTATCCTCTTCCTTAGGCTATGTGGGAAAACTTATGTTGCTGAGGGGTATGAATATTCCACTCCCAGAGCGACACGTTTCACTGACATAAGCACTCGTGTGCACAGTTTCTGCCAATCGTGGAGTTGGGGGTTTTGTGCCAAGAGGACGGCTCTCTCCCATCAGCATAAACTGTCTTCACTAGGCACACTGCAGCAGAGCCTCTGCTGTGCTGTAGGTATAGATGTTGTCTAAGATCTGCAACATCATTGCAGTTTTGAGGATGTTTACTTCAGAGAGCCTCCTGATTGTAGTGTTTCAAATCTTCATTCCCTTGAACTTGCAAAGCAACACTTATCTGGTGATGCTAAAATAAGATGGAATTTGGGGCTAAACTTTGAACCTCTTTATGACAATGCAAAAACTGCTATTCCAGGTTAACTTTCCATCAAATACATTTACAAATTATAATGGATCTTATTTGAGCTGTACCTACAGCCATTCGGCCCTATCTAGCTGAATACTTTTAGTCATCAGAAACTCAATGCAGAAAATTAATTTTGGCACTTAATAACCTAGTATTTTTTTTTAAACAAGCTCTCTCCACACAGGTCTATTTCTGAGTTTCTGGCTGTTAGCGCATAAATACCTATCGCAGATATCAATCACCATGGGTGAAGTTACATGCCTGATTTCTTGAAAATCAGACCCTGTATCTTGTTCAGAGTGAATATAGGGTTTCTAAAATAAAGATGCAACCTGAATTTCCTGTATATGCCTCTACATAATCTCTGCCTTTATTCCAATAACATCAGCAAGTGAATGTCTTCTCTTAGAGGACTTATGGCCCATATCTAACATTGCTCTGAATCCATCACAGTGTAAAATGGAGACAATAAACAACACAAGCGTTCTCCTAGAATGTGGATATTTACCCTGGGGGGGGGGGGGAGGAATGTAAAAACATGGTCTTGGCAGCCCAAAAGGAAGCAAATCATGTGGTATGAGCTTGCACAGGTTTTGTTTGTTTGTTTTTGATGGAGTAGCAAATCATTGAGGCAAATGAGAACAGGGAAACCTAAAAAGTTGAAGGCAGGAGCATGAGTGTTTCCACTGGAAAAACTTGCTAATTTGTAAGATTTTATTGGGGGGTTTTAACTTAAAGCTTTTTAATCACTGGTTTGCCTGGTAGAAAGGACACTGATAGGGATTCCGCAGGCTTTTGTTCTAACCCTGGGTCTGCTATTGATTCACTTTGGGCATTCTGATCTTGATTATCTTTATTTTACCTACTTGGAATGGTCTAACACCATTATTTCTTAATTCCTGTATAATAGCAGGAGTATCCTGCCTGCCAGAAGAGAGAGAGTAAATGATATGAGGATGAACATTTCTTCTTGTTTCCACACACTCAAGTCAGAAAAGACAAGACTGGTATGATCTTGTTCAATCTCTTGTTAGGGTCCCTTGCCAGTACTTATCCTTGTCTCACAAACCAATGGATGGTGCCAAAAATTTAAGAGTTAAAGAGTTTGGTCCTTCATGCTGAACCAATAGCAAAAGACAGTATAAAGTGGATCCCTTTTAGATCTCATTTCTGGAGTTCATTTAGCAACTCTTCCATAAACACACTGCGTAAAAGAGAGCAAAAGCAGACTGAAATGGGTCAGGGAACAGACGGTGCGTCTACACTAGTAAATTAAGTTGACTTAATTTACTCTGCATCTACACTACAGTTTCCTTAAGACAACTTAAGCAGCAGTCAATTTTAAGTTGACTTAATAAGACCTGGTTTTAAGTCGACTTACTGGTTAAGTCGACTTTATTAAGTCGATTTAAGCCAGTGTAGACGCGGATTAGCCCTAAGTCGACCTAAACGGTCCCCAGGGCTCCCCCACTGACCTCCCTCCCAGGGTGCCTGGCACAGCCAGAGCCTGGCGTGCCCATCCACAGGGCAGGATACTGCTCTGCCCACCCCGCTCCTGTACCTTGCCCCTGTCCCTGTCCTGCTCAGCCCCCATGTACCCTAGTACAATGGGGAAGATGCTGAGCTCTCTGGCACTTTTAAAGGGGTGCCCCCTTCCCACCATGCACCACTCCCAGGTCTACCTACCCCCTGCAAGTCGACTTAGGCGTCCAGTGTGGATGCTCTAAGTTGATTTGGCAAGGTCAACTTTAAGTCGACCTAAATTTACAGTGTAGAAATGCTAAGTCGACTTATTTGAACAAGTGTAGACATAGCCAGAGGTGTAAAGTGGCACCTCCTTTCATGTTCCTCAGCTCTCTGTGGGACCTTGTAGCAGCATCTCTGGTCCCATTCTAAGCTCTGAGACTTTGTAGCATGGAGAAGCAGGAGTAGCAACATTCATCCATGGCTGTTCCCCACAGAACGTAGTCGCTGTTAGTGTAAGATTTAATACCTGCACCTCCATTAAGAGAAGGGCCAATTGCATTCTGTGGACAGAAGAGCCAAAAAGGTGCAGGTCATGCTGCTACGATGTAGTAGAAATGGAGCAAAATCATACAAATGCAGATTCAGGAGGGTACACATAATGAAGGCTACAGTCCTGCAGATACTTAAGCACATGCTTAACTTTATGTGTAAGAGTAGTCTTAGTGAGTTTCACAGGGCTATTTATGAACTTGATCTCTCAAGGTGCTGAGTATGCTGGCCCCAAGCCAACAAAGTACATACTTTAAGCATGCCAGTCCTAGTCCAACAAAGAGCTTAACCTGAAGCACATGAGTAATCTCATTGACATAACTGGGACTATTCATATACTTAATGTGAATTCAGGATTGAACCCTATATTTAAGCGTCTACTCAACAGGGACCCAACTTATTACTTGTCACTTTTACAGCTACTTCCCAGAAATGTTCCTTGTCCCTCACAGAATAGTAACAGTGCTTAAAATTGACCTTGCATCAAATAAAGAACAAATGGGAACATTTAATTTTTAGTGAAGAACTCATTTAAATACCTCCTTTTCAAATGATTGCTCGTGGGACAATTTCTTAAATTAATTTCATGCTATACTAAAGGCTACTGTGTTAATTGTAAAAAGAAAAATCAAAGCATAAAGAGAGAAAGGTGAGGGGGAAAACTCAGACGGAGTTGTAGCATTATCTCTAGTAAACAGAGCAAAAGAAGCTACTAGCTTTCTGTTGTTTGTCACTTGAAAAAAGGCAGAAGGATGTTTTTTGATACAGTCCTTACCATAGAGAAAATTCTGGACTCAATGCAAAATCTTAACCAATTATTAGACCCTAGGCATTAAATTTAAAAAGACTTGGTCTCATTCTGTTAGAACAAGAGTACAAGTTCTCTAGTGAGATTAGTTACATTTTCATATTTAGGTCTGGAATCTCCTGAGTGTTGAACCTATGAGGCAAATATTTTTATATCTTTTGAGTTAGAATGTAAGTGGTAGTACTAATTATTTTTACCCATTATGCCTGCACCAAGTTATTTGTTTAAACATTAGTTTTGGAGAATGAGCTTTAACTTTGAATATTAATGGGTACCTATGTGATTGTAATTATTCATAGATTTCGGACTTGTAGGTACAGCGTTTTGAGGCACCTTTCTTTTCCCACCAAGAGGCCCTCAAGACAGCAGCCTCAAACTGTGAGGCTGACTATTCTGGATAGGCCCTTCCCAACTCCAGGAGATTCAAACAAGACAAGGGGAAATCAAAAGATTTTCTTAAGTGAAAAAATCTAATATGATTCAACAGGAAGACCATTCTCTTGAATACTGTATATTTAATTACATGCAAAGGAATCTATGCCTTTTATTATATGCTCACATCTTGTTTTTTTTCCCTCTCTGCCTCACTGTGCACAGGATGGATGGAATTCAGGGCATAAGGCATCTGTTTGAATATTTTTCTTTATCTTCATCATTCAATGTGTGGCCCCAAGCCTTATTTCCTGCATGTCATCCAAGCCCTGTACTACATAATAAATTATTCATTTCCTCATGATCTTTTAGGGCTCTCATCAACATAGCATGAGTGCCTCAAATATTTGTCTGTCTCCACATCTCCCCAATGATATCAAAATGTTATTCACCCTGTTTTACTAATGGAGAAACTGAGAAACTTGGCTGAGGTTACAAAATGAATTACTGGCAAAATCAGGATTAGAAGCAAGACCCTCCTGACTCCCAAACTGTGCTCATGCCACTAGGACTTAAATTATAGCACTCTGACAAATTAGGTACTCAGAACAAGGAATAAAGAATTAACAGCCACCGGTCAAAACATTAATTTAAATGACTTGTTGAGCATCACAGAAGTCTGTGGCAGAGGCAAGAACAGAACTGTGGTGTTCTTTCAGCGCTTGTTCATATTGCCACTGTTGAGGCACATGTTCCCCAGGAACTTAAGTTTGGCTTCTTTTGGCCAGCAGGGTCTGTTAAGATCTGTTCCTGTGCCCTGAGTGTCCTTGGGCTTCCAAACGAGAATGTAGGATAGAATGACCCCGATTAACTCACTCCCATAGCTACAAATTGCAATTTGTGGCATCTAAGGCCTTGTACACACTGCAAAGTTATTGGGCAATAACAGGCACAGCGTCCACACACAAATCCATGTTGTTGCGCGGTAACAGCCGTCTTACCGCGCAACATGTAAACCACCAAAATGAGGGTGGTAGCGGCTACTGTGGAACAGCTGTTCCGCGATAGTTCGTGTGTGTACGGTTGCTGCGCAATATGAAACCTCTGGAAATGTCCCAGAATTCCAATTCCATCCCTTCTGCATTTCCTTCTGCACTCTGTGGCTGTACCCGTCCTCCCATCATTCCCGGGAATTTTTGAATTCTTCACTCTTCCTGTTTGCTTGGTGTGCAGCTGCAGCTGTGTACTCCAAGAGCAATGGCGGCTCAGCGCAGCAAACGTGCTCCAGTCTAGACCACAGCCGAGGTGCTTGATCTCATAGGCATCTGGGGAGAGTCTGCTGTGCAGGCACAGTTACGTGGCAGCCAGCGGAATTTCGATATTTTTGGCCAGATTTCTTGGGCCATGGCAGAGAAGGGGTACGAGAGAGAGACTCTTCAGTGCAGGTCGAAGGTGAAGGAGTTGCGGATTATGTACCACAGAGCCAGAGAGGCAAACCGGCGCTCCGGCTCAGCGCCGGCTACATGCCGATTTTACAAGGAGCTGGAAGCAATCCTGAGCGGGGATCCCACAACCACCCCAAAAGCTCCTGTGGACACGTCAGCAACCCCCCATGAAAAGGATACCAGAGCAGACGGTGACAAGCAATTCGTCGATGAGGACGTGGAGGTGGAAGATGACCTAGAGGGTGAAAGCGGTGCAGCCGACCTAGGGAGCCAGGAGCTGTTCTCGACGCCACCTGACCCGTGCTGCCCAGATTCCTTCTCCATACTGTCTTCGGAGGCAGTAGAGGGGAACTCTGGTAAGTTTAATCAGAAGTGGCTTCTATGCTAGCTGGATAAGCTTTGCGGGCAAATGAAGAGCGGGCAGGAAATAAGTGTTTTGAGTTTCATCCTTTCTTTTCTTTTTTGCATGGGGGGGTCTATCCTGCATTACATGAGCAGTGCATCAATGCATGCTGTAATTGCCAAGAAATCCTCTCCATTGAGATCACTGAAGGTGTCCTCGATGTACTTCCACAGCCTCCTAGTTAAATTCGATAGGAGAGCAACTGTTTCCCCTCCCCTATAGAGGGATACTCTCCCTTGCCAGTTGCCAAGCACAGCTGCGGGAACCATGGCTGCGCACAAGCCTGCTGCGTACGGTCCTGGCTGAAAACCAGTGAAATGCAGGATATGCATTCTGGCTTGCAGAGGCACTCTAAGCAGCGAGATATCGGCTTCCATGGCAGTGCCGTATGTGAACTAATAGCCCAAAGCACTGCAAATAGTTCACGGAGCTGTGTGTCTTGTCTCGGCAACCCAAAGCTCCCTTTGCAAAACCCCTTTCAGTCCCCGGCAATGCCCTGTCTCGTGGGCACAGCGGAATGTGGCAGGAGAGCATATTACCGGCTCCTTAACCAAAGTGAGAACAATAGCACTACTTATGATGTTTCATTTTTCCTTAGAAACGACCTTCGCCGGTTGGTGGTCTGTGCCAGCTGACCGGCTGAGACAGATAAAGAGGAGGCCTCGCAGGTGCAAGGAGGATATCTTCCAGGAGCTGATGCAGTCCAACGAGGCATCAGCAAGGGAGACTAGACAATGGAGGCAGGAGTGCCAGCAGGAGCGCAAAGAAAACAACGTGAAGAGGCAGAAGCAGAAGGATGCCCTCATAAGCATCCTACAGGAGCAGACCCAACTGCTGAAGACCATGGTTGGTCTGCAGACCCAGCTGCTCCAGGCTCGCGCCTCCCTGCAGTCACAGCAACACTTTCTGTCCCCCATGCCCCATTCTCCCTCAAAGCAGTTCTTTGAAGCCCAGGGACCCTCCTGGTACAATGTTACATCCACTCCTGCACCAAGCTATGGCACTGAGACACGCATCTATAGCCCCTTTTGCAGGCACTGCTTACTGTAAATATTTAATGTTTTATAATAATAAAATTGAATCACTTGAACTTTGCACAGTGTCTTTATTGATACACAATAAGATTAGTTGTTGCATGTTTAGTATTCACTCATTCGAGCATAGTACAGTAGATGCCCACCAACACCGTCCCTCCACCCCCCAATCAGCACCCAATAGTGCTTGGGAATACTACTGCACAGTGATACAATGCGTCCTATGAGTCCCCATCACTAAAATGCACCCTAAGTGCCTCCCTTATGCAGACGGCTCTCAGCTGTGCCCCCCGATACTCCTAGTGGCGGCTGCTGGAAGGCAAACTCTAGCCGCTTAGCCTCCACGTCCCATGAAGGGGGAAATTTCTCTTCCCTATTTTCACAGAGGTTATGCAGGACACAGCACGCCGCAATGACGGCTGGAATGTTGTCCTCATTTAAGTCTAGCCTCCCGTACAAACCGCGCCAGCGGCCTTTTAAGCGCCCAAAGGCGCACTCTACGGTCATTCGGCACCGGCTTAAACGGTAATTGAAGCACTCCTTGCTGGGATCCAAATTTCCAATATAGGGCTTCATGAGCTAAGGCATCAGTGGGTAGGCTGGGTCTCCTATGATGACTATGGGCATCTCCACATCCCCAACAGTGATTTTATCATCGGGGAAGAAGGTCCCTGGCTGCAACTTCCGGTACAGGCCCGTGTTCCGGAAAATGTGAGCATTATGCACCTTACCCGACCACCCCGCATTTATGTCCGTGAAACGCCCCCTGTGATCCACGAGTGCCTGAAGCACCAGGGAGAAGTAGCCCTTCCTATTAATATACTCAGTCGCAAGATGCTCCGGCGCGAGAATAGGGATGTGTGTGCCGTCTATTGCCGCTCCACAGTTCGGGAATCCCATGGCCGCGAATCCATCGACGATCTCCCGAACATTGCCCAACATCACTGTCCTCCGGAGCAGAACACGATTAATGGCTCTGCACACTTGTGAAAGTGCTAACCCGACGGTCGACCTGCCAACTCCAAACTGATTCGCGACCGAGCGGTAGCAGTCTGGAGTTGCCATTTTCCACAGCGCGATTGCGACACGCTTCTCCACGGTGAGGGCGGCTCTCATTTTGGTGTCCTTGCGTCGCAGGGCAGGGGCTAGCTTATCACACAGTTCCATGAATGTGGCTTTCCGCATTCGAAAGTTCTGTAGCCACTGGTCATCATCCCAGACTTGCAAAACGATGCGGTCCCACCACTCAGTGCTTGTCTCTCGTGACCAGAACCGGCGGTGCACCGTGTGCAGATGCTCTGTGAAGGAGCTCAGCAATGCGGTGCTGTTGTTCTGCATGGCAGTCACCAGCCCAGGATCATCCGAATCCTGGTCTGATTCAGAGCTGAACGCATACTGTGCCACCAGCCGAGATGTATTCATTATGCTGAAGGCGACAGTCGAGATCAGACCTGGATCCATGTTGCTGCCAAAGGACTTCAGAGAAGTAATGCGCTACTGTTGAAAATGGGAGCAAGTTGCTAGTAGCAACTCTCGTGACGCAAGGGGAACAGAATGCACCATGGGAAACCAAGACTTTACCCATGGTGCTCAGCGCTACTCTCCTTCTACCCAGGATTCTTAGCACCAAATTAGGATGGATGGAACTGTGGGATAGGTTCCCACAATTCAATTGGGTTTCTTGTGAAATCGCGAACTGCAGGGGGGGGCTTTGTTCCGTCACAAGCGGCAGAGTGTGTACACGATCCTGCGCTACAAAAACCATGTGACTTTTAAAGCACAACGGGCTTGTTGCACAATTATTCCTGTAGTGTGTACATGGCCTAAGCCTTTTCACTCATTTTGTGGTTTTCCCCATTGTTTCGTAAATAGAAGGGTACTTAGTCATTAGTGTTAGTGCAGGGATTTTTTTTTTTGGTTGGACTGGTGCAAGCATACATAATATGTTTCGGGATTGAGCCCTATGTATTTAACTGACTGATGGATTGGGACCTAACTTGTGTGATAAAGTCAGGCCACAGGGCTACAAAAGGGTACTTGAGGGCCAATATGTCAGCCCTAGAATGGTAAAAGCCCTTTTTCCTGCTGGCAGGGGAAGGTGACTGCAGCCTGATTAGAAACAGCTGAGGCTGCTCCAGCCCTCTTAAAAGCCCCACATGTGCTAGAAGCTGGGGGGGAACAGAAGGAGAGACAAGATACCAGAGGCTTGGAGAAAAAAGTAAGTTTCTTCAAAAGCCAGAGCACTGGGGTAGATGCAGGCACCAGCCTGAGAGATGGACTGAGGTTGCATGGATCCCAACACCAGACCACCCCGACCACAATCCCGGTGGAGAGACTGTAAACAGGAACTGTCTGCAGTCTGAGCCTCACAGGCTTGCAGAGTCATCCATTCTGTGGGACAGAGGGGTGCTACAGCAGCCTGACCAAGGCTGCCCAGAACTCTGTGGCCAAGAGACATCAAAGGAGGGAGAAGAGAAAGACTTAACCAGAGTGGGGTGTGCCTTTATGCCAGGCCTGCTTTGCCAGAGGGAGAAGACCACTCCCTGGCCAACCTGAGGAGGAACTTGCCACCCTTGTTACTTGTCATTTTTACAGCCATTTCCCAGAAATGTCCCTTACCACTCAAAATAGTAGAAGTACTTAAAATTGATCTTCCATTACATAAAATAGCAGGTATCCTGAGTTCATTCATTCAGGGTGTTTTGGGGGGATTTTTTGTTTTGTTTTGGGTGGGGGGTTTTGGTATCAGGTCCTTTCCTCTGTAACAAGAAGAAAATCCATTTTATTTCTGTCTGAGAATCTGCCCCTGTATCAAGATCTGTCATGACTGAATACAAACCTCCAGGCATTTCAGAAATTTCTTTCATGTGAGTTGGTAATGCCTCTTGAAGAACACAGCAGATGCTCATTGTGTTGGTTGAGGGACATATAAGATATGCCACCTGTAAATATTTTTTTAAAGAAAGAGATAGTCTTGTCTGAAGATGTTCTTTTTGGAGAAGTCAATGCATCCCCTTTTCAGACTCTGATAGAGCTAGTGCTGAAATTTGGAGTACTCCTAATCAAAACATGCTCCTGCTGGCTCCACTGCTCACGAACCTGAGAAAACCACTCCTAAGATTTGTCCTCAACTGGTAAAATCTCAGGAGACAGAAAAGGGCACCACAAAAGGGTGGGACCTGCAGAGCAGCGGCCACACGTTGGCCTACCCCGCCCTCTGGGACGGACTAACTAGCCGGGGACGGGGCAGGACAAAACACTGCATGGAGAAGTGCAGGGAGGGAGGGCGGGCAGCCTTTGGCTCTGGCCTGTGTGGTGGGAGGGCAGGAGAACCAAGGTGTGCCCCAAAAGTGAGCAGCTGAGGCCAGGGACCCTTTAATCTGGCTCTGGTGTGGGGCTGGCCTACTGCCCTCCTGCAGCCTGGCAGCTGGGGGCTTGCTCTCCTCCTGCCCCCCTTGCTATACCACTGCTCTATCATCCTATCCATTTGCTTCATTCAGTCTGATTTCCAACTTATTAACACTGTGCAACATAAGCCTCTGCATAACATAACTGATTCCAACTGATGCTGTAAAGAGCCTCTTAAAAGTTTAGTTCCCCACACCTTTCTTCCACAGCTGAATATATCGATGAGCAATCAATATTGAAATTCTGCATTACCAACCTGCTAACTAAACAACTGGTCTCTGAAGTGTCATGAACTGTTGTATGGTCCTGCAGATTTCCCAAGACATCTGTACCGCTGCTGGCAGGTGGTGGTAAGCTGTGGTTGCATTATATGTTGGGTCTTGGCCAGCTGTGTTTATTGTCTCTCTGAAACCTTCTCAGGGAAGTTGGCCAGCTCAATACCCTTCATCTCCCTCTCTTTTTGGAATTTGTAAAAGATGTCACCAATTCATCTGCAGTGTGTCTGAGATGACAAACTCATGATCATAAAGCAACCTCTAGTGCCAGCACTTCTATTTTCAGCCATTGTTTCCCATCATAGAGGTGCACAGTGTAATTTTCATTAGGAATTGCAGCTCCCAGAACCCCAAATCTTATTGAGTTTCTTTTGCCTCATCTGTCTCTTTGTACATCTGCAAATCCCCTATAGTTCTAACAGTGCAGACATTCTTTTCAGGTTTTTTTTGTTGAACAAAATGTCAGCAGGTGACAACCCATGCTTCACTGGTGCCATTCTGTAATTTAATGGTGCTAAATACAGATCAGAGTCCAACTCCACAGCCCTTTTCAGTAGACTTTATTATTTTGACAGTTTTACACCAATGCATTGAATTGGGGATAGTAGGGACTGGTTGTTACCTGTCTAAATACATCCTTCACTGAAATATGCTTAAATTCATGCCCACTAAACTGTATCCCACTGTCAAATATTACCATGTCAGGTACACTGAGTCTAGCACATATAGGCAATTGTATATATTGAATCTAATTGTAGGTTCTTCTAGTAAGGTTATCTCAGAGAAGTAAGGGGGGAAAAGCCTAGGACAAGAACATAGGGGTTTTTTTTCTAGCCAATGTAAATAAATCTAT
Organism: Pelusios castaneus; assembly: GCA_007922175.1. Taxonomy (NCBI): domain Eukaryota; kingdom Metazoa; phylum Chordata; order Testudines; family Pelomedusidae; genus Pelusios; species Pelusios castaneus. The sequence goes on along the minus strand of ML685798.1, from coordinate 17,681,422 downwards.
GCTACTTGGTTCCTGGGGGTCAATTTTTTCCTGTGCCACCAGTGTGAGCTCTTTGCATTTTTTGTATGTGGGACAAGTCTTAACAGCTGTCTCAATGTCACTGTTCATGAGGCCCATATATTAAGTCTCAGGCCCTTCTTGTGGATTTTTTGATTTCTGAACGACTTCCATGTATCCTTTTTAACATATTTTTGGTAACATTTTAGGCATTATCACCCTCACGTTTTTAAATTGACAATAGATGCTGGAAATATGCTGTTCCAGTCAACCTGTTTTCTAATAGCCTTAATTACTTTCTAAAGGGTCTCATCTTGAGCAGTAGTTCTGGCAATTACAGCCCACACTTTGTCTGAATCCATACAGTTTTGATTTGTTTTTGTTTCTTATCAGATTGACATTCAAAAAATCTAGTTCCACTGCACTTTTGTCAAATACTCTAGCAGTGATACTCAGATTTCAGTGGTTCAGGAGCCAAATTAGCAATCAATATCACCCAAAAGAACCACAGTAGTGTGAATTCATTGTTTCATTTACTGTTTAATTTATATATAATGTATATAGTCTCACAGCACAATGACTGACCAAATATTATTTTATTGGTTAATAACATAGTAAAAGCATCCTGATTGGTTAATGACTTAAAATGGTTAAATCATACATGTGGTGCAAAGAGCCACAGGAGAAACATTAAAGAGCCACTTAAAGCTCATGCGCCTCACTCTGAGTATCACTGCTCTAGAGTGTCTGCAGCTACCAAATCTCTCTCAGGTTTGTATTCAATTTGCAATATTGGACTGATGGGTTTAATGGGCCCACTCTGCATGGTGGTTCTTCTGTCTTTCCATAACAACAGCCTTTTTAATAAAAGTAACATCTGCCAGAAGGGTGGGAGAAATACAAGGTCTCATGGAAAGATCTGTACATGTCTTTTCATAGACATGGTACCCTTGAGATCTCATCTGGAATTCTTGTAGAAGGCAGTTTTTAATTTCTGTTGCAATGAAGTAATACATCCACCTGTGTTCTCTCAAAGCCTCATTCCAAAGGGGAGGCTAAACTTCACACTCTGTTTTTTTTTTCTTAAAGCACTATATCCACTTAAATAATACTAAGTCATTTAGGGTATCCTCCAGATTATTTGCAATTTATAAGGACAGCAGGAAAGATCAAATCCTATCTACACAGAAATTCTCTAACGGGATTTCCACATATTTTAAACTGTGCTATGAAATCACCATTTTAGACCACCAATGAATAACCATTCACTCTATGAGAGTTCAAGAAGCTACTCTAGCTTCTTTGTGAAATGTTCCAGTACTAGAGAGATGTAGGGACAGCTACGTGGAATTCAGTGCATTTGTTTACTAAGCATTACTCCATAGTGGAAGCATTAAAACCTGATATTCATTTTCGTATAGTTACTTCACAATCATTATTAGGTAGACTTCTAGCACAAACCTCCTGTAATATAGGTCACTGCTTGTTAATCACCAAATATGAATACACACATACACAAGCACTCAATGAAAAGATGATCACTTACCTTACAAAAACTGTGTACGTTGTACTGTATTGTATTATAATACAATAATTGCAAAACGTGTTGTCCATATATTTTCCATGGCCTGCCCTTCTTCCCAATTAATAGGAGTCTGGATACTGTATTGGTAAAAGATCTAAAAGGGTGGTTCCAGGGTTTATTTCATCCAGACTTCAATGGAATTTCATGGGGCAATGAAAAGACACTCCGCTGGCTCCAGGGCTTCTCTTCTGAATTTCAGTGACCTGCTGCAAATAATCAAGATGCTAGACCTAATAAACAAAAAGTGGCACAAAAAAAGAAAAAAAATCCTAACGAAGAGTTAGGCAAACTAAACAGAGGGGCAGTATTAACTCTCCCTATAACAGATAGTTCTGCTTTTGAATAAGAGTGGGAAAACCTCTAGTTCAAGTTGGATCTGGATAAGCATGCAGTGCCTACACCTATGGATAGCAGTTGAGAAGCACGAAGAGAAGTGAGTAGGAAGCCATAAAGTAGGCCTGTAGGCAGGCAGAGTAGGTTTCTGACTGTTCTATGCAAAAAGAAAGAAGACTCCTTTACAGTGGGCTGAGAATAATAGAAGGAAAGGAAAAGAGCTAGGTGACAAGGACACAAAAGGGAGACAGGGGAATGGGCAAATAATACCTTACAATCATCTTTCCATGTCTTCATCTGTAATGAAATGTTGCTGAAACTAATGAGAACTTGATGGCTTATCCTTATTTAAAAGATTGGAGTGAAGCAGAGAGATTAATCAGTGAACACTTGACTGGCTGTTTTTGTGTGTCTTTCATTTTGGGTGCCTAAAGTCACTGGTTCCTGCCTTTCAGAGGTGCTAGGGAGTCTCAATGGAACTTGAGCATTGGATGTCTCACACAAGTGAAAACTTGTAAAGTTTTGGCCTGCATGACTTGTCCTAAGGTTAGTCAGGATCAGGATTAGAAGAATTTGGGGGTTGTGGGCTCCAAAGTTTTGTGTAGCAGCTAAAGCTATGTCTACAGTTACAAAAGCTAGTTTGAATTAGTTAATTCAAACTAACTAATTCAAACTAATTTTAGTTAGTTCAAATTAACTTAATTTGAACTAGCATAGCCCCACTAGAATGCTAGCTCGAACTAGCCATGTCCATTCAGGGCACTTGCTTAGTTCGAATTAGCCAGTTGCATGAAGGTCAATCTGCCGATTAGTTCGAACTAAGCGGTTAGTTCAAACTAATATGGCCACATTGGTTAATTCGAACTAACTAGTTCAAATTAACCCGTAGTCCAAATAGCATATTTGAATTTATTAGTTCGAATTAAGGAAACCCTTAATTCGAACTAATGAAAGCCTAGTGTGGCCAAGGCTTAAGTTAGTTCGAATTAAGCTTCCTTAATTCGAACTAACTTGCAAGTGTAGACATAGCCCAAATGTGAACTCAAGACCTGGGTTTCCTTCTTGGCTCTGCCATTTGTATGCTGAGTGACTTTTGGCACCTCACTTCCTCTCTGTTTGCCTCAGTTTCCTCATTTGTAAAATGCAATAATACTGACCTCCTTTGTAAAGCACTTTGAGATCTACCAGTGAGAAGTGCTACGTAATAGCTGGATATAGCACTATAGCTGCTTTATCACCACACCTATATAGATGGTGAGTAAGAGGTAGCATGGAGACAAAGGACTGAAAGTGTGCGTGTACAGGGAGTGGGAGGAGAAATGCAGGAGAGAAGGCAATTAAGAATTGGAGAAGAGAAAGGGGAAAAAATTGACTGTATAGTAGACAGTTTATTCATACCCTTATATATGAAACATATTTGAATATCTGTCTTCCTTTCTTTATGCACCTGAAACTCCCATTGAGAACAATAGGAGTCTTAAGAGTGAAAGGAAAGCAGAGCTGAGTCCCTGCTGGAGTGGTTTTCATAATTTCCCTTTCAATGCTGGTGTGTGACTTTTTAATTTACTCTATATTGATCAATGTAGAAAAGCTATCATTGGTGAGAGAAAAAATAAGCACACAACTCTTAATTCTATTTAAAATCTTAGACTAAACTCTTTGCAGGGATATAAGACATGGGGAAGGGAAAAGGGAATGGCAAATATACAGCTTTAAAATATCTGTCCCAATTAAATAGTTCTTCTCCCCCAGTGATGCCAAGCCATCCCTAGTGGGGCTCTCTTATCCTTGCCTTTTAAAGTTGCTTTTGAAGCACAAATATCTTTCTTTTTAAATCTAGCAGATCATCCTAAACAGCAATATTCCCCTCCCACCCCCAAAAACCCCTGTCACAGGATGTACATCCGTGCACCCCTAGGGTATGATCTTTGTAATTTTTCCATTCACTTTTACAATGTAATTGTGTGATTTGATGCCGAAAGTGCCGTGCAAAGCTCCTTTACAAATGCACATAACCTAGCTGTATAATTACCATAGTACCATTTTTCCTACAGCAACACGTATGTGTACCCATGTGAAGCAGGTTACATGGCTCAGGGGAGGGGAAACTATGAGAGTCATTTTCTGGCAGCATGTAAACAACCATAGCTGCAAGCAGAGGCTGGAGAGGTGCATAACAAAAGGATCACCTCAGCCCAGGAAGGAGGGGCGAGGTGGAGACTAAAATCAAAGACAGAGAGGGAACAGGGAAGAAGCTGTTAGTTTTTAACCAGGAAAATACCATCTTACAAGCAACTGCAAGATGTAGAGCCTACCCTTAGCCAGAAGGGCCCAAGCTGGCTAAACACCACCAAGAGCCAGTTTGGGGGGGTAAGAATGAGAATAGACTAAAGAGTGACTTTCAAATAGTGGCAGTCAAATAGAATGTATCTATTATCCTTTATTTGAGAGTGTTTATTTCTGACTGATTTATTAAAATGATTGTGCATTGATTTGCTATATGCTAACTTAAAATCATATCCTAATCAATAAACTAGTTTATCTAAAGCTCTGTGAACTTTAGAGGGTATGAATAAGAGAGGCTGGGCATGATCTATTTCAAAGTTCTGCATAAGCAAGATCTGGCTGGCAGATGTGACTTGGTTCAGCATGATCCAAGAATGAGAAAGTGATGGTGCAAACCTCATTTGTGCCTGACTGAGAGGATTGCTACTCAAAAAATTATTTTTCATTTTGCATTTGAGATATGGACCAGTAATACTCCGTAGTTCACCCTCCTATACTTTAGACTTCCAGGTCAAATTGACTGAGTTACTTGATACAGTCTAGGAACTACTCATGTTGATTCTTTGGCATTAACTGCAGAACCCCTGATGAGCATTAGATCCTGTCAAGCAATTTCTGTTTTAAGATACAAAATAGGTCCACTTATATGTATTTTTGACTGAGACTGAAGGAGTGTAGATGCATACCTTTCCCATGTTCAGACCATTGCCTCCTTTGCATTTAAGTCAGGACACACTTCTGCTGCTATCAGTGTAGGAGGACTGATAAATTCATTGGTTCATGGAATTTGCACCCTTAGACAATACTCTACAGTTGTTAACTCCCTAACAGTGATCCTGGTTTATAAGTTGTTATGCTGACCACACTCCTCTATTGCAGCAACCCTGGACTGTTTACTGATGCCACATCAAGACTCTTAAAGTTTCCACCAGCAGTACCTATGTCAAATTCTAGGAATCAAATGGGAGGATTGCTGGACTATTGCAAGCATCCTTCATGAGGCTGTGGTTACCAACACAGAAACCTTGCTCTTGAGGAATCAACTACAATGGACAGGCAATTGTGTCTGGATGCCTGAGAAATGCTTCCTTCTCCAAGTTCTCTTCTCCCAGCTTTCTGTTGGCCAATGCTTAAAGGGCAGCCAAAGGAAATGGTATAAAGACAGAGGCTATGTACACACGAGAATACTTGTCCCGCAATAAGTTATTGCGGAACAAGTAAAGCGCTATAAATATCGCGCTTTCTCGTGTACACACGTGCTCTTTCTTTCGCAAAGGAGCATTCACCCTGTGAATGCTCCTTTGCGAAAGAAGAGCAGTGCATGGTGGGCACCTGTCCCACCATGCACTGCCCACAGCCAGCCCCCTAG
>ML685798.1:17614723-17675452 GCA_007922175.1 Pelusios castaneus | reverse complement strand
GCTCGAACCAGCATGGGCAGCTGGTTTGGCCCAGCCCCCTAGTTCAGTCCAGGGGAGCTGCCAAACCTGGCAGCTCCCAAAAATACTCAATTTCACTGCTCAGCTAGAGCAGTGAAATTGACATATTTGACAGCTCCAATGTCCCAGAGTGGCCTTGATTGGCACTCTGGGACATTTCCAGAGGCTGTCTATTGCGCAAAATGAGTACAGACGAGCATTATCGCGGAACAGCTGTTCCGCAATAATGCTACCACTCTCGTTTGGAGTGGTTTAACTGTTGCGCGGCAAGAGGGTGTTGCCGCACAACAGAGAAATTGCTCGTGTGTACTCAATTGGCTTTATTGCATGGTAAGGAGCCTTACCACGCAATAAAGTGATCGTGTGTACAAAGCCAGACTTAAGATTGCTTTCGAGCCAAGAGGCATAGACAGTAACAACTGGGAACAGCAAGCTGCTGATTGCTCAGTATGGCACGACTTGGTCCATCAAGACGTGCAATTTTGAGATTCAGTGACTCAACAGCAAGGTGGAATGGCAGTGGCAGAGGAAGGAGAAAGAGACTATCTTCTGAAAAATACTCTTTCAACCTCTGGCTAAAACTTATTAAGTATTTTAAAATATGCTTCTAGAGAGGGTTTTGTATAATTCCAAAAGGTTAATGTAGCAGACATGACCCAGCAAGAAATAGCAGTTAGGCTCCCGTCTCAAGAATACTCCTTTAGAGAGCACTGTTTAAAAAAAAAGCATCCAGGATTACAGGACTAGTTAAGGCTTTTTTTTTTTTTAATAACTGTAAGGGCTCAAATAGCGTCGGATGGGATGGGGAGAGGGGAATATACATTCGATCAGAAACTGCTCCTGTGACTGAGAACAATTTTGATCATCATGTGTATCGGGCTACAAGTGACGCTTTAAAAGCCGGGCTTTTTCAGTGAACTAACAGCAAAGTAAAGGGCACTGACCCTCTTCTCTCTGAACCGCCCGGCTGCCGTCCGGCAGCAGCCACGTCTCAGGAGAGAGAGCGAGTATCTTCTTTCATGCCCCGCTCTGGCTGCTGCTAGCATCTGCTGCCTGCTCCGTCCGGCCGGCTTTCCTGCCCCGTTCTGACTGCTGCTAGCACCTCCTACCTGCTCCGTCCCGCTGGCTTTCCTGCCCTGCCAGCTTCCCGCCTGCGAATGTCAAAGCGCAGAGCCGGGCGACCGGAGGGACCCTGAAGCGGACTCAGGAGCAGCAGCTCCCAGCACAGCAACGCTGCCCGTGGGCGCTGGCCTATGCTAATCGCCTTCGCTCAGGGGCGCGGCCCAGCCCCACGGTGCCTGTACGGTCCCCGAGCAGCGCAGCGCTGCTCCCTCGAGCCCTGGCAGGGAGCGCCTCGCGCCAGGCCCCACCCCTCTCGACCCGCGAGCTTCACATTGGAGCCTGCCTGCCGCCTCCCTTCTGCTCTCTCGCTCCCCATGACGTCATGTGGGACCGTGGCGCCTGGCGCGCCTGCGCACAGCGACTAATCCCTTTCCCCGGAGGGATAGTGGGCGTGGCTCGGCGCGCGGTTGAGAAAGGGGTGGGGGCAGGCTTGGCAAAGAGGGAGCAGCCCGCGTGCGTGCTTGGTGGGGGGTGGCGCGCGCCCGCCCGCTCGTTGGCGTGACGGGCTGGGGGCTTGTCGAGAGTGGCGCGCGTCCGCCGATAAAGCGCTTATCGCCGCCGTTGCTCCCGCTCGGGGCCGCGCTTGGGTTCCCCCCCCCATCTCCTCCACCCCGCGCGTGCACGCCGCTACACCGGCCCCTGCATGGTGCCCGCGCCGCCCCGCTAGCCGGAGCCGCTGCCGGCGGGGTGGGGTCACGGAGCCCGCAAGAGGCGCGGGGATTCCCTGCGTCGCCGTGGGAGCCCCGGGCGGGCGCGGCGGCGGCGAAGGAGGCTGGGATTGAAGGTGGTGCCGGGCGGGGAGCGCGGAGAGGACCGTGCCCGCGGGCCCCCCTCCCCCGGGCCGCCTCCCCGGCGGGGCCTCCCCCGCCTGGACCATGGCCGACGACGACGTGCTCTTCGAGGATGTGTACGAGCTGTGCGAGGTGATCGGCAAGTAAGTTCCGGCCCGGCCCGGGGAGAGGGATGCTCCGCGCCCACCTGAGCCGGCGGCGGCGCCGCGTCCGTGTGTTCCCCGCTCCCCCCGCTGCGTGCGGCCGCGGTGACTCCACGGCGGCGCCCGCCTCTCGGAGCCTCTCCCGCGGCTGCCGGCCCGGGCCCGGGTCCGTGAGTGGCCGGGGTCGGGCGAGGCTTCGCCGTAGTGAGGCGTCCGCGCCTTGGGTGCCTCCCTGTGCGGCGCGGCGCGGTGCCCGGCTCGGTAGCGGCGATGCCGGTGCGCCTCAGGTAAGGCTCGGCCCCGCGGAGACTCCCCGGCGGTGCCCGCCCGTTGGGCAGAGCGGTGCGGGGCTGAGGCGAGCTTGGCCTTTTTTTCAGGTTTCTTATGCAACTGCTGCTAAAGCGGTGGTCAGGGCGCGCGTCGCAGCCAAGTTGGGAGAGCTGGTAACGTGGCACCGTGTGTAACCGGTTTGGCGCACCGCTCTGGTGCGGGGTGTGTGAAAATGACAGCCCGACTCCCCCCCGCTGTTATCTGAGTTGTGTAATTATGCTGAGAATCAGTCTGATCAGGACGTGGATGGAAAATTAGAAGCTGACTGTCCGGCGCTGAAGCCTTTTATCGGCCTTCGCTCTCATTTCTTTTCTTCAGGGCTTATTTGGGTTGCAAAATGGGCATGAAAGGGAGATGCACCATATGTGAAGAGGTTTTTAACTTCCTAATTTTATGCATATTCCTCATTCAAAAATTGAGGTTGTAGGTGTTTTAGTAGAGAAACTTTTTTCCCTTTGTTGCTGATGGTGAGTTTTGGAAGCCTTGTGTCAGGATGACTAGTTACAGTACTCTCTTGCTTTTAAGCACAGTGGTCTTATTTTTAATAATTTATTTTGCACAACATGACCATGTTAGCTTAAACGTCAGTAACAGTTTGACTTGGAAAACAAGGCTAAAATATGCATCTTTCCTCAGAAGTGCATCAACATTTCAGTCTTAGATCAGATCACTATTTCTTAATTAAATACAAATAGTTTGGCACTTTTCATTTATCATCATAGGGCTGGCACAACTGTCTTAACATCACCTATTGCCTTTATTTAAAGAAAAAACTATAAAGCTTTATAGGGGTGTATTGTATTAGCACAACAAATGGTTTAATTGATTTATTTAATGTTCATCAAGCGGGGAAAAGCTGGGGGTGAAGAAATTGGATGAAACTGGCACTGTCATTAGGAAGAATAGCTTTTGATGTTCATGTGTTATGTTGTGTCACAAGATTTCTTTAGGTGATAGTATAGTGTGAATTATAGTACCTTGTGTATTTTACTTAAGTGCAGTTAAGGTTAATAAAAAAGGTATAATATATATGGCTCATGTTTATAAACATCTTTGAAAGAGTGTGTTATCTAAATATGGTTGTAAATATTTTGAAGTATAAAATGATTCTTACTTTGTGTGCAAATGCTTCTGGAAAAATAACACTGTAAGCTATAAATTATTTACAAAATTTAAAAGTTAATATTTCAGTGTTTCTGAATCATATGGTCTGTAAGACCATGTTCTTTGTGATGTAAATAGAAGAATAGTGTAAGAGTAGCATTAAGGTGACACAGCACCGTTGGGTTGTCACGCTGTCAGCCCAGCTAACTAGTTATGATCGCTTAGTCAGCTTCTTTTGTAGGGGTCAGAAAGATGTCATTCCTTGTAAAGACCATTTTAATAAACAACTCCATTATTTGTGTAGTCAGTATTATTGTTTCTTGAATAATACCCCAAAGATACCTGTTGAAGGTTTAGCGGGAGTTTCTTATATTGTCCCACCTCAGGACTATGAAGTTTATTCATCTTTGAGTAGTCCAAGGAAGGCTAGTGTAAAACTGACTTCTAGACTCATAGACTGTAAGGTCAGAAGGGACCAGTATGATCATCAAGTCTGACCTCCTGCATAATGCAGGCCTCAAAACCTCACCCATCCACTGCAGCAATAAGCCTCCAACCTATGACTGAATTATTTACCTCCTCAAATCATGATTTAAGGTACAGAGAATTCACTGGTAGGTGAGCCATGACCTGTGCTACACAGGAAGGCGAAAAACTTGCACTGTTGCATATGCATCTTGCTAAACATCTGTCAGTAAAACATCAATGAAATATTTGCATGTTCCAGTGACTTATTACTGATTGATACAGTAATTTAGCGCTTGCAAAACAGCACACCTGGCCTTAATTTGCATTTCAGATACACAAAATATTTAAAATGTGTGTACTTTATTTTTTTCCAAACGACTGGCTTCCACTGCCATCTTATATAGTGCTCCTGAAAACCTGTCTTTCTACAGAAAGGAGAATGGTAGTTTTAGCGTTTTACACATTCAGGGATTGAACTAATCTTAGATATATATGCTTGTATTTCTATTCTATTGATCTGGAAGCCTAGCCTTCATTGTCTTTAATCTCCTAGCTAACACACTCAAGTAGAGTGTATAGTGTTAGACTTCTGGGTTCACCAAATTGTAATGGTAAGAATGGCTTATTTTATGTTGTTTGAATGGACAATATTTGTAGTTGCTTTGTAGGCTTTTGGAATATGTTCCATTGTAATCTCATACTAATGAATTGGTTGAAATCAAGGAGGTGATTATAAAAAGCCAGAAAACAGCTAAGTAGTCTGTCCCATGCTTAAGTTCTGTTGGTATGTTGGTCCAGGTTGAATGGATGTTGAAGGAAAGAAGTGCAAGGACAGTGGGGGAAATAGATATGTTTGTTTAAAGTGTATGGTCCAGAAGACACTTGAGGAGAGACATTCACTTGTATACCCCACATAATATAGCTTTTTATTCCTAAAAAAGAACAAGTATTATATAGATGTTTTATGGTTCTGATTATTTGTTTATACCATGTTAAACTTTGTTGCCTTTAAAATTCAGTGGTGCCTTTTAGGATGCTAGCATTGGTTATGTTTAGAGCCTTATCAAATTCAGGGTCCATTTCGGTCAACTTCAGGGCCAGAAGGTTGTAAAATTAGTCAATTTCACATTTGCAGATGTTTATATCTGAATTTTCATTGTATTGCAACTGTGGGGATCCTGACCCAAAAAAGTTTTTTGTAATGGGGGACACAAAGCAATTGGGGGGGGGGAGGGAGAATATCATAGGATTGTCATCCTCAATTCTATACTGTCTTGCTCTGAAGGCAGCAGCTGTGCAGCTTCCTGCAGCTGGGGGAGGTTCCCCCCTCCACCCCCCCCATGCTGCTAGGAGTGCCCAAGTTGTTGGTTGGGCTTGGTCTTGGGGTGCGGGGTGGGATACTCCTTTTCACCTGCATGACCTCTGTCGTGGGGTGGGGGGATCAGACCCTACTCTGGCTGCAGGAAGCTCCACAACTGGGAGCTGGGAAGCCTGTAACCATGGAGTTTCCTGCAGCTGGAAGTGGCTCCCAAAGGTGGTGGTGTATGTGACTTCTTTCCCTGCGGGCCTCCCCCCCCCCCCCCAAAAGGGGCAGCTGTGAAGGGGAAGAGGAAGTTCTCCCCAGCCTGGCTCGGACTAGCAGATGGAGTCCCGTGCGCAGTTGGAGCAGCCAGCCCTGCCTCTCTCCCACCCCTCCAGTAGTTAGATTTCACAGGCTAGGTCTGATTTTATGGTTCATAACATGTTTTCCAGGGACGTGAATTTTGTAAGGCCCTAGTCATATTACTGTGCCAGTCCTAGGTTAAGCCTTGGATTGTTGACAAACTTGTGCACATATAAACGTGCTCTGTTTAGGGTTTGACCTAGAGCAGGGGTGTCAAACATGCGAACCTCTTCCATCCGGCCCATGACTGCGTGCTGTGGGACCACACTCTCTCCCTAACAGAACGAAAGAGTGTGTGTGGTCTTGCATAACCAACACTCCGCTATGAGGAGAGAGTATCAGGTCAAGGAGTGCTGGGTATGTGAGACTGCACTCCACGAGACCATACTCTCTCCCTGTGGGGGGGGAGAGGTATCATGGAACACAGTCTCGCATACACGGTGCTCTTAAATGCTGTGAGAGTGCTCTAGTATTTCAATTTAATGTATGTTCAGCCCACTTGAAGTACATGTAAGTCAAATCTGGTCTTCCATAGCAAATGAGTTGGACACCCCTGACCTAGAGTAAATAATTAGGAAGTATAGAATAAAGAATTAGGGAGTATATATGAGCCTTCACAAATGTATTAATTTTATCTCAAAGTAACTGGCAGTGAGGTGGTTTATAGACAAATATTTAAGGCTTTCTTTGTAAAGGTTTACTTGGAAGCAACTCTCCTTGGCTGGTGAGGGAGATATATGCTAAAATATTCGTGTTTTCATTCTAGTGGTGAGGCAGTGAATTAGATTCATAATTCATAGATAATCACATTAAGTGCATTTTTTTAAACTTAACACGTTCATTGTGACTGCAGCATATAGTCATCTGTGTAAAACTTAAACTGAGTAAAATTTTACCACCTGAGGTGTTGCCATGAAAATCACTGAGCTCAATCTGTAGTATATGCAGAAATTTTTATTGGGCCAAAAGTAATGTCTGCTTCCCTTTTCACATAGAAAAGAGTCCATGGGTACTGAACACGCAAGACCAAAACATGTATTTAATGTTCGGTATAGTTTTGTTGTAAGTCCTTGCTGGGCAAGAATTTAGTTTTATCTTGTGTCTGGCTTTGATTTGCTGGGCCTCTAAGATTCACATTGATTTATGGCACTCGTCTAATGCTAACATGGAGACAGTCTGTGATGTTCCCAACAACCTAGAGTGCAGGTTGCTTTCATTGCAGTTTCTTACACTGATGTCTATCAGAATGCCTTAATTGTAAATATTTCCGTCTAATGCAGTACATTCATGCTTAAATGGACAGTGTCTAGATTAAAATGGTATTTTTTAAAAAGTCCTTTAGTGGTATTAATGGCTGTAACTATTAAGATGTGAGAATTTAGATAATACTGTTTCACCTCTGTCTTCCATTTCTCATTTGTTTTTACTTGCACAAGGCTGAGAACATCACTGGCTGTCAATGTGCCTTCTTGTACTAATTTACTTTTGCGTTTCACACACAAAAGGATGGTAAAGTAAACAATGAACTGTAATGAAGGTTTTTAACAAACAAAAAGGAAAACTGAAACTGAACAATAAATAGTTACTCATTACTTCCCACCCAACCTCTCTAAACCTAAGCTATCAACAAAACCCCAACCCCATTTGATGATATTGATTTCCACACTGGAGTGGATATGAGAGGGTTGGTAAAAGAGAGAGCTCAAATATATTCTTCCACAATACTAATACTAGTTCTGTGCAGTGGCAAGATGGCTGCTATTTTGGCACAGGTACTATTCCTTGTGGGCTGATATCAAGTAAAGCGTTTACAGTGATTTCTTTAGGTTTTATCACACATGAACTCGCACGGTCAAATCTAGGTTCTGATCTGTTCTTGAGGCGTTGGATAAAGTGGTATGGATTTTTGTAGGGGTGGGGATGATTTCATCACACTCTCACTTTATAATGTAATGGTTTGGAGGAAACAATTCTGCCATGGTTGTAGGACTTTACATTTCTATACTTGCCACTAATGTCTTAGTGCAAATTTTGTAGTAAACAATCTTGCAAATCTTCCATCCTTTAGGTAATACTTTGCCTACAAAGTACAGCAATCTTGTGTAACAGAAAAGGAGTTTTAGAAGAATGGGAGAACTCTTTTTAATGAATAGTTGGTTTAAGCAGTGGCACATAATAGCATATTTTCCTTCAACAGAATCCAATTAGCTCAAGATTCCATTTGGCAGATACATGCATTCAGTTAAGTTCTTGTGATGGTGGTTTTAATTTAAAACTTTATAGTAAACCTTTTTCTACTTAGATTTGATTTTCTTACACCTTGCAATTCAAATTTGTATTTCCATTATAGCTGGAGAGTGTTTAGTTGCATTACAGAACCACATTTTAGCATATTCCTATTTCAAACTGTGTCTGAGCTAGGCTTTTTTCATGCTGTTGCTGCTACTAGAGAAAATGCTAGTGTAGATCAGATCTGGAGTTTGGACTCCTGTGTTGTCTAACCCAGTTTAGAGAATTTCTAGATGACGAAGCGGTTGAAAAGTTGATGGCCATGGCACCTTGTCTACACTGGCACTACCATTATGACCATCACCTGTGGATTAGCACTGGTGGGAGTTGTCATTGATAAATTTTATGGAAAGAAAGGCTAGCATAGCAAGCCCTGTTAGGATTATAATACGGTTCCATACTGCAATGGTAACATTTTTTTTTTGTCTGTGCTGCCAAGATAAAAGTATGTTTATAATATGGTTTGGTTACATGTATTTTGTGTGTGGCACAGAATCCTACTCTGAATTTCCTACTTCACTTTGGTCCAAGTCCTGCTTAACACACTGATTGGCATGCACTAATGATTAAAAGCTGGCTGACTCATAAGTGTCAAAATCCAAAGGGGTAGCCATGTTAGTCTAGTTCAGCAAAACAGACAAGGAATCTAGTGGCACTTTTAAAGACTAACAAACTTATTTATCGCATGAGCTCCCACGAAAGCTCATGTGATAAATTAAATTGGTTAGTCTTTAAAAGTGCCCATAGACTACTTGTAAGTCTCAAAACGTAATTGTGAACAGGAATCATCATTGTGCAGATGTCCTTGAGGTCCTGCAAGGTATTGAATCTTGGCCCCATTTTTGTTTTTTTTGGTTGACATTTTTATCTGTGGCCTGGAGAAAAAGAACTCATGACTGATTAAATTTTGGAGAAGACACATGAATTGGGGGAATGGTAAATAGTGAAAAAGATAGGTCATTGATGCAGAATGATCTGGATTGCTTGGTAAGCTGGGCACAAGCAAACATTATGTATTTTATTATGGCTAAATCTGAATATATACTGGAAACAAAGAATGTAGGACATGCTTACAGAATGGGGATGAGTATTTCTATTCTGGAAAGCAGTAACTCTGAAAAAGATTTGAGGGTGATAGTGGATAATCAGCTGCACATGAGCTCCCACGGTGATGCTGTATCCAGAAGGCCTAATGTGATCCTTGAATGCACAAATGGAAACCTTGATGAGGAGTGAGATGTTACTTTACTTCTGTATTTGGCACAGGTGTGACTGATGCTGGATTACGATGTCCAGTTCTGATGTTTGCAGCTGAAAAATGATGATGGTGATGATGATGATAAATTGGAGAGGGTTCAGAGAATGAGCCATGAGACTATTTAAAGGATTAGAAAACCTGCCTTAGGCCTTATCTATGCTTGAAAAATAAGTCGACCTAATATAGGTGGCTGATGTACACACTACTCTCATTGGGTTGGTGTAGTGTGTCCTCACCAGGACAACTTCCACTGACCTCAGTGGCAGTGTGGGGATTTGAGAGCTTGGTGTCTCAGCTCCTCTCAGCTCCTGCTGGGAGCCAGGGAATGCCACCTGGGGCTTCTCCCCTCCTCACTCTCTGCTGGAACTGTGCAAGGTGACCCCAGCTTCCTGTGGGGGTTGATGAAGTGCCCGGGCTTCTCGCCCACTCCCAGCTAGGCAGTGAGGCTCTGACTGCTCAGCTCTGAGGAGCCTTTTTCCTGTTAGCCCAAGGCTCGACAAAATTGGCTCCCAGCTAGGCACCAGCAGTTTCATTTTTGATCACCAGAGGGCGCTCCTCCACTGCATTTCCTCTGTGGAGCTAGGAGCCAGGCTACAAACCCCGGTCGCCATGGCGACCTGGCACCTGGGTTTTGTCAAGCGCTGTGATAGCCCTCCAGCCATTTAATAAGACACAGTGTGTCATCCTCACTAAGATGTCATTAACCCTATGCCTCTTCAGATGGCTTTATTTTGTCAAGAAAACCAGGGCTGTTGGATTGGCAGGGAATTGATTGTAGTACATACACCACTTCTGTTTTGACAATCAAAGCTGACTTTGGTCAGCAAAATTCTAGTGTAGACCAGACCTTGCAGAAGTAGACTCAAGGAGCTCAATCTGTTTAGCTTAACAAAGGAGAGGTTGAGTGACTTGATTAGTCTATAAGAATCTACATGGAGAATAATTATTTAATTATGTGTTCTTCAATCTGTCAGAGAAATGTATAACAGGATCCAATGGCTGGATGCTGAAGTTACAAATATTCAGACAGGAAATAAGGAGTAAATTGTGAACAGGGAGGGTAATTGAGCATTGGAACCAGTTGTCTTGGTGGATTCTTCATCATCTGCAATTTTAAAATAAAAAGTACATGGCTTTTATAAAGAGATGCAATAGGCATTACTCTGGGGATGTTCTACAACTTGTATTATGCAGGAGGTCAGACTGTAGATGATCAGTGATCCTGTCTGGCCTTGGAACCTAGGACCACTTATTGGGAATGTTACTTATTAGCCATCATCTATTCCCAGTAATCAGGCTCCGTTCAGTGCTTCTTTAACAAGCTGCTGTATTCTGTCATAAATCTTCATAAAACATTCCTTTTTTTGACTTGTTACAATAAAGGATAAGATAGTATAATAAAAAAGGTGCATTGCATTTTGTCCTTAAACAAAAACTGCAGAAGTTGTTGATGAAGATTATAGGACTATAAGAGTTATGTAGATATTATGGTACGAGTTAAAGGAAATCAGGCCATATTAACCTTAACGTGGTGTTTAGTAAAAGTTAGTTGTTAATAGCCAGTAGTTATGTCAAATGCAAATTTTGCTCTGAAAAGTATTTTCCTTTTTAATATTGCTGTCCTTCTTTTAGAAACTTACAAATTGTAATGCTTAAATATATTTATCTCTGCTACCGATTAATATTCTTAAACCATTTAATGTATATTGTATGCATAGGTAACTGTTACTCCAGTTAAGATTACAACTTAGTTTCCATTTTAAGATGAATTTTGGTACCCTGTTTAAATCCATTGTTATTGGCCTCAAAGTTGCTAGGCTAGGTGTCAGGTATTTTATGTCAGATGTTCAATTCAGTCAAATAATTTTCTGGATCTTGACACTAAGAATAAAGGTAATCACCAGAGTTCGTGTTCTACATTGTCAGTTTGCAGCAAAAATCTTAATTTCACATGGTCAAAGGCTATAGCTGGAACAAGGCAGGAGGAGTGCAAAAATAGGATGACACAAGATTGGGCTCTGCAGCTTTAGTAGGAGTCCAGTTTACTTAGCCCTCTCTGCATTGCAGGATCAGAGGTCCAGCGACCCCAGATGGAGCAGGCTCCCTGGCACTAGGATTGCAGAGCAGATGGGCAGGGTGGGCTGCATGCACTGAGCTCATCACTGCATCAGCTGAGATAGGAGATGAGCAGGCAAGCGGGGAAGGAGCTGGGACTGCAGCTGGTGCATGGGGGCAGACTCCAGGTGTGAGAACTGGTGGCTAGGGACAGTCCCTGGATGGGGGGGGGGGGGCGGGCTAGATGCCAGGGCACAGTCCTTGGATGGAGGGGTTGGGTTCTGAAGAGTAGTATGTAGAGGTGCTGGGGACAGTTGTTACTAGATTGTAGTACCTATGTGGGGGGCCAGGTGCATGGGGGGCTGTTCCTGTGGGGGCTGTTGTGCCCTGGACAGAGCACCCTGTCTCTTCAAGGCAGGCATGTGCACTAAGCCCAGTGTTGGGGTTGCGGGGGATCTGGGGTACTGGGGGCACAGTCACTGTCTGGGGTGCTGGGTGCTTGGGAAGCAGTCCCTGCCTGGGAGGACACCCTGCACCAGGCAGGTCTCCCCATCTATGCAGGCAGGCTCCACAGTTGCACTCCCTGGGTGCTCATCTCATCCATGACACCAGCAGCAATATGGAAGCGAGGGTAGCAATACGCCATGCTATGCCACCCTTACAATAAATTAATTTTAACTGTAAAAGTTTCAACTTATTTTGCTAATTTAAAATACTTTTGGTAGACATTTGCTAGTGTTGAAATGAAAGATACTATATTGACCTTCCATATCCTATAGCTGTTATATAACAGATACTAAACCTTAGGGGTTTTTATGTGTAGGTATACAGGTAATGTATATAGTGTGTGTATGCAGCCTATATAATGCATAAAGAGTTGCCTATGTGGCCCACAGTAGTAAACAGAGAACCACTAGGGATGGTATTGGTATAACTAGTTTGGTACTCTGTGAAGACCATTAGGATATGTATTATTGGGAAGACCTGGTAGTGATCCCCTAATTAAGTGCTAAACTACCTAGCTGTTAATGGGTGCCTGTGACCTTTTCTTTGAGAGGTGTTAATACCTTCGTTATTTAGAGCAGATCGTTGATATTCAGCAAGGAGGAAACCTTCCAACTATAGTAGTTCTTTATTTGTTCCATGAAATTCCGTTTGGATTAATTTTGAATCAGAAATCTTCCTGTGCTGTTAGACATCACTTAAGACATGAAAAAGGGTTTGTCACTCCTCCCTTTTTTCCTAGGCTACTCTTTGTGTCCTTTAAGTCCCATCATTTTTCTGTCTCAGGATTTGTACACACTAATGGTGGTGAATTTGCCACCATTAGATCGATCTGTCTGGGTCGATGGAGCAGCATTGCAGACCTGCTCAATCGATCCAGAAGTTGATTCATTTAAGCCACCTCCTTAACAGGTTTAGTGCTGCATCAGCAGGAATACATTTCCCATTGGTGCAGAGCAGTGGAGATGATGTGCTAAAGGGAAGATAGGAAATTGATGGTAGTTATGCAAGCTACTCTGACTTGACTGCTGCAGAATTTCCCAGTAAGCGTGCGCTAAGCCTCGATAATGTTCAACAGAGGAATTTACTGGTGTCTTTTGCATGTTCCTCTAGCTGCCCAGTGCATGCTTGCCATGGCAGACTGGCTTCATTCCTAACACCTGTTTCAAATATTTGCATCTTTCATGGAAAACTTTAGAGCTAAGGGGTTGTTTGAACTCTCTTTGAACTCTCAGTATTTGTTATACATTCATTCTGTTTAATACTTTGTACTTTTCTAAGGCATTTGGATTAAGCAAGTTACATGCGGCTTGTCTACATGGGAAAGTTATGCTGGAATAAACGTTCACATGGGGAAGCTAGCTGTAAAACTAGCAGTTTAAGTTGGGTAATTTTTCCAGTTTAGTTTGTCACTGTGGAAATGGGATAAGCCAAGTTGAAAAAAGCTGCTTTTATTCCGGAATAAAACGTGGAGTTATACGACTATAACTATAGCAGTTATCGCTGATATCGCTGTAGTTTAAACCATTATAGCTAAAGCCCTCTTGAATTGTATTGTGATTGTCAAATAATTGCATCTCAGTTGCAGACAAGACATAGAAAACCGTTGACAAGTAGTAAAGGACCTTTATTAATTGCAGTAATTTGGAAAAGTCTGGAAAGACCCATTTAAGAAAAATACGCTGGAACAGTATAAATACTCAAGTATTATGTTATGCCTCCTAATTTTTTTGAAAACCGGACATATTGCTGCAACTCTATGACAGCTGCTCTGGTTTAACAGCTTGAGCCCAGCCGCTATCAGCTTGGATAAATGGGGGTTTATTATATTAATGGGGGAAATGTCTGTATAGAATTGTGGACAGTGCAATCAGAATTGCGGTGAAAGCCTAATGCTGCGGGATCTTCAATATCCCAGATTAAGCAGGGTCTTTGTTTATCGTGGGATATAATTGGAAGAAGTTCCCACATAGATAAGTTCAAAGTGATGAAACAAATCACCATTATCCTTTTTTCAGTTGCATTCCTCAGGAAAATTTTGCTAATCTGCCCCAACAATAAATATGCATAAAGATTTCCAAGACCATGGCACTGCCCGCCGCAGAAGTCGTTGTGCTGGGAATGCCTGGATGACGTCAGAATAGCCATAGCTGAGGATTGAGGAGAGCCAATCTGAGATTCCACCAACAATCTACACCCTGACCCAGCATATGACTCTGGTCTTCCATTCCCCCAAGGGCCTGACATAGGACAGGAACTCCCACACTTCCCAGTATGGTGGGGGAAGAGAGTCAAGGCAGGCACCTGTAATCTTGCCCCAGCAGCCCATCCTTTTCTTTTCTCTTGGGACATCACATGGGGCAAGAGGTCCCTCAGTTCCCAAGAGCTGAGGAGGAGAGTTGGCCTAGGCGCCCTCCTGACCAGTGTCTACTATAGACTAAGCCAACATTGTTTTCCCTGCAGTCCCCACCTCCTTTGTATGTCTGCCTTTTAATTAGGAAAGTATTTCAGTCTGTCTAGCATTTCAAGTGGTAAAAGTCTGTTGGAAATTCCCACAGTGATGCCTGATTGGAAAGTTATTAGTTGTCCATAATGCAATTTTTGTTTGTCCTTTTATAAAATCAAAAAACAAAACAAAAAGAAAATCCCTAGAAAAATGCATACAAAAACTAAAAAAAAAAAGTTATTTAGGTTGTGAAGTCAAGCAACTGAAAGTTAAGAAATAGCAGATGTATGGTTTTCCGTGCAACTAATGTGGTCCTTGTGTGTGTGTTTATACAATCTTTAATAACATCATCACATATTACTTTGCCCCAGGAACCCTGCCTCATTCAGCGCATAGTGTGGAAGTGCAAGGGGGTCAAGTTGAGATTGCAGAGGCAACTGTAAATCTTGCATTTTCTGACTTTCAGGTGCTTGATTTTGTAACAAAAATAATATTCTTTCCATGTATTTTTTTATGTAGTAGGACTTGTAGGCTGCAGAAAAGAATGCTTTGATTCTTGTAGGATACTGCAGGCTCTGCATACAGCAGTTGGGTGTATATAGCAGGTGCTGGGATTGCCAAGAACCCATGACGATCAATGAGAATCTAATTTCTGCAGAAGCGTTGATTTAGTAAGGCTCTTACTGCCACTTATGTTGTGAGCTCCAGTGCAAAAGCACTGGTAAAGTGGCTAGAGTAGGGGTCTTGGTAAACTGTCCTGAGTGTGCATCTTAAGAAGACTCAGTAAAATGTTTTACTGATATCAGATCTTTTTATGTGCTACAGTATTGGGGTTTGGTCATTTCTACGGACCAGTAACTTATTTGTTTTTAAGGTCTGGGAAGGTTGCTAACTTCTTCAAGGAGGGAAACCTCTGTGCTGGGATATCCTAGACCAAGATGTGTTTGAAAAAAACCGAGCTTTTTGGTAAAAGAGGCATTATCCTTTTGCCACCCAGGGAGTGTTGTTTTATCTTTCCCTTAATGGGACCAAGTTCACATCTTGGTTCCAGACACTCCACAACCCCAGGACTCCAGTAATCAGAAACCAGTGGTGCCTCCAAAGCCAAAGTTTCTTCTTGATGCCAGAGTACCTCCTGCCCTTCTCTGTTCTCCCTGAATGGCAGACTGCCCTTGTATTAATTAGTGAACAAATAGAATATGTTTTTATGTACCATAAGCAGAAAATATTTGGGTAGATCTCTGTAGAACCCTACCTTCCTTGACTGAGTCTTTGCGGAAAATGTACTCTATAAATGTGATTTGACACTTTCCTTGTTAAAAACAAAAAACTTAGATTTTGACACATAATTAACATCTCATTAATAACAAATTATTTGGTATGGCTAAATTTATGCAAGTAGTTCTACTAGTAAGCCACAGTTGCTATTCATGTTAATAGGCTAAATTACTTGCATAGGAGACGGTTGTCCCAAAGAGCTAGTTGTATTTGGTATTTATTACTTTTATAAAAGATTTCAATTCTTTACACATAATGGAACTTCTCTAGCCTCTTGGTGGTGTCAGATGACCTGAAAGTTTGGTACTCAGCAACAGAGATCATGGGAGGTTTAGCACAATGACATGGACAAAATGCTACCTGATCTTGTGAAATGTGTTGAGTTCTTCAGTGCATACACAGAGCCTTAGAATATGTCTAGACTGATGGTGGTAAATTCACCGCTCTCGGATCGATTTATCCAGATTGATTTGAGCAGAAGTAAAAACCCTTTCAATTGATTCAGACGTCAGCTTAATAAAACCATCTCCCTAAAGTGTAGAGCTGCGTTGATGGGTACACGCTTTCCATCAGTGTGGTGCACCTGAGACAGCATGCTGAACGGAAGTTACAAAGTAAGTGGGTGTTACTTTGCGTAGCTTACATAACTCCTGTCAACTACCACCAAATTTCACCAGCAGTGTAGACCAGGCCTCAGTTCTTAAGCTCTTATAAAAAATATGCCCACGTAAATTTCAGGCCGCCATTCTGCTTCTCCTTAAGATGAAGGTCTGTCCTATCCTGATTAAAATGTTAAGCTGTCAGGTCCAGCAGAGGCTGAAAGATGCATCAACACTGTGGATTCCTCTCACTTTCTTTAAACATAAGCTTCTCTCTCTGTAGGTCAGCGTTTCACTGGAACACATGAAAATATATTCCTCAGTGAGAAAAAACTACCAAATATCAGCCTTTGAGCCTCCCCTTTATCCCCAATAGATCTGGCTGTAGAACTCATTTTAAAAGTAAAAAATTCCATGGATGCTTGTTTAATGGAGAAATTTTTGGTTGTGTGAGGTTTCTGGTCTAGCCTTCCATTTTCAGTTGTTCATAGCTTTTTAGACTTTTACTGTGTGAGAACTGAGCAAATGCAGTTCCATTGACTGGACTTACCAACTGGAGAAGTCAACTTAGGATCACTATCTGCTTCCCTGTTTTTCTATTTTAATTAGTCTTTCACCCATCAAACTACAAAAGTGTCAGGAGTGTGATCACTCCATGCTCTTTGCATTGGGCTCTTGGGTCCCCACTAGACCCGGTTGAATCAAGGGAGAGTTGTCATCCTCCCATGATGCACCATGCTTCCTTTCCTTCCCTTCTTGTCACAAACAAATGGGAAATGGTTTTTCATGACATTTTTCTATGCCACACATGGAGTCTGCTCAGCTCTGCTATCATCATGAGTGTTACAAATACCTCACAACTTATCCAGCAGTATTTTCAAGGGCGAGGTAGGAGCCACAATGAGGAAAACTGTAATGTTACTGAGGCTGCCCTGCCACAAGCCATAGAGCAAAATAATTCCCACTTGCTTCAGGCTGTTACACATCACCTTCAGTCTGTGGAGTGCAGGTTCTGGACCCAGGAAACAAGCACAGACTCTTGGGACCGCATCATGATGACCCTGTGGGATGAGTAGCAGTAACTCGAGAATTTTTCTATGTGGAAGCCCACTTTCCTTGAACTTGGTGCAGAGCTGTTCCCAGCTCTGAAGTGCATGAATAGTCACCTGAGACCAGTTTTGACAGTGGAGAAGTGAGTGGCCATCAGTCTGTAGAAGCTAGCAACGCCGGATTGCTACTGGTCAGTTTGAAATCAATTTGGAGTTGGTAAATCCACTGTGGGAGCTACAACTGCACAGGTCCATTAACAGACTTAAGCTACGAAGGTACTTGGGAAATGCGTATGACATAGTGGACGGGTTTGCCACAATGGGGTTCCCAAATTTGGGGTGGGGGGCTGGCATAAATGGAACACACATGTCTATCTTAGCTTTGGATCATCTTGCTACATAGTCTGTAAACATCAATGGATACTTCTCAGTGGTGTTGCACACCCTGGTGGATCACAAGGAACCCCCTTCCTGCCCTGGCTAACGAAGCCCTTATACTGGGCACCTGGATAGCGAGGAAGAATGCTTCAGTAATAGGCTCAGCAAATGCAGAATGAAGGTGGAATGTTCATTTGGGTGTTGAAAAGGCACTAGACTTTTTTTCACTGAAGTTATCTCTGCCTGCTGTGTGCTCCATAATTTGTGTGAAACACACAGTGAAAAGTTCCCCCAGGGTTGGGTTGTGGAGCCTGCAAATTTTGAGCAGCCAGATGTAGTGTTAAACTCAGAATGAACCGTGGAGCGCTGAGTATCAGGGAAGCATTGAAAAACCATTTTTGTAATGAACAGCAGTAATGTATGTGCCTGCCAGAGCTGTGCGCTTATTTCCCATCCCCATCACGCACCATCCTCTCCCTCCCCTTCTATCCCGGCACCCAGGCTATGAGTGAATAAAGACAGATTTTTTTAAAAAAAATCCAGTAAGATTTTGTTTGCGACCCGTTTCAGTGGGGTGGGGATAAGTTAACATTGGCATCAGGCCACTTGACCATGCAGATCAAACTGTGACTGAGCAAAAAGCAATGTTCAGTGCAGTTCTTAAAGGGGCTGTCACCTCTTTCTGCTAGTCACCACTGGCATGGAGTGCAGCATATACTGCACCCTGCTCAACCTCCCCCTGGAGTGTTTGTTGGTGGTGGTTGTTAATGCAGTTTGTTGAGCATTTTGGAGGGGTTGAAGAGGGAGTCAGTCCTGCTGCTGCTGTTCCTGGACCTCTACCAGGCATCTTCGCATGTCAGATTGATCCCTCATAATATGCAGCATCTCCTGCTGTGTTGTATGTTCCTGTTCCCATGCTGTCCTAGAGTCATAGAAACTGGAAGGGATCATGACAGGTCATTGAGTCCAGTTTCCTGCACTCATGGAGCTTAAACAAACAAGAATGAACTTTGCCCCACAAGCTGGTGAGATGCAAGACCCCAGTTCAACTCCATGGTGCGTCATGTTGGGCATGCGGTTGCTATGAGCAGTTCCGTCACCAAGCTTTCTCCACACTGACCGTATAGGAAATGGGAATTCAAAATTTCTCAGGGCTTGAGGGGAGGAGCTATGTCCTGCATATGTGGCCAAGGTGCAGCTAAGTGTCAATGTCCAGAGCAGTTGAAACAGAGAATTATAGGATAGTTCCCAGAGGTCAATGAGGTCAATTTATGTTGCACTCTGCTTATACTGATGCTAATTTGACCCATAAAATTCAACTTCAGTGCTATGCAACTTGTGGAGGTGGTTTTATTAAGTCAAATTTTATTGCAAATTAGGTCAGTGTAACTGACATGCTAGTGCAGCATACTTTAGGGGGCTTGATGTAAGCAGCGCTATGTTGACTTCCATTGTCAGTGTAGACCAGGCCTAAGTTCATATGATGAATGCTATCTTAAGGCTTAATATAGAAATTGTCTAAATATTTGAATTAGATTTTCAAAAGCTCCCGGATTACAAAAGCACTCAGGAACCGAAGCTTCAGTGTAAACCAGTTAGAATTTAGGAGCTTATGTCACTTTTGAAAATGGGACTCAGGCTTCTAAATCACTGAAATATTGAAAATTTGATCAGAAAATCATGAGTCAAAACTCCCGTCTTCCTGGTTCTACTGTGAAGTGATTTTGTGACCCTGAAAAATCACTTGAGCATCCTCAAAGGGTTAAACCAGAGTTGTCAAACTCATTTGCTATGGTGGGCAAGATTTGACTTAAATATATTTCAAGGGGGCCGTGCATACCATAAATCAAAATATTATGGCACTCTTGCAGCATTGTTGAGTGCTGTGTATGCAAAACTGAACTCTGATCTCTCTTTCGCCCCCCGGTAGGGAGAGTGTGTGGTCTCATGGAGCGCAGTCTTGCATACCCAGCGCTCTGATGTCACGAGACCCGATGCTCTCGCAGCATCGTGGAGTGCTGGGTATGCGAGACCACTCTCTCTCTCTGTTAGGGATAGAGCGTGGTCCCACAGAGCACAGTCATGGGCTGGGTGGAAGAGGTTCGCGGGCCGCATTCAGCCCATGGGCTGCATGTTTGACACTCCATGGTTAAACAAAGGATGCTTACCCAAAAAAGTGCCTGGATTTTCTTCATTAACTAGCAGATGTACTGCTGGAATGTGTAGTGAGACAAGGGATAGCGGCATCCATACTGGCTGATAGAATGTTGCATTTCTAAATGTTTTGTTGGAGACTATTTTAAACAATTTTATTTACAATTTGCCTAAGAAAATGTTCCGTGAAAGGCATACAGTGGATGCATTTTAAAAATTTGCTCTCGTTATAGTTGTTACGTCCAATGGTATAGCTCATTTTAAGTAGAAGGAATGTCTGGCCCCTGTAATAAAAAACGAGGTCTTTGTGCATACACATAATAAAAGGTTTTGAGGTGAACTTCAAATCTTGTTTAAGATTCACTTTTTCATTTTCTAATTTTGTTTCCTTCAATCCTCCTTCAGTGGATATTGGTGACAGAAAAGTCTTGAGCAGGTCTTAGACTTAGAGGAAAGGCAGCTTGAACTGATGCTTCCTTCCCTATTCTGTTCATCAGTACTCCGCAAAGAAAAATGACTTCTGTCTCAACCATACGTTTTCTGGTAGCAGGATTTGAGAGAATATGTATCATAAAATGAAGTGAGTGAACAGGGCTGCACTGACTCCTTTTTGTCCTCTTCCATTAGAAAAGACAATTAAAGCTTAAAGTTCCACATCTTGGATTCCCCCGCCATAACATTGCAAATCCAACTAGGACTAATAAATTCCTATTACTTTGTTCTCATCGTGTGACACTGTTCTAATTAGTACAGTCCTGCAAACTATCTTCACTGTTTGGCGTCATTTGGTCAGATAAAGGCCTCTGGTTCACTTATTCCTGAAGTGTTTTAAGGACTACTTTAGAAATGTTACTAAAATGCTTTCAAATCATAGTCATTAATATACAAGATGACACAAGAAAATTGAATTTTTATGCCTCTCTTTCCTCCATAAAAAGAAGACCGCATCCTTTTTTTCTGGTGTCTCTGAATGACAGGCAAGGGATATATTCATCTTCCAGATTCTGCTTTTTCTCTTGAATTATTAGTGCATATCTAGAGTTTCTCCCTCAGCAGTTTTATTTTCCCCTTGTCTTCGTTTACCATTAGAACTCCACTTTCACTCCAAGTCTCAGTATTTTAATACCTTTTTTGTTCTTCTCCCTTGTAAATCTGTAGATTTGTTCTCCTTCGAGAGATGTCCCCGTGGGTGCTCCACATAAGATGTGTGCGCGCCCTCGCAGGACAGGACGGAGATTTTCAAAGCAGTAATCATTGGAGCCGCGCACACTCTCAGGTGTCCTCGCGCGTCTCTTGTTGTTGCCCCTAGAGCACAAGCAGCTCCTTCCCGCCTCAGTTTTTTCTCTACCGCCTTCGGCGACGGATGGAGCTCCACTCTTTTTTCCTTTTTCCTCAGACTCCCCTTTGAGCTGAACTATCCTTATTTCTATATCTTTTCGTTTAAAAAGGGGGTTCTTCCTCCCCTCCCCCGCCCCCGCATCCCCTTCGGGTTTTTTTTCCCGGGCGTGTTTAAAAAAAACCAAAAAAAACCAAAAACCTGACAAGCCTTTCAGAAGAAGGCTTTTAAAATGCTGGTCTCGCCAGGATTCAAAAGGTGCGAGAAGTGTTGTGAGGCAATGCCAGCCTCAGACAGCACGCTACTTGTATCAGATGCCTGGGAGAACACCATATCTCCCAGAAATGTTCACACTGTACTAACCTCTGCAATAGAGCGAGATGTGACAGAGACCTCCGTCTCAAGCTCTTGCTGATGGAGAAATCTCTGCGGCCGGCCTCAGACCCCAGACGAGGCAGGAGTGTCTCCCCAAACAAAGGAGGCAGACACCTAACGCCGCCGCATACTTCAAATAGAAAGAGAAAATCTTCACCGAGATCTCCCAATAATGCCCATGTCAAAGAGGCTCACGGCTCCTCAGACATGCAGGCTGCGAATCAAACGAAGAAGTCAGTCTTCAGCTACTAAGCAGACTATTGACGAGTTGTTGCAGGCTTCAAATGCCGCCACGGTACCGACAATGAATGCGGCTCCCCCGGCACCGCAGGCTCAAAGTCAACAGACAGCCGCGGCGCGGAGCGTGCCGCGGGAGCAAGCCACGGCACCGGCAACTGCCAATCGGAATTCAAATCCTCTGGTGCCAGAACAATCGGCACCGAGGAAGTGTACTGAGAAGAAGAAACATCATGGTACAGGGGAGGAGCGTCCTTTTACTCTGCCCCCCCCAATGAGACAGATGTACTGCCTACATCTCCTGAGCAGGTTACCCTGTCACCAGGCTCTTGCCATAGTGATCAGAGGATAAACCAAGGGGATCTTTCACCTGACCCTGCATCCTCTCACAGGTTTCATGAGAGAAGGGGATATGAATATATGCCACCTCAACCATGGTATGCTCCCCCATGGTACGGACCACCACCATTCGACCCGCACTTTTTAGCTTATGAGCCATGGTCTCAATGGGCACTTGGATATAGCAACACATCTAGTATCAGGACACAAAGGACAATACTTAAGGGTCCAAGCAAGCCTGCAATTACGCATCACACAGATGACAAGGATAATGAATAGGAAGCAAATTTTCTTCCCGATGAGGACTTCCCTGCATCGTTAGCAGGCACATCAGCATCCCCCATAGCTCCTGACGAATCAAAGCAATTCCAGGAGCTTTTTAGGAGAGTTGCAGAATCCCTGGAAATACCACTACAAGAGGTTGCAGGCCCACAACATAAGCTACTAAAAATACTTCAGACGACGACATCATCACGGATAGCTCTACCTATTGACAGTGCTCTGTTGGAACCAGCTGAACAGATCTGGCAAACACCAGCCACCATTCCTTCCACATCGAGACGCGTGGATAAAAAATACTTTATCACGGCGAAGAATTCCGAATACTTGTTCTCACACCCTCTTCCCAACTCATTAGTGGTGGAAGCGGCAAACCACAGACATAAGCAACAGTTTAACGGATCTACCCCGCATGATAAGGAGGACAAGAAAATGGACATGCTCGGGAAGAAAGTATATTCCTCATCATCCTTGCATCTGCGAGTGGCGAATTACTCTGCCTTGTTGGCAAATTATGATTACAACAATTATCTGAAATTAGCCGATTTTATTGAGGATATTCCTGAAGCAAAGAAACAACAATTCCACTCCGTCGTGCGTGAGGGACAGCTGATATCGCGTACAGCATTACAGGCGGCTTTGGACGTGGCAGACACTGCGGCTCGCAACATCGCCACAGCAGTCGTGATGAGAAGATATCGTGGTTGCACTCGGCTGATCTCCCAAAGCCTCTTCAGTCTATGATCGAGGACCTGCCATTTGATAAAGATAGATTATTTTCAGAGAAGACAGATGATCTAATGCATTCATCTAAGGATTCAAGAGCTACATTAAGAACTTTTGGGATCTATCCAAATATGACCAGGAGACATCCTTATAGTTACCAACCTTACAACCCCAGATTCCAATACCAATATCAGTATCGACCAAACTTCAGAAGGCAGGAACATATGAGAGCTAGACTGAGACCACAAAGAAGACAGAACAACCACCAAATGACTTCCCAAACTCCCTCTACTAAGCGTCAATTTTGAGGAGTTGGTCGAGGGCCCACAGAACCTCCATGGAACCTCAGAGCAGGATTCATGTTCAAGAACAGACTTCAACCATTCTTCCACCAATGGTCACTAATTACATCAGACAAATGGGTCTTAGAAATAATAGAGAAGGAATATACCATCCCCTTCTCCATGAAACCAAAATCCCATCCCCCTTCCCCATCCCTTTTCAGGGACAACACTCACGAACACGTAATTCAACTAGAGCTCCGACGGCTTCTATGTATAGGAGCAATAGAGCGTGTTCCAGATCTTCAAAAAGGAAGGGGATTTTATTCCCCATACTTCTTGATCCAAAAGAAATCAGGGGGATGGAGACCCATACTCGACCTCAGGAAATTAAACACATACATAAAACGTCAAAAGTTCAGAATGGTAACCTTGGCAACCATCATTCCTGCTTTGGAATCTCAGGACTGGTTCACGGCTCTCGACCTACAAGATGCCTATTTTCATATATCGATCCATCCATCTCACAGACGCTTCCTCAGATTCAGACACAGCTTCGATCACTTCCAATATACTGTACTCTCATTTGGCCTTTCTACAGCCCCCAGAGTCTTCTCAAAGGTGCTCTCGGTGGTAGCGGCATATCTGCGTCAACACCGTATTACAATTTTTCCGTATTTGGACAACTGTCTACTAAAATCCCAAACTTGTGCACAAGCCACCCAGGACATGGAATTTACCATGGGTCTATTCAACAGTCTCGGTCTCCTGATAAACAGACAGAAATCCACACTCACCCCAACACAATCTATAGAATTCATAGGAGCGGACCTCAATTCCCAGCTGGGAAGAGCATCTCTCCCCAGAGACAGATTCAACACGATATCGCAGTTTATAGAGTCAGTCTACACAGCCCCAACCACAAACGCTCTAGCATGCCTTCAGCTCCTAGGACACATGTCGGCAACCACATTTGTGGTGCAATACGCACGGCTCCACATGCGACCTTTGCAGATGTTCCTAGGGAAATGGTACAAACCCAACAGGCACTCAATATACAGAGTTCTCTCGATCCCGAGTACTATAAAGCAAACACTTCACTGGTGGAGGTCCCCACAGAATCTCCTCTCAGGGGTACCCTTTCAACAAGAGGTGCCATCATTGATGATGTTCACAGATGCATCTCTTTTAGGCTGGGGAGCACACCTCGACGACCGTCTGGCACAGGGCAAGTGGACGCCGCAGGAATCATTACTACACATAAATGTCTTAGAACTAAGAGCTGTCCGCAGAGCATGTGTCCAATTTCAACATCTCATAGAGCGCAAACACATAAGACTCATGACGGACAACATGTCATGCATGTACTATGTCAACCGGCAAGGGGGAGCCAGATCCCCCTCCTTCTGCATAGAGGCCATAAAACTGTGGAACTGGTGCATTGCTCACAATGTCAAAATATCAGCCACCTACCTACCTGGAGTCCACAACACCATAGCAGACTCTCTCAGCCGATCATTCCCATCAGCACACGAATGGGAGATTCACCCCCAGATTATACAAGATATCTTCCAACAATGGGGAACACCACTGATAGATCTTTTCGCAACACATCACAATACCAAGTGCCGCTTCTTCTGCACACGAGGAGGTTTAGGGGAAAACTCCCTTGGAGATGCCCTCTTATTGCCCTGGAGCAACAATCTGCTTTATGCGTTTCCACCACTGCCCTTAATTCAGACCTCGCTACTGAAGATACGACGCGATGCGGCAACAGTCATTATGATTGCACCGCATTGGTCCAAATGCCCCTGGTTCTCACTGATAACTCAGATGGCAATAGAGCAACCGGTAACGCTTCCTCTACGCCAGGACCTGTTGACACAGGACTATGGCCAAATCAAACACCCGAATCCCCAGATATTACAACTGACAGCATGGTTCCTAGATGGTTCAATAAGCAGGAAGAACTATGCTCAGAGGAGGTGAAGCATATCCTGTTCAACAGTAGAAAACCATCGACAAGACGGACCTATTTACAGAAGTGGTCCAGATTTTCTAACTGGTGCAGAACTCACCTTATACCAGCTTCAACGGCTAGTATCCCTGAAATACTACAGTACCTGTTACATCTTAAGGAATCAGGCCTGTCGCTCACCTCACTCAGGGTTCACTTAGCCGCAATAGATACCTTTCATACCAAAAGCAATCGAAAGCCTATTTTCTCAGATTCGACAGTCAAACGCTTTCTAGCAGGGATACAGAACCTGTACCCACAAACACGACCACCAGCACCTTCCTGGGACCTACAATTGGTCCTCAGGACCATTAGAAAACCTCCCTTCGAACCACTAGCCTCCTGCTCCCTGAGATACATGTCCATGAAGGTAGCATTTCTGGTCGCCATCACCTCCGCCAGAAGAGTAAGCGAGTTAGCAGCACTGATGGTGGACCCACCTTATACAATATTTCACAAGGACAGAGTCACTCTGGAACAAATCTTGGGTGTGTTCGTAAAGGTGTCTACAACATTCCATATCAATCAGGAGATAAACTTACCTGTATTCTTCCCAAAGCCTCACGCCAATCCTCAGGAGACTCTTCTTCACACACTCGATGTTCGCCGGGCGCTCGCCTTTTACCTGGAAAGAACAAGAGAAATTAGAAAAACAAACAGATTATTCATTTCAACAACTGGTAGATGCAGAGGCAATGCAATGTCATCTCAGAGAATATCTAAATTAATATTATCATGCATCCACAAATGTTATGCCCTTTTGGGGATCTCTCCCCCTGAGCATATACGAGCTCATTCTACCAGGGCTCAGGCTACTACCGCTGCATTTTTGAACAATGTCCCGATTTCAGATATCTGCAAAGCAGCCACATGGGCATCCGATCATA
This sequence comes from Pelusios castaneus, assembly GCA_007922175.1. NCBI lineage: Eukaryota > Metazoa > Chordata > Testudines > Pelomedusidae > Pelusios > Pelusios castaneus. The sequence continues at coordinate 17,649,326 of ML685798.1, read as the reverse complement.
CCTTTGCTAAACACTATGCCCAAGTGCTGATACGGCAGTGGGACGGGCAGTACTATCTGTAATGAATAAAACAGGACACGAAGTCCCTCCTTCCCATCAAGATCACTGCTAGCTAGTCACCTTATGTGGAGCACCCACGGGGACATCTCTCGAAGGAGAAAGGAAGGTTACTCACCTGGGTGTAGTAACTGGAGTTCTTCGAGATGAGTGTCCCCATGGGTGCTCCACTACCCGCCCTCCTCCCCTCTCTACTTCGGTCCTTTTCTTTCCTTCTGAAACTGGCACCGGGTAGAGAAAGAACTGAGGCGGGAAGGAGCCGCTCGCGCTCTAGGGGCAACGACAAGAGACGCGCGAGGACACCTGAGAGCGCGCGCCGCTCCAACGATTACTGCTTTGAAAATCTCCGTCCTGTCCCGCGAGGGCACGCACACACCTTATGTGGAGCACCCACGGGGACACTCATCTCGAAGAACTCCAGTTACTACACCCAGGTGTGAGTAACCTTCCTTTCTTGTGCCAACTTTCATTCTTTTTCAAGCACTTCCTTTTTCTAGTCTGCAGCTGCTTGATGTCTTGAATCTCCTTTGTCACAGCAACCTCTAGTTTTTTTTCATGTTGGCCTCCAGCTTTTTTTCATAGCATCACTTTTTGTGCATTCATTCACATGAACATACTCCAGATTATTTTACTGGCCTATCATGAGAGATCCCTTCCACGTAGACTTTCTACTCACTGCTGTTCAGACAAGTTCTAGGCTCTTCTCCATTCAAGGAGATGTGTTCCAGTTCAGCATCATCCTATTGCCATAGAGCAGGAATTCTTCCATGAAATCAATGGTTTGCTCAGAACTGTGTGTCAGAATCAAAGTTGTAATACATTTTTAAAAAGTAGTCTAGTCCTCATGGTTGCAGGAAAGAAACCCCTTGAAAATGTGAACAGAATAGACAGCATTTTCCCCCTGAGTCTGTGGCCAGCCTCGAACAGTTCCCTTGCCAGAAATTGACCGCGCAGTGTGCCATTTTCCATCAGAGGGGTCAATGGGAAAACACCACAATTTCAGTGTTCAACTTCTGTCCTGATAGATTAACTTTATAGTATTATGTCTTTGGATAGAGCACTATAATCTGCAGTTGCCCATTAATCAGTGTACAGTGGTATTTTATCATTTTTCCTCTTGCAAGTTCCTCATTCTGCTTCTACAGCAGAAGAAATTAACAGTAAACTAACCAGCTTCATTGCTTCGGTCCAGAATTCAAAGGGCTACATCAGAAGAGATAGGATTCTTCCCTTAATGATGATGCCTCTAGGGTTGTGTATGGAAGTAAAAAGTTTTACCCTGCCCTTCTTATTGTGCTGGGATGAGATATCTGGGCTTCTCACCAGAGTGAGCCCTGATAAAATCGGGTGGACGAGGAGAGAAGGAAGGCTGTTCCTTTTGCACTTGCTTCTGGCTAAAAAGTGTCTAATTTGTGCACTGTAGAATTAATGGCACATTATGAAAATTGCTGAGTAAGGAGGTAAATATGGTGGGGGAGAATGAGGTAGCTGAGGGAAGAATGATGGTGTACAAGTTTTATTAGCCCTTTACATGTTTGCGTGCAGGCATTATTTTATACTAGTTCACAAATCATTATTTTAACCTAGGAAAGTGTTTTGCTCAAAGATGCTCCTAGATTTTGAAGACACTTGTACTGTTGCTCCTAAAAGTATTAATTTTATTGCATGTTTATGTAATTGGCAGAACCAAAATGTAGTTGGCTTAAATCAACTTGTAAACTACTTTCCTTTCCACTCTGAGGGAGGTGGCTGTGTCTAAGTCCCATATATAGGCTAACTTAAAGGAAGAAGTGAGATACAAGCTTAGAATGCTGCTGCCATTAGGTAATGAAAGCCTTTCATCTCTGCAATTTTTAAATTCTATTTCAAGTACTGAATAGAAACCCAACACTTAACAGTAACAGCTTCTTAAAACAAACTCTTATTACCTGATCCTTCTAGTAAATATGTAATTATCACAACCTTCTGTATTTCCAGATCATGATACAGATTTCAGGAAATTGAGCAAACTGTTTTTATATTGTAATTTTAGGGCACTTGTTCTCAACTGGGGGTCTATGGCCCCGTAAGCGTCCATGAGCAGGTTTCAGCCGTGGTCTAGGCTTCAGCATTGGGTGGCAGGGTTTGGGGAGGGAGCGGCACCTCTACCCCCAACTCACCTCAGCAGGCCAGCCACCTGTCTGGTTTGAGGGGGTGCAACCAAAACTTGCAGTGCTACTGCAGAAGAAAAATCTCCCTCTGCCACTAGAAGAGTGTGCCTCACAACCACTGATTTCACAAGCAGGGAGCAGCTGGCCAAGGAGACACACCACTGCTCTGTCCTGCTACATCAGCACTTTAGGGAGCGGTGCCAAGTGGGAGGCAGAAATCTGGGAAGAGCGTATGACCCCTCTCCCTCAAATGTTGGCCTCTGATTGGGGGATCTGTGGAATTGTCTTTAAGGTTAGGGGGTCCTGGGGTGGGGCGGGACTTGCAGGCAGGTGTGTGTATCATGTGTATGAGTTGATGTGGTTTTTTTTTTTTTTTTTTTTTAAAGTGAGAGCCACCTCTTTAGGGAACATCTTTACTTGTGTTTGTATCAGTGTGGAAGTAGGTCAATTTCTAAGAAAACAAAGGGAAGAGGGAGTGAGGAGAAATAAGTATGGGATCCTAGGTAATGCTCTGAGGTTTTTTCTAAGTAATAATTGTCCTCTGCAGCTGATCCACAATATTAAATTTTTGCACAGATATGACCAATGCTTTCATCCACTTGTCCTTAATCTTCCAGATTTTCCCCTTGTTTCCTCACCACAGTCTGATAGTAACACAAGTCCCTGGCATAGGACACCTTTGTCCATGACTGGGAATGCAGCTGGTGCAGGTCCCAGGAATTCTTTACCCTTTAGCACCTTTCTTTAGAATTGTGGGGCTTTTTCTTTTGGGTACAGCTGCATGAAATTACCCATGAAGCAGTAATCTTAACACCCCCCCCCCCCAAAAAAAAAATGAAAAGAAATAGTTTTCTTAATGTATCTAGAGTTTAACATAAGCCAACAAAATATGGCATTCTTAGCAGATTTACAGAGAGGGGGAAATATGGCTGTGAGGTTTCATTATTATTGGTGTAGAGCCCATTTTGATTGGGAGTACTGCTTGGGGGAGAGGCCACATGACTATCCTGGGTTACAGCTGTTTCCCTCTGCTTTACTGTCTCCCCGGACTGGTAAATCAAAAGCCGCAATGACTTCCATTTCCTTGGACTGAGAAGTACATTTGATTAACTTTTGGTATGTGCCATTTGTTCCTTTATGTTGGAACTATCTCAAGCCTTCAGATTGAATACTCCGAGGGCTTGTACCCATATAACTATATTCACGCTAGGGGTTTTTACCATGTTTAATCTAGGTTGTTTCTAAATTGATATAGCTGTATGTAAATAGTGTATAGATCCGTCTTAGTCTAAATCTCTTCTGGATGCTGCTTGAATATGGTCCTTTTAAAAACTGTCTTACCACAAAACATAAATTACTGACAGAACCTAAATCATAGGTCACGGTAGATAAATAAGGTACCAACCTGACTTTCATCCTGAAAGTGAATTAATCTTTCATAGGCCCAAGGAGGCAGTACTTTCTTCCTTCTTAATATATCTCAGGGATCCCAATCAAGGATTATGGCATACCCAAGAAGAAGAAATTATAATCTACATTGTACTGACAAAAAGGAACTTGTGATCAGCAGCCTTGTCATGTGGAGTTTAGTCAGTGATAGCGCCCCCCGCCCCTGCAAAAAAAGTTGAGTAGTATATGGCAGTGGTTCTCAATCTTTTATTACTCAGGTATTCCTAAACTTAGAAAGATTGATCTTTGGACCCCAAGTAGTGGTGGCATGGAGGGGAGCCCATGGCGTCATGTGCCTCCAAGATTTTTGCCTTCTATTTGGCCCTGTTCTCTGAAGTGCTGATGTAGCACGACAGAACAGTGATGTGTGTCCTTGGCTAGCTGCTGCCTGCTTGTGGAGTCAGTGGCTGAGAGGCAGCCCCTTCTAATGTGGGTGGGAGATCGCTCTTCTGCCACAATGCTGCAATTTTTTGTTGTGCCCCTCCTAACACAGAGTGGCTGGTTGGCCCACTGAGGGTGAGTTGAGGTGTGGAAGTGGCGCTCCTTGTCCAAGCCCTGCCACCCGTGACTGAAGCCTGGTTTATTTTGGCAAACTTCCTGAAACCTTTTGCACATAGACCCTTAGTTCAGAACAAGTGATCTAAGGGGAAAATTTCCAAAGGCATCAGTCATTTCTGTGCATTTGCAAAATGTATGGCATGACAGCTGAAACCATGGATACTGGAAATATGCAAAGCAAGGGGCATAGTTATTCTGTCTTTCATAAAAAATGTACTTTCTAACAGAGATGGTCCTTTCCTTAGCCGAAAGGTCTTGTTTTCTCTGAAGAGGTTTGTAAGACAGGGCTCGACAAAATTGGCTGCCAGCTAGATGCCAGCAGTTTTATTTTTGGTCACCAGAGGGCAGTCCTCTACTGCATTTGCACAGCAGAGCCAGGCTACAAACCTTGGTCGCCATGGCAACCTGGCACCCAGGGTTTGTTGAGCCCTGTTGTAAGGTAGCTTACATGGCTAATGTGCTTTCACAAAAGTCTACCACATTAGTTATGCAAGCTTTGCTGGATGCTGCTTTTTGGAAGTTCTGTATGCAGTCACTGTCTTCAAAGGTGGAGGTTAGATTTGTTTTAATTTTATTTTTGTTAACTTTTAATTGAAAGAGATGTTTTGAAATAACTTAAATGATGTTGTCCAATTTGAAGGATAACTTAAGTCAGTTTTCAGGCACTGTATCATTTCTGCAGGGTGCACAGAAATGTAAAGAATAAAACCCAAACCAATAGTTTTGTAGTACTATACAGCTTTTTCTGCACCATTTTACTTTTACTTTTTTACCTATTTTCTGTTCGTTGCAACACCTCGTTTGGTCTTGGGGGGAAAAAAGCTTTCTCTTTCCTCTCCACCACCTTGCTGAGCACCTGTTGCGCTATACTGGATAATCCCATGGTCTTGGTTTGCGAAAGCTTTGCTGGGGGTGGCTCCTGGACCGTATCTTAGTTGAAACATGCCAAAAATCTGGGAAGATCTTTTGCTGCCATAAGTTGCTTCAGTTTGTCTTGGAGTGTTCTAAGCTGACTGAAGCTTTTCAGTAGGGCCTGTAAAGGAATCAGGGAGAATGAAGACTACTTTTTCCAGCTTACCACTTCAAAGGCGTCCTCAGTTTCTCCCTGAAATGTATGAAAGTGTCCTTTGGAGCAGAGCTTTGCATCTCTTGGTCTCCTTCTGTTGCCTCTGTGAAGGGGATTCTCTGATTCCCTACCTGTAAGGCTCCTATTGATCTTTGCTCTTCAGATCGCTGCACAGGGATGAAGGGGGCACTCCATTCCCCCCAGTCTCTTGTTTTGATACCTAGTCCTCTCTAGTGATCTGAGGAGCGGAAGGGGATTCTCAGGATTAAACTTGTTCCCCGCTTCACCTACTTAATCGAGATTTTCTTGCTTACAGATACACATGTATCCAAGGAAGAGGAGACTCATCAGTCAAGTCTCCATAGTCTGAAGCAATAACAGGTCTCCTGCCAGAACAGTATGGGTAAATGCTGCCCATTAAGGCAGTGGGGAAGATCATGCCCTTAAGATGACACAGAACAGTAGATCAAGGTGTGATTATTGCTGTTGGCTTATGGGACAGCAAAACAAATTAATATGGTGAACTAGCCTGTGTTTGATTGCAATTTTATGTAAACAAATTGGAGAATGTAAATGTCCCCCTCTTTCTTCTGCTTCAAGTAATTTTTAGCATTGCCTTCCACTATATAAATTAAAGTCTTGTACAAAAGTGACTCAGGCTTGATTGTGTCCCTTCAAACTATATTAGGCTGTTTTGATGATGTGAAAGTCTCCTTATCAGCGTGTTTTGGAGTGGGTTAGGTGAAAAGAAATGTAGAAATCCGAGTTAATATTTGTCTGAGAATTAACAAAGTAGAATTTTTGACTGTAGGATTAAAGATTGTAAGAGGCATGTAGGCAGTGGTTTTATCTACCTTAATGGATAAGGGCCAAATTTTTCTATTAGGAGAAGTCTGTCCAAGAGCAGATTTTTGTTCTGCTGGATGAAAACAATGGCCTCTGTGTAAATTGTTTTTCTGAGGGCTTAGTTTAAACAAAAACACTTGTTACTTTAACTGTACTGAGATACTGATGCAATTTAGTATGGATGTACCAACATAACTAGATCAGTTTTAAAAAAATCAAACGCCTAAGCAGCATGGATTTAGTACTAGTACAAAAATGTGTGTTGACCAGGTTTTAATGGACTTGTAATATAGAGATTGCACTGTAGCTGGAGTTTTATTTCTACAGATGTGAAAAATGTGTTTTTTCCCTCTTGGACTGCCTGTGAAGAAAACATGTGTCTTGTGTCCATGGCAAAAGTTCAAGTTGTGACCTCTCTGTGCCTAAGGTAGCCCACCTGAAAATGCCAGGGTCTGGGTAGGTTGCAAAAGGAGAGCAGATTCTTCCAGAACCGGTGAGTAACGCTGAGGTTAGATTCCACGACCACTCATAAACACTGCTCCTGATTTCCCACACTGGTTATCCCAAAGCTACAACAAGAAATATAAAGGGAGTATTTCAGTCTTTGAGAGGTTATTTAGAACTGTTCCCTTTATCCAAATTTTCTCAAAGGGTCAGCCATATTACCAGATCAATAAAAGTTTGGATCTTACCCCAAATATCATGTTGCCAGCCAATCCTCTAATAACTAAAACTAAAGGTTTATTATAAAAGGAAAAAAACAAAACAGGAGAGATGTTAAATAGTCATAGCAATCGGGTGCATGCTGCAAATGACTTCAAAGTCCACATATAGCAGATTCTCAGCAGAACTGTGCAGTGTGCATGCTTGTACAGTTCCTCTGGAGTACCTTAAATACCTGGTTGGGTCTTAGTCCTTTGTTTCATAGCTTCAGATGTAGAATAGCTGATCCAGAAGTAGGAGGGAAACGGGAAGGAAGACAAGATGGAGATAGTGCAGCTGCATTTTATAGTCTTTGTGGCTTGTACTTCCTTTGTCCTAAACACAACCACACAGCACATGGCATTGAAAAGCCCCAGAGTCCCCTTTCCTTGGACATGTTATTGCACATCCTAGAGACTCAAGGTGTAACCCCTGGGTTACTTTACTAGATTCATAGTACCTTTGAGTTCCCTTGATGGGCCATTAAGCAGGCTTTGTGCTGCTGCCATCCAATTTGGTGGTGTCACCCAGAAACAGCACAAGTTTGAAATAGAAAGATACCATATGTAATACAAAACTGATACATACATGTCAACATGTTTATCAATCTTAGTGAATCATTATTTTTCTATAGGTGTCTTGCATGCTGTATTCTGTGTATTTATTGCAATTCTGTAATATTTGCATCAGTAATTATTAAAATGTCCATTCCTAATCCAGACAGCATCAGACAAGTGTTATCTATGCCATTTGTCAAAAGTTCAATTTTCTTGCACTGAAATAGATTTTCTTCAGTCCCTATACATTAGTATTATAGCAAATCTAATACTGCATACTTGCATTTGTTTGGATTCCGGATGTTTTGTTTCCTGTCTTTGAGTGTGCTATGCAGTTTTGGTTTCTCAAATTACAGATATGTTAATCCTCATCAGTAGATTGATTGCCTCTCCATGAAACTGGGGTTTGCCTGAGCTTTAATACATTGAAGGGTAAATTTTGTCTTCCATGACTGAACAGAATTTTTACCTGTGGGGAAATAGGTGGAACATGAGGACTTTATATGACCCCTAGCTTTTTGTTAAATCTTCTTATTGAAGATAAGGATACAATAAGAAGCAACTAGTGTAGATACATAGAAGAAATCATGCACATATGAAGTTGTATTGGATATGTACTACAGGTGAAAAGATATATATCATGTGTTCCTGATTGTTTTTATGCAAATGCTGAAATACATCTTCCCCCCCTTTCCATTCCACTGTTAATCACATCAGATACATAGGTGACTCTTCCCAGTTGCTCGAGCCACCAATAAAAGAATGACATAAGATGGGTATTTTGATGAATGCCCCACTGGCAAATGTTAAAAATTCTGTTGTACCATTTTGTTTTAGAACACTTCCAGATCGTAGCCCAGTGTCACAATTTTCTGAGCTGGATTGGAGCATATTTAGGCACAAGTCTCTATACCTCATTAAATTAAGTTGTCTCAGGCCATGTACACAGTACAGGAATAATCGCGCAACAAGCCCATTGCGCTTCAAAAGTCACATGGTTTTTGTAGCGCAGGATCGTGTACACACTCTGCCACTTGTGACGGAACAGAGCCCCCCCTGCAATTCGCGATTTCACAAGAAACCCAATTGAATTGTGGGAACCTATCCCACAGTTCCATCCATCCTGAATTGGCGCTAAGAATCCTGGGTAGAAGGAGAGTAGCGCTGAGCACCATGGGTAAAGGCTTGGTTTCCCATGGTGCATTCTGTTCCCCTTGCGTCACGAGAGTTGCTGCTAGCAACTTGCTCCCATTTTCAACAGTAGCGCATTACTTCCCGGAAGTCCTTTGGCAGCAACATGGATCCAGGTCTGATCTCGACTGTCACCTTCAGCATAATGAATACATCTCGGCTGGTGGCACAGTATGCGTTCAGCTTTGAATCAGACCAGGATTCAGATGATCCTGGGCTGGTGACTGCCATGCAGAACAACAGCACCTCATTGCTGAGCTCCTTCACAGAGCATCTGCACATGGTGCACCGCCCGTTCTGGTCACAAGATTCAAGCACCAAGTGGTGGGACCGCATCGTTTTGAAGGTGTGGAATGATGAGCAGTGGCTACAGAACTTTCAAATGTGGAAAGCCACATTCATGGAACTGTGTGAGGAGCTAGCCCCTGCCCTGCAACGCAAGGACACCAAAATGAGAGCCGCCCTCACAGTGGAGAAGCGTGTCGCAATCGCGCTGTGGAAAATGGCGACTCCAGACTGCTACCGCTCGGTCGCGAATCAGTTTGGAGTTGGCAGGTCGACCGTCGGGTTAGCACTTTCACAAGTGTGCAGAGCCATTAATCGTGTTCTGCTCCGGAGGACAGTGATGTTGGGCAATGTGCAGGAGATCGTCAATGGATTCGCGGCCATGGGATTCCCGAACTGTGGAGGGGCAATAGACGGCACACACATCCCTATTCTCACTCCAGAGCATCTTGCTACTGAGTATATTAATAGGAAGGGCTACTTCTCCATGGTGCTTCAGGCACTCGTGGATCACAGGGGGCGTTTCACGGACATAAATGCGGGGTGGTCAGGTAAGGTGCATGATGCTTGCATTTTCCGGAACAGGGGCCTGTACCGGAAGTTGCAGGCAGGGACCTTCTTCCCCGATGGTAAAATTACTGTTGGGGATGTGGAGATGCCCATAGTCATCATAGGAGACCCAGCCTACCCACTGATGCCTTGGCTCATGAAGCCCTATACTGGAAATTTGGATCCCAGCAAGGAGCGCTTCAGTTACCGGTTAAGCCGGTGCCGAATGACCGTAGAGTGCGCCTTTGGGCGCTTAAAGGCCGCTGGCGCTGTTTGTACGGGAGGCTAGACTTAAATGAGGACAACATTCCAGCCATCATTGCGGCGTGCTGTGTCCTGCATAACCTCTGTGAAAATAGGGGAGAGAAATTTCCCCCTTCATGGGACGTGGAGGCTGAGTGGCTACAGTTTGCCTTCCAGCAGTCAGCCACTAGGAGTATCAGGGGGGCACAGCTGAGAGCTGTCTGCATAAGGGAGGCACTTAGGGTGCATTTTAATGATGGGGACTCATAGGACGCATTGCATCACTGTGCAGTAGTGTTCCCAAGCACTACTGGGTGCTGATTGGCGGTTGGAGGGATGGTGCCGGTGGGCGTGTACTGTACTATGCTCGAATGAGTGAATACTAAACATGCAACAACTAATCTTATTGTGTATCAATAAAGACACTGTGCAAAGTTCAAGTGATTCAATTTTATTATTATAAAACATTAAATATTTACAGTAAGGAGTGCCTGCAGAAGGGGCTATAGATGCGTGTAGGTGCGTGTCTCAGTGCCATAGCTTGGTGCAGGAGTGGATGTAACATTGTACCAGGGGGGTCCCTGGGCTTCAAAGAACTGCTTTGAGGGAGAATGGGGCATGGGGGACAGAAAGTGTTGCTGTGGCTGCAGGGAGGCGCGAGCCTGGAGCAGCTGGGTCTGCAGACCAACCATGGTCTTCAGCAGTTGGGTCTGCTCCTGTAGGATGCTTATGAGGGCATCCTTCTGCTTCTGCCTCTTCACATTGTTTTCTTTGCGCTCCTGCCGGCACTCCTGCCTCCATTGTCTAGTCTCCCTTGCTGATGCCTCGTTGGACTGCATCAGCTCCTGGAAGATATCCTCCTTGCTCCTGCGAGGCCTCCTCCTTATCTGTCTCAGCCGGTCAGTTGGCGCAGACCACCAACCGGCGAAGGTCTTTTCTAAGGAAAAATGAAACATCATAAGTAGTGCTATTGTTCTCACTTTGGTTAAGGAGCCGGTAATATGCTTTCCTGCCACATTCCGCTGTGCCCACGGGACAGGGCATTGTCGGGGACTGAAAGGGCTTTTGCAAAGGGAGGTTCGGGTTGCCGAGACAAGACACACAGCTCCGTGAACTATTTGCAGTGCTTTGGGCTATTAGTTCACATACGGCACTACCATGGAAGCCGATATCTCGCTGCTTAGAGTGCCTCTGCAAGCCAGAATGCATATCCTGCATGTCACTGGTTTTCAGCCAGGACCGTACGCAGCAGGCTTGTGCGCAGCCCTGGGTCCCGCTGCTGTGCTTTGCAATTGGCGAGGGAGAGTATCCCTCTATGGGGGAGGGGAAACAGTTGCTCTCCCATTGAATTTACCTAGGAGGCTGTGGAAGTACATCGAGGACACCTTCAGTGATCTCAATGGAGAGGATTTCTTGGCAATTACAGCATGCATTGATGCACTGCTCATGTAATGTGGGGTAAACCCCCCCCCCATCCAAAAAAGAAAAAAGAGGATGAAACTCAAAACGCCTATTTCCTGCCCGCTCTTCATTTGCCCGCAAAGCTTATCCAGCTAGCATAGAAGCCACTTCTGATTAAACTTACCAGAGCTCCCCTCTACTGCCTCCGAAGACAGTATGGAGAAGGAATCTGGGCAGCACGGGTCAGGTGGCGTGGAGAACAGCTCCTGGCTCCCTAGGTCGGCTGCACCGCTTTCACCCTCCAGGTCACCTTCCACCTCCACGTCCTTGTCGACGAATTGCTCGTCACCATCTGCTCTGGTTTCCTTTTCGTGGGGGGGTGCCGACGTGTCCACAGGAGATTTTGGGGTGGTTGTGAGATCCCCGCTCAGGATTGCTTCCAGCTCCTTGTAAAATCAGCGCTCCGGCTCAGCGCCGGCTACATGCCGGTTTGCCTCTCTGGCTCTGTGGTACGTAATCCGCAACTCCTTCACCTTCGACCTGCACTGAAGAGTGTCTCTCTTGTACCCCTCCTCTGCCATGGCCTGAGAAATCTGGCCAAAAATATCGAAATTCCGCCGGCTGCCATGTATCTGTGCCTGTACAGCGGACTCTCCCCAGATGCCTATGAGATCAAGCACCTCGGCTGTGGTCCAGACTGGAGCACGTTTGCTGCGCTGAGCCGCCATTGCTCTTGGAGCACACAGCTGCAGCTGCAGCTGCAGCTACACTCCACACCAAGCAAACAGGAAGAGTGAAGAATTCAAAAGTTCCCGGGAATGATGGGAGGGTGGGTACAGTCACGTCACAGCCACAGAGTGCAGAAGGAAGTGCAGAAGGGATGGAATTGGAATTCTGGGACATTTCCGGAGGTTTCATATTGTGCGGGAACCGTACACACGCGAACTATCGCGGAACAGCTGTTCCGCGGTAGCCGCTATCACCCTCGTTTTGGTGGTGTACATGTTGCGCGTTAAGACGGCTGTTACCGCGCAACAACATGGATTTGTGTGTGGACGCTGTGCCTGTTATTGTGCAATAACGAGCGTTATCGCGCAATAACTTTGCAGTGTGTACAAGGCCCCAGTCCATCAGTTCTTTATAACTTTTTTACAAAGAGTAAAGAGATTGGGTCAGTTTTAATCCAATTTGAAAGTTTTTGTACTTTGCCAGTTTCAATTTATTTCACCGAGAGATTTTCTGAATTTACTTTGTCTACTCTCCTGTGGTTGTGATGAGGGTGTGTTCTTTATCTGCTACAAAGGTTTTTGACCTCTGTCCAAGCATCTCCCAAGCTGGTTTGTGCTTATCTAGCATAGAGAAAATCAGAAAACAAAGTCCACAGTTAATCTCTACACCTTTGCACATGTTTGCTACTTGATCTGCTTACAATGTGAAAAGTGGTAGACACTTACTGTTCTCCCCCTACCTGTTCAAAAACCAGACACTTCGGAGCACAAATGCTCTTAGTTTAATTTAATTTTAATCTGATTCTTCAAAATTTAAATTTTAGAGAATTTGTGTAGCTCATTTGTAGTAGGGTATCCATATATTATGGCAATGAAAAATTTAAAATTTGCAACTTTATAGTTGCAGTGTACATAAATTTTTCTGTCATGGCATATGTTGTGTCAAGCTTATAAAATGTTCATGTAGTACCATAAGTGAATCTCTACATGTTGTTTGTAAGAGATTGTTAGTTGAGAACAGTAAAAAACCAGCTGAAAAGCATTAGGAGTATCAGGCAGGATTGGAGGGGTTGGCTCTGCTGAACAAGATGCAACTCTGGCTGGATGGGGAATCTCCTTGCCACTGCTGGTGCTCCTCTCCACCCCTGCCCAACTCTCTCCTCACTTTGGTCAGGAAGGGAAGCTGGTAGCATTGGAAAGGAACCGACTCCAGGATAAGCAGCCCCCCTCATTGCTAAAAGGAGTGCATGCAGCCAAAAGGTAGTGCTCCAGGTGGAAGATGGCATCTGATTTCAACAGCCACATTTCTGACCGTGGAGCTCAGCTGTTTCCTCTCCCTCTGTTTCCTCCTTAATTGAAAATGGAAGTCACTGAATGCAGCATGGAAGCTGCTAATGTCTGAGTGCAGTAAGGAGCTTTAGGCCCAAGCTCCTGCCCTCTGCCGCCACAGGATCACTACTTGTATCCCAGTCTGTAGACAGTAATAGAGCTTCTGTGGAGCACATCCTAGAGCCCCAGGCTAGTATCTTCTTTGAGAGCTCTAGCAAGGGCCTGTGTGAGGGAGGGGAGACACAGAAGCCCGGCCTTTTTGGGGACAAGGGAGTGTGTTTGCTCTGGGAAATGTTTTCAGAGCAGTCTCTGAGCCTTGGTTTGCTCTCCTCTTGGAAGCAGAATTATTCCCAAGACAGTGGTGTGTCCTCTGTTCACCTTCAGAGTAATGCAGAAAACACCAAGCTGTAGACATAAGCTGTCTGTTCTTCCCTGTCTGATACTCCATGTGCATGCACAGAGAGAAAGCTGCTCCTTAGGGGAGGAAGGCCAGCAGTCTGAATCAGCATTGGAGAATCAAATAGTAACATATATTTAGAGTAGACAAACAAAAACAAAACTAGCAAAGGATAGCCCGTCAGGCAAAAGCGTGAGTATTATCAAACTAAGCTTAGGAGGTCACAAGCTATAGCTATGTATTTTTTGTGCACAAGTGAGTGTGTGAGGAGGATTTCCAAACTTAAAATATTGGGAAAATATTGCACTGTCATTCCCAGCTGCTGCTATGGATCATCATGCCCTACTATTCACGTTATTGCTCCTAGCTTCAACTGAAGGGTGTCATGCCTCACGACCTCCTTCACCAACATGACTGAGAAGTGAGGAATAGAGCCTAGCAAATCCATGGTTATCTGCATAATATCTGTAGATATTTGTATCTACAGATCATTTTTATAGATGATGATTTGGATTCAAATCCAACTTTATATCTAAAGCCCTGCAAATCTATGGCTATTTGCAGACCATTTTTGCAGATTAGATGCTGATGCATATTTTGTATCTGCAAAGTAGAGCATTGCACAGTTACAAAAATGTGAATCCCTATCTGCCAGAATCAACTTCTATCTGACCCATGATCCACAGACTTTTGACTGTCTGCATCTTCACCATACCCGCACAGCCTTGGGGTCCCCAATCAGCTTTGCTTTGGCCAGCCCCCCCACTGATCAATGGCCAGTCCCACCAAGCAGCTGATTGGCAGCCAGCCCTTACCCCTAGATCTCAAAGGTGGGGAAGCAGCCTCAAAGACTATGAGCTGCAGACAGCTGCTTCTCCACCTTTTAGATCCACACCTGATTCATGATCTGGGTGAAAGGTTTGTGGATATCCACAAATTTGCAGGGCTCTAGTGTTGAGTTGGACAGCAGCACAGAGACGAAAGAACCAGCAGGCAGAAGAAGCATCTCTTGGTGTGTGTGTGTGTGCGTGCATGTATGCATATATATAACTTTTTAAAACCCAGGCCTTTATTCAATAAGGCCAAAAGGTTGCTCAGTGTGCACCATTAAAAATGTAACCTGATAGCCACATTTAACTTTGTACTTTTGTTTCCCCTGGTGGTCAGGAATTTTGTTTTTCTACCTGGGAGAGATTTTACCTGAATGAGTGTCATCCTTATTGTACAGGCCCTTCAGTCAACCAAGTCCAGTCAGGCATTGTCTTGGCCTCCCTTATGTGGTCATGAAAACTCTCAGGTATCATCAGGCCAACAAAAATAAATAAATTAAATGTGAAATGCTATTTGTGGGCCTTGTTCCTTGGGATCAGACTCTCAAACAATTATATCTTTATGATATAATGGGATTTTTATGGGAAGCTGAGGCCAGCCTGAGTCGTCAGAAAAATCAGCTTACTGTCCTAACTCCTGCTAAACACTATAGAAAGGAATACGGGTCATCCAGGAAATTGAAGCATTCTGTGAAGTTGTTCCATGAATAACAGGAAAAATTATCTTTGAGTGGTAGCAAGAACAAGTGGAGGGGGGCAGAAGCTGTCCTCTGTTGTATTAGAGCTATCCTCTAATTCCCACCCTCATCCCCCCTCAGTCTGCCCCCAAATCAGTCATTTGTGGAATTAGGTATCTGATTGGTGCCAGAATCTTCCAGTTTAGGAGCAAAAGGTTGATCAAATATCTAGAGGGGGTCATCTCTGGAGATGTGCTAGAGTTTCAGAAACTTTCTCCCATTTCTAGCCTCTCTAGCTCTTGGAAAGGCCATGACATTAATGAAATCATCCATCTACTTCGGAATGGAACTTTGTAACCTCTCTCCATCCTATTTCTAGTCTCAGAATTTGCAGCAAACCGAGCAGGCGTTGTCTGAAACATCTAAATAAGTTCCTAATGGAAATTTGTTTTCAAAATGTTCCTGTTTTTCTGTGCTCGTACAGTTCTTAAGTTTACAGTTGAAGGGCGGCCTCTTTATTTTCTCAGCTTTGATTTTTACATTTGATTTTATGTGTGTTCCCAATGTTAGGCCAGAAAGATTCTTTCCCCAAGAATCAGGCAGCATAGATAATGCTGAAGAGGTTTATTCATGATACCGGGAAGAATGACAGGACAGCTTCAAATTGGTGGTGGTACAGTGGTCAAATATATATGCTTCTTTGTCAGTTACATAATCCACTTGGAATTCTTTACCTGTTTACTTACAAGTACAGACTTGTTCCACCCAGAGAGGACAGAGGTGATAATGACCGATGCAGAGACGCTTTAATTACATTAAAGGTCCTATGGCTACATTTAGGGTGGGGTGGGAGGATGGGATGGAGAGGAGGGTCCATACAGCTAGTCAGAAATGTATTGTTCCCATATAGGCCAGAATTTCTCAATAGGCAGCTGGTCACTGCCTTACTGATTTGTTCACAGCACCCTTGTCCTTGGGTGGGTCTGGTATGACTGTTAACCTGTTTCATGCCACAACTTACTGGCAGGAAAAGTATCCAAGCTGTAACAGAGGAGACCTGATAGAGAAAAGTCTACAGGGACAAAAAACCCCAAAACATTAAAGCCTAACACCAATATGTTTCTCAAGTATCATGGTACTAATAATATTGACTTCAGGGAAGAAGGAAATTCACTGGACAATTTTCCTGATTGGGTTTTGTACAGAGAGAAAGCTGAAGCAAATTCTAACACCAGTATATAGTTCCTGTAGTATTCTGGATTCAGGATAGAGGTGCTGTGCCAAGGAAGTCATGCAGGATATGTCTACACAGCAAAGAAAATCAAGTGGCTGGCCTATCCTGGCTGACTTGGGCTTGCTGGCCTTGCGTTGCAGCACTGTTTCATTGTAGGGTCGATTTTTTTTTCTTTTTTTTTTTTTTCTCTGAGGTTGGACTGGAATCTGGGCTCTAGGATTTTGTGTCTCATAAGTCTGCACAGCAATGGAACAGCCCTTTGAGCCTAAGCTTTGTGAGCGTGACCCATGGGTTTTTCTTTGCTGTGTAGACATATCCTCATAGACCTTGCTTGAGGATGAATAATAATCAGAAACAAGATCTCATCTCAGAAGAATGTTAATAAAAGATTGCCATAATGAAAAACAAATGTTATGGAAACAAAAATCCTGTTGTTATTGGAGCTTGTTGGGAATTCGGATGTTATACTTTAGCATGCTTATATGAACTCTGGGGTCTTTGGATACCTATTCAGTAATTCCCAGATATACCAGCTGTATCTCATCCATTGGCCAAGATCTAGTTGCATATTCTCTGCTCCCATAACTGGTGAATGCTGAAAACCCAAAATTTTTAAACAAGACTTTTCCCAGTTTAGTACAGGTAATGGGTACCAGAAAAAAAGCACAGGATTTACCTGCTAGAATGCAGTGGTTCACTGAGGTCTTTTCCATGGATAACAGACTTGTTCTGGTGAAGGCACTCAACATGCCTGAAAGGACTTTCCTAATAATTGGCAAGAACACTATCAACACTATTCCAGAGAGAAATTTTTGTGGCCTGGGTCTAAGTCTGTGTGCACAGTTCACCGGGGGGGGGGGATGAACACCAAGACATAGGTGCCGAAATTGGATTAGCAGAGTGGCTCCTGTATCCAGGAACATCTCTCTCATCGTAAGTCAGTTGGGGTTGGAGGGGGAATAATGCAACCTTTTCGCATCTGGAAACAGTAAAACGTTTGGCTTTGCTGTGTGTTAAAACCTAGGATGTGAGATGGTAAATGACCTCTTACAGAGCTGGACAAGTTCTTATTATAGGTCTTACCATCTTTTCCATTGTTCTTTTGGTCAGTACAAAAAAATAGGAAAGTGATAGTGCTTGTGGCTCTTAGCCTCTATTTAATATAGTATTAGATCTTCAGGTGTCTCACAGAGTAGGTCCGCTATTGCAAAACCAACCTCTGTCCAAGGTAAAGGCAGTTATTAAATGATTACTTGGATGAAGTAATTATTGCGCTCATGGACCTCAAAATGGAAGTCCACAGATACAATTTATTTTAGTAATTGTTGTGAAGTCCATAGTTTAGCTACCGTATTAAGGCAGGGGAACCTAACCCTGAATTCCCTACAGAGGGTTTCATTGTGGGTGTATAGGAGTGTTCTAGCAAAAAGGTCAAATCTCTATAGTGTGGTGTTCTCAGCATGTTCAAAAGAATGATGTTTTTTACCAACTTCAAACATTAAGGGCTTCCTCAGGGTATCAATCTTACTCCAAGGTCAGTCTGCTCTTCACAGCACTACCCAGATAGAAATCTTGCAAGAGTTCTCATTGTAATCATAATCATTAGAGTGAGTGTCCTGATGACTCTTGTCTCCAGTCAGATGTGTCTTACCTGAAATTGAATTTCTCTTGAGTTCCAGGTTTATACTTCAGACAGGTAGTCTTCACTACTGTTGCAATATTCATTCCATAAGTAAATTCAGTAAATATTCCTGCTTTGATTATTAAAATCCAGTCTTTAGGATCACTGATAGTCTCAGGGCAGAGTAGTCGTATTGCTTATATTGAGACCTGTTAAGTAGCCATTAGTTTACCAAATTCTGCATATTGGTCATCCAGTCTTTGCCAATGACATTTCCTGGTTTTGGCAGAAGTTTTCTCTATGCTTTAGTGTCTAGCAAAAGGTGGAGGAGATTATAAAAATTGTCTACCTCATTTTGGGTGTTCACATTTTAAAGGATGATCCTACTTCCCACTCTGAAGGTATGATGCTATGAAAACCCCCTTGATACAGATTTATAGACCATATTAATTAAGAAAGGGGACCTTTCAGGTAACCATGTATACATTTTCTTATTTGGAGGTGTAAAGCTCAAAGTGTCCCTCTAAAAAGGACCAGGCAGCACAATCAATACCGAAGAGGTTTATTTTCACGTTACTGGGAAGGCTGTTACACACAGCTTCGAAGTTATGCCTGTTGTTGTTTGTAAGAGTGTTGGCTTGCAATTTGCTAGCTGCAAAAATACCTAAAGCCTAACAATTGTCAAGAAAAGGGTTCTCCTAAAGCTTCCTTTTTTGCCTTAAATTTTTCATTTTTAGTCCTCAACTGAAGACCGCCATGTTGCAACTGCTATGCTGGCCATAAAGGCCGGAGACGCCTGCTTCTGAAGACGGCTGATGCTCCTGAATTGGGTTGCATGGTACAAAGAGATGAGGCACTCCCATACTGTCCTATCAACAAAACAGAGTACTGAAATAACATCCAATTGCTATGGCCTCCTTTTTAGCCAATTGCCTTTTTTGATCTGTTGAGCTTAATTTTGATCAATATTTGTCACTGCCACTGTAAAATAAAACAAGGCTTTAGTTTTCCTTTGAATGCAGACTTTTTCCTCTGTGTTTTGCGGGCTTGTTTGTATCATCCCTGGGTTCTGAAACTTAAAACCAAATCTGTTGAATGGTATATTCAAATACTATATGCAGAGGCTTATCTGTTTTTTGACCTTGAGTAAATCAATGAGCTCTTTGTCCTGAGAACCAAGAAAAGGTTCATTTTGCATGAGTTATGAGGATAAAATTCTACACTTGAAAGAAATCCTGCATAGTATTGCTAAACTACACTTGCACTTTTCACAGGTTTTTATTCATGTATGTAGTTTTGAAATTATGCAGAATATAATCTATAATGTAACATTAGAAATAATTAAATATAGTGAAAAGTTAGCACAACCAAACGCTAGTGAAAGCTATAAAAAACCCCCACAGTTAAAGGGTCACTGCCAACTTGAAATCTTGTAAATAGAGTAACTGCCTTTATTTAATATTCACAGTCCAGTTAATATTTTTAATGAGTAACAAGAAGCAATTTGTAGTTCTTGATGTTTCTATGAGCTATACTAAAAAGAAGTGTGACAGCTTGATGTTGGTCACTCCAATACATGTGTGGCTTCTCTCTCCCATTTTGCACTAGTCTGAACAAAATCTGTTTAGCCTCTTATTCCTAGGAGATCCACTTTCTGGACACTACAGTGCAAATTAGTGATGGGCACATAAAGACCACCCTATACCAAAAACCTACTGATCGCTATAGTTACCTGCATCCCTCGAGCTTTCATCCAAGACACACCACACGATCCATTGTCTACATTCAAGCCCTAAGATATAACCGCATTTGCTCTGATCCTTTAGACAGAGACAGACATCTTCAGGATCTCAATCAAGCGTTCTTAAAACTACTGTACCCACCCGCAGAAGTGAAGAAACAGATTGACAGAGCCGGATGGGTACCCAGAAGTCTAGTACAGGAGAAGCCCAAGGAAAAAAAAAAACAGAATGCCATTGGTCACCATCTACAACCCCCAATTCAGACCTCTTCAACACATCATCAAAGATCTACAGCCTGTTCTTCAAAATGATCCGTCACTCTCTCAAGCCTTGGGAGACAGACCTCTCCTTACTTACAGACAGCCCCCAACCTTAAATGGATACTCACCAGGAACTACAGATCAAACAACAGAAACATTAAAGCAGGAACATAACCCTGCAACAGAACATGCTGCCAACTTTGCCCTCATATCTACACTAAAGACACCATCACAGGACCTAATCAAGCCACCTACTCCATCAAGGGCTCATTCACCTGCTCATCCACCAATGTGATTTATGCCATCGTGTGCTGGAAATGCCCCTCTGCCTTATATATTGAACAAACAGGACAGTCTCTGCCCAAAAGAATAAATGCACACAAATCTGACATCAGAAATTGCAACACTAAAAGACCAATAGGGGACCACTTCAATCTCTCTGCTCACTCCATTGACGACTTGATAATAGCTGTGTTGAAACAGATGAATAACAAATGACAGCTTCAAAGAGACTGCGGAACTTGAATTTATATGCAAATTTGACTCAGTTGCCTTGGGGTTAAACAGGGACTATGGATTTTTCTCTCATTACAACAGGTGATTTGACCTCAACTTCCTCTATGTGCTGTTCCCCAGTGTTTGAATTCTAACATCTATTTTGATTTGCTGTTACAGCCTGACCTGATCCTCTGTCATACACTTCCCTGCATTTAATTTCCTCCCATTCTGTAAGTTTCCCATCTTCAAAGTGTCTGATGATAAATAAATCTGTTAGTCTTTAAAAGTGCCACAGGACTCTGTTGTTTTTCTGCAATAGACTAACACGGCTACCCCTTTGGAACTCATCAGGGATCTTGGTGTCTCTTGTTCCCACTTCTCTGCTGCTCTGCAGCATCAATGCTGTCTGGCCCCATTACTGCAGTCTAGTGAGATCTCAAGCTAAATAGGCAGGAGAACTCAGATTTTTTTTTTTTTTTTCCCCTGGATTCTATCTAAGTGAGAAACAGAGCTAGTGATTTAGAGACTCTCATCTACTTGAGACTAAAAGAATCTAAGATTAATCACAGTACTGAAATCACAAGCCATCCCTCTAATGCTGGATAAGGTTGGAGAGAAACTGATGTAGGTTACAGTGATTTTTGTACACTGTTGCGATTCTATTCTATTATTTTATTCAACCTTTTTAAAAAGTATCAGTAGGCACACTATAGGCTCTGGGTGCTGATCATAGTAACCAAAACACACATTACACTTTAATGTAATGGATTTTCAATATATAGATAAATGTCCTCAGTACTTTTCTAGCCTTCAACTTACCCTGTTCCGAAATACCTCATGGAGTCCTGGGGGTTGGGAGAAAGAGGCTTTGCAGCACACTCACCAGGATAATAAACTTGGGTTCTGGTGGAGCAATTTCCAAATTAATAAATACTGCCCTATAAGCGTATTAGATGCTAGCATGGATCCTGAAGCAATGGTGTAATATACTCCTGATACAACTTAAGTAGGCTGTGGTATTGAGGCACTAGTTTGAGCTCCAACTTGTCTTAAGGGATAGTCACACAGAGAATGTTACAGCAATCTAGATTTGCTGCATATCAATGAATATATGTGATCCCTCTGTATCTGCATCACTCAATTCACAGATTTTTTTTTTTTTTTTTTTGAAGGTAGGGTTGTTTAATGTTTGTAAAGAGTTTAGAGCTGCTCAGTTTTAAAGTGTTGCTGTCCCTTTAGTGTATGCTGCTATTCTATTTATAATAATTGCAGTACAGGTAAAATTAAAAGAATTACAGACTTCAAGAGGACAGATTTTGAGAAGCAAAAAAGGAATGAGTTTCTTTTAAAATCAGAAGATAGACTAGATGAGACATCTTAAAGTACACCAACTTCTCAGCTATCTCAGATTGAGTAAAGACAAAGGATAAAGGCAAGGAGACAATATACAAATTTTTTTTTTTTAATGTATAGGAGGAAAAATTGAAATCACTTGAGTAGGGAAAGGAAACAAATTATGGGGGACAGGGAGATGGCTGAAGTTCTGCAGACATATCTTGCTTTGAGGTTTCCTAAAGAATTCAACACAGTGTCAAATGTGAGAAGCAGTTGTTGATAAAATTGTTAAAGAACACATGAAAAAATATCTGGAGGAGATTGAATATGTTTAAATCATCAGGGCCAATGGAATCCACCTGAGTATTAAAGGAATTGGCTTTAGAATTTGGAACCATCATCAGTTATATTCAGTTGCTGTTGGAGGACAAGAAAGGTCCCTGAAGTCTGATACAGGGCTAATATAGTAACAGTAGTCACAAAGGATGATGCAAGGAATTATAAACCTATTTAGTTTAGCACAGTTCCAACTAAACATTTTGAACAACTAATCTGTCACTAAATGAGTATTTGAAGAAAGTGTCAAGTCATCACTGGCTTTTACGGTTGTCAAGTTGTTACAAGATAATTGTTTTAGTAGAGATGGATGATGCAGTGGATATTGGGTTTTTTGGTGGGTTTTTTTTTCGTAGGGGGAATGGCATTTGAGATTGTTGCAGTATTCGAAGAGAAACTATAAAAAGGTTAGTCTTTCAAGGACAACTCTCAACAATAGGAAGTGATAGGTATCTGTAAATTTTACTGTATCTTGAGAGCATGTTCATTTGGGCTTTATCGAGATTCTGTGCTGTATCCATCTCTCATTAATCTACTTAATGATCTGGAGAAGGAAGTAAAATATACAATTTGAGAATGTAATTTGTGTGGTCCATGTGATGTGCATAATATAATCCCTAGTCTGAGGAACTCCCAGGCTAAGCAAAACACAAGATGGCAATATTTTGAATCATACTATGCCTACATTGCATGTCTTGGTTTTATCTCAAGTGAGTATAGTCACTGAAGCAGGTCACTGTAACAATATTGAACTATCGAAAATTAATAAATATGACAGGTAAGTTTAGAGGAAGGGTTAGTTAGTTAGATAAATGGAAAGCAGTCTGCACCAGAAATGTAAATAGAAGTAAGAATGGACAACAAGAGGCTGAATACCTGTGTGGAAAGACCTAAGCATGCCAGTTGGAAAAAACTTAACGTGCTGTTGTAGTAAAGAGACAGATACAGTCATTGGACATATTGTGTTATGGAGGATTTGGTAGCAACTCCATAGTAGATAGTATGTGCAGTTTTTCAAGAAAAGTATTGTGTTCATTGCTGTTGATGTGCAAATAATTTTTTCACCATAATCTGAATTAAAATTACTCCTTTTTTTTTGAAATTTTATTTGTGTTGGGGGAATTCTTTAACTTTTTGATCCCTGCAATTTACAAATGGTTTTGTTTTAAAAGCATATTTTAACTTTGTTCATGCTGTTTGTCAAATGATGAGGGAAATTTCTATAGCCAAATTGATTTATAAAATTTTAGGCGCTTTCTTTTGAGTGGTCTAGCTAGTGAGCTCAAAGCTTTGCAAAAAGTAGGGATCTTACTCCCACAAATCTTGGGAGCACTGAAGGCCAGGCATTTTCCGCACTGGTGCACATCTCAGTGTGTTGAGAACTGGAGCTGTTGGTGTCCTTGGACTTGGGAGACTTGGATTCAGTTCCTTGTCCTGCCACTGAATTCCTGAGGTACCTCTGGCCCAGATCCTCTAAAATACTTAGCTGCCTCGATGTTTTGGAGGGTTTTGTTTATAGTCTCTCTGCTTCACTTCATATCAGTTAAATGAGAATAATAGTACTTGCCTACCTTGCAAAGGTTTCGTGAAGATAAATACATTAAAGACTGTGAGGTTCTTAGATACTATCATTACAGAGATCATATAAGTAAGATAGATAGATATGACAGACTCTTTGTGGGTTAGGATCTCTACTAGCATTCTTTCTTTTAGAACAGTGTTGTGAGGTGTAGCGCTTCTGCGTCGCGGAGGGCGCCCCCTTCGGGTGCTTCGGGGAATTAGCCGGGGTGGGTGCCCTTTTTATCCCACAGTCTGTGGCTCCCGGCCCTGAGGCAGGGCGGAGCAGGCCACGTATAGAGTCAGTTGCCCCGGCCCTCAGGCAGGGTGGGGCAGGCACACAGTACAGAGTTAGTTGCCCCCGGCCCTCAGGCAGGGTGGGGCAGGCACACAGTACAGAGTTAGTTGCCCCCGGCCCTCAGGCAGGGCGGGGCAGGCACCCAGTACAGAGTCAGTTGCCTCCGGCCCTTGGCAGGGCGAGGCAGGCACCAAGGCAAAGAGTCAGCTGCCTCCGGCCCTTAGGCAGGGCGGGGCAGGCACAACACATAAACCTCTGTACGGGGTTGCTGAGGTTTGAATGTTACGGGTGGCTAGGGAAAAGGGGTGAGGGAGGGGGACGCAGGCCCACCCACTCCACTGCGTCCCAGCCCAGGGCCCTATTCAGTGGCAGAGGCGTCTGCCACTGTGGTTAGCGGGGCTCCGGCCGAAACACGCTGACCCTGGGCGGCTCCGCCACTCACTAGGCGGTAGCCAACCGCCCCTGGGCTTCTTCCTCCCTTCCCTGGGTTTGGGGTACCTGGGTCCGCTGGGTCGTCCTCCAGATCTCTGGGGTAGACAGCTAGGGGCATCCCCACCAGGCCATCCAGGTTCATAGGGAGGTCGGGGAGGTCCTCAATCTCCTCCACTGAAGGCAGCTCCTTGAGGTCGTAGGGCCCGAGCGCCACCGGGGGGGTCCTCTGGGGCCTGGAGGTCCTCGTCCGAGGGAAGCTCCTCGGGGTTGCAGGGTTCCCGCAGCTCCTCAGGGTCCTCGGTAGGGTGCGTGTCTGCCCCTGGGGCCTGCTGCACCCGGAATGGAGCTCCTGCCTTCACCTCAGGGATTCCTTCCCAGTCACAGGGCCCTGGTAAACTGGGCAGGCCCTCTGGCTGGATGGCCGGGGCGGGCCGGGCTGGCCTCCTGGCAGGGGCCTGGTTCTCTCCGGTCTGCCGCCGGAGAGGAGCCACGTCCTTCCCCTGCAGCAGCTTTCCCCCTACTGAGCTGACAGCCTGGGCATTTATACCTCCCTTTCCTGTCTGGACCCCGCCCTTCTGCTGCCGGGGCTGGAGCCCTGCAGTTCCCAGGTATGTCCGGGGGGGTGTCCGGGCCCTTCCTCAGGCCCCAGCTCGGAGGAAGGCCACAGGTCTTCTCTACATGAGGTTTGAAATTTCTTTCCCCCCTGTGAATTGGTTTCAAAAGGATTTGTTTTGCAAACGTGAGCTTGGTAGTGAGATGGTCAGTGAAGCTAACTTACTGTGTTTCTGGCAACACATACAGTGAGCATGGTACAGTTTTTGTGTGTAAACGTGATGCAGCACCTCCCCTGCAGAGTTTGGCCATGTAACTTTAAAAAATAATTAATTGCGTGAAAACATGCCAGTGCAGCTGGTAAACTGTTTGTTTCTTTGAATTTCATATTCTGTTTTGATTTATTTAGTAAAAACGTGGAAAGAAACATCCCGTAATGCATGAAAAAATTAAACTCTGGCAAAACTGGGCACTGTGCTATGTGTGAGCAGGGACAGAAGATGGGGCAACAGTCTTCTCTATTCCTGTGTGTAGAACAACAATCCCATGGAGGCTATACTAGTTAAATGGCTTTGTGGCAACTTACGTGCTACTCAGTTGCCCCAGATGCTGCTTTTACGTTATAGGTGCAATTTATGTTATAGTGTGAGACAAGGTTTTACCCCCGGTGACCCTTTATTCTCTTTTTGTCTAGCTTATATTTAGCTGTTACCCACCATTTCCTTTGCCCCACACTTCACCCCCCAATTGCCCCATGACTTGATTTACCTACTGATCCCATTTTCCCCCTTCCAGCCCAGAACCCTTTCCTAAAAACCCATCAACTCCCTCCAACTAAATCTCACCAGCTCAGAGCCCTTCCGTATCCCACTTAATCTATTCGCAGATGCAAATTCTTTCTTGACACTCCTAGTTTTATATACACACAAGCTCAGGAAACCCATCCACAGGTCAGCAGTCTTCCTTGAGTTCCGACAATCCCTCTGCTTATTCTTGAGTCTGGAAATTGGAAACAGAAGCACCAGAGAGAACATGTAATTAGAAATAGCCTCACAGAAGCCAGTGTTTGAGTCTCTAGCTGTAGTGTATGTGCTGCAGGACCAGAAGATCCAAGATGCAGCTAATAGTACTGTGGCTTCTGAGATGACCACAGTGGCAGCAGATATAGGAGCACCTGCAGAATAGCAACCACATGACAGCGGTAACAGTTTGTGACCCATCCAGATAGACCACTGTCAGCTATAGTAGAATTTCTGTAGATATGAATGCTATTACATCTTGGATTCAGAGTCTCTGGACTCTTTAAATATCTGGAAATGTATATTAGTCTGGGTTGCAGTATGCAAATAGAAATGAGAAGGTTGGTAGTGTCATTTGTCATAGTTTGACTGGGAAGGATAGAAGAAAGAGAAGGTTGTTTTATTATTTTTATTTCCAATATCATCCAACCCCTGAACCATAAATGGTGAAAGGAGAGGAGGCTAGGGAGTGCCAATTGATAGGGATGTCAGAGCAGCATTTGTTAGGACTATCCAGGAAACTTAACCTTGGGTATTAGACTGTGTTCTTGATTTTGTGTGTGAACATTTGCAAGAGAGAACATTGTGCTGACCACATTTCAGTTGACAAAGAAAATGTTGATGGAAATTATAGAATTTTTCTGAAGGGTAAAAATCAGTTTAGTCTGCTTCCACACTAAAAGAATGATCCATCCAAAGTCTCCGGCTTGTTTGGTCAGTAGATAGAAAGCCTGAGTGTATTGTTAATATAATTACATATATAAACAGTGATTTGAATGAGGGGAGGATGGCAGTCTTGTGGAGTAGCTCATAAGTGCTTTCCATGTCTGTATGGACAGATAAATATGGTAGGGAGACAGTTTTAGGAGAATTGAGCAAATGGGAATAAAGGTTTGCATTGTTGCCATAGCCAGCCTAGGAGTGAAGCAGTGCTGTAAGAGTAATGTTTCTGTACTAATTTGAAGAATCAGTTGTCCTTCCTGTGGTGTGTTTAGTGGATTAGGCTGTGGTTTGATGAACGAGGTGACAGTGTTAATATGCAGTTACTGTGGAAAGGATATAGGTAAGTGATACTCCATGATTTTTCATAAGGCCTGGTTATTTATAGGGCCCTACCAAATTCATGATTCATTTTGTTCAGTTTCATGGTCACAGGATTTAAAAAATCATCAATTTCCCAGTTTTGGATATTTATATTTGAAATTTCACCATGGGGGTCCCAACCAAAAGAGGTCTGCGAGAGAGGTCGTGAGGCTATTGTAGGGGGTTACTTTTCTGCTGCTGTTGTTAAAGGTGCTGCCTTCAGAGCTGGGCAATGTAGAGGGATGAACAGTTCTTTCCCCGTGTCCCAAACTATGTCCATGTTAAAAAGTGGGGGAGCATGGTCCTTTGGCCGCCTGCTCCCAGTGCCATTGCTTGGGGGCACCCAGCAGGGGTCTCCTATCATGCACTAGCTTTCTCTTGCTAGTCCCAGCCAGGGTGGGAAGGGATGGACTTGCCCTTTTCCTTCAGGGGCTGTTCTCGGGGCCAGGTTACACCCTCTAGGAAACTCTCCCACCTGCAAGAAGCTCTGCGGCTGTTCCTCGTACAGTGACCTCATTCTGATGCTGTAGCTGGAAAGTGAGGGGGCAGGAAGCGGGGTGGGCATATGGAGATTTCTGCAGCTGGAGGAGGCTCTCGGAGGTGAGTCTGACTTAGTTCCAGAAGCGGCCTCTGTAGGGGAACAGGAAGTCCCATCTTCCCTCTCCACCTGGCCCTGCCAGGACTAACAGCTAGAGCCCAGCTCGTAATAGGAGCACCTCTAGGAGCTCTCCTAGCCCTGTGGGTCCCTGGTAGATTCCAAAGGGGAGACGAATGTGCTGCAGACCAAGAAACCTGTTCATTTGGTAGGGTCCTAATTATTTATAATTCATCATTGTTTGGTATGGCTGTATAAACGTCGGGGGTTTTTTTAGGCATTTCTGTTTCAAAATTGGTGAACTTTGGAGGCATTTTGCAATCCAGGGAAAAATGTTATCTTTTCAATGCCCTTAAATCACAAAAAACCCAGAGGGTTCTTTGTTAGCCAAGCCAAAAAGAGTCTGTTGATTCCTCTGTGATTCTGAGTATCATGCTTCATTACACTACATTACATTACACTCTATTCCCCTATTTGAATATTGGTGCTTTGGTTCAAGTCATTGTGGAGCTGATTTAAGTCTCTTGTATTTTTAAAAAAAGTAATGGATTTAATTAAGTTGAAGATTTATAAAACAAATTGGAAAGCTTGTGCTATAGCAATTTAAAATTATGACGACCTAGGTTATTTTTTAAATACCATTACAGTTTTTCTTGACTTTTTTTTTTTTAAACTGCTCTAGGCAAAAACCAAAATATTGAAAATTATGGCCTTGATTTAGCAAACAGGTACATACTAGACTCACATGAATAGTCCCATTGAGTTTAATGGAACTATTCATGCTCTTAACGTTAAGCAGATTTATAGATGTCTGCATTGTCAAGGGGAGAAAGTTGGGTTTTTTTCCTTTTTATCACAGTGACTTTAAATCAGTCTCTTCAGCTTTGAAGCCTCTCTAAAATCTTCGCTCCATCCTTGTGTCCTCTTCCTGAAGTTTGCTGTAGTGGATTCCCTTACGCCATTGTATTGACCTATCACTGTTTCTCCAGTTTCCCCAAGTGAGCATTTGAATCCAGGGACAACTATCCTGACAAGGAAGGCCTGCGCATCATCGCTCCTTATATTTCTCCACTAGCAATAACAACAACAAAAGTCGAAAGAGTCTGCCCTTTGCCTCTAGCTTATCACTTTCTTTCTGGAATCTTGTGGTCACCATCTGCAGCTAGGCTCTTTCCACACTTATCTCTTTCTAGCTCAGGAAATGATTCTTCCCACTTCTTTGGAAATTCCTTGACAAATTTCTTCTGAAATATAGTCCTGATTGGTTTCTTACAGCCAGAAACTTAAACTCACTTGTACATAACCAATTCAGTGAGGAGGCAGGGCTTCTCCTATTTTCTGAGTGGAAGGATCCATCAAAAAAAAGTAATTCTTGTTTATCTCTCTAGTTAAAACGTTAGAAGTGGGATTCACAGCTCTAGGTGACTGCTCAGAAATCAGCAGAAAATCAGAGTTGAACAATGCTCCTCAGTTTTTTAGTTACGATTTTATGTGCTAGTTGTAGCAGATAAGTTTAAAATTACGTATATGTATATGCAGGCTGAAGTGTGCCTTTAAAAAAGGGTTTCTATTCCTTTAAGAAAACAGAACTCTGAGTAGTTGTCCAGTACATACTTCAGGATTTCAATGAACTTAGAAGATTTACCAATAAGAACAGGAAAGAGTGCCTTAACCTAAAGCTTGGAACACCTACCAATGTTCTTACCTGCAGTTATAGAATTCCTTTGAGCTGTGTTGTTTGCAGCTTTGACCAAGGTTCTATAAAAGTAAAAGTGGTTGTCTTTTATTGGAATTGGGGCCCTTTTAAACTCCTACACAATCTGGCTGACGTCACATGACTCACTAGGTGTTGCGTGCTAGGAATCTTAAGAGCAGACCTGCCAGTAGTTGCACACAACACTTTGCAGGTGCCTTGAAAATGGAGATGATGAATATCAATCACAGGTGTTACTTTGTATCAGGCAAAGATTAGCATTTCTGGGAAATTCATTTCTTCACTTTGCCTGTATATTGCTTATGGGAAACTTTAATTCATTGGGTATCGTTAAGTGAGAAAACAACCATCTGATTGAAATTCCCGACTAAGTTCCATAAACCTCTGGGATATTTAGTTAAAATTCATTCCTTTTCTGAAGGCAAGACATGTGAATTAAGTTGATTTCACCTTTTTAATCTTTATGACGTTCAGGCATGCATCTGGGACTCAAATAGTTGTAAGTTTGGCGTGCATTTACAAAAAAGAATCTGAATTTTGTGGTTCTTGGAAGGAATCGGTTTTCTAGCAGGCTGTTGTCTACCTGAGGACATTACAAAGGCAGTCCTTGAAGCTGACAAAGCTCTGTTCACTAGCTGCCTGTACTCTGCTGAGTTGTTTCTTGCATAACATAGTTTATCTCCCTTTGCCGCTTGCCTTGTCCCTGAGCTGAGCCCATTCTTCCTACAGTTCCCTTTGTCGTTGTCCTCCTCCTCATCTTCCCTTTTTTCCATGTTGCTTACTTTACTTCTGTGCACCAAGAATCTTCCTTATCCTCCATATAAATATGTGCTTCTTTTGATAATCCCCTAGCTGAAATCTAGATCAAAATTTAGTTTTTAAAGGCTAGTTTCAAGAGCTTATTAACTCCTGAATTTGTAATAGAGTGATGGAAAGTATGTATATTGGCTTTTATTTTAAGATGGTTGTGGCTTGTTTGTCATGATTGAGTGGCTTATATTTGAGGCACGTTACTGCTTAAATTTATACTTTTTAGATATTAAAGCAGACATTTCAAAGTTCTGATGATGAACTGAAGCTCAGTTATTTTTAAGTTATTAAAGGTTTAATAAACAAATCCCTGAATAATCATTAAATAGGCTAATGCGACTTATCTAGGCCTCACCACGTTTTCTGCTATAAATATATCTAAAGCCAGTCCATGGCAGCGGTATACTTTAACAGGTTTTTGGTTGGTTTTATAGCTAGAGTGGAGAGTACCTGGGAGACCCCCACTTGGTGAGTAAGCTCTTTTTTAAAATGGAGATGGTTAGTAGTGAAAATGATAGTAGCAGAAATAAAATCATGTTGGTAGGAGAGGGGTTTGTCTAGGGCATGATTCTAAATGTTAGATCGAATTTCTTCAAGAGAAAAAACCACAATCTAAAGCTGCTTCACTCTTCTCTTTCTAACGATTTAGATATGCAATTCAATCGTCAAATGTCCCAAGAACTTGTTTTCATATACAAACTGTAACATACCTTGTGCAATGCAATTAAAATTATTGTAATTTTCTTGAAAACCCCGAGAGATGTAGAGGAAAAATGAGATGTTTTAAGCATCATAAAGAGTAACATACCCTAAATTAACTCACAAGGACAAGCAAACAAAACATTAACCCTCTTCATGTTTGCATTTTACAAAATCGATTTGTGGGTGCAGATTTTAATACTTTTGCTCCTACTCTGCTTTATTGTTACTGCAAAATGGGAACCAGGCACGAGCCTGACTGAAAATTATCTTCTAAATATCTAAAGAGAGAAACATTAATATATTCATTAAAGAATGGAAGATATTTTCCCTTTCTAAGAAGTCAGAATTTAAAACTTACTGTTGTAGAGCAACTTGCAAAACAGCAAAATGGTTCATTTTGTAGCTCTATAATATGTTAAATGATCTTGTAGACCCCTCATAAATAACTGGGTTTTTTTAAACCCACAACAGTGCAATACTTAGCTTTAGATGGATTTATTTTGTGTTGAAATAAGGAAGTCTGTGTGGGAAAGAGGTTCAGTCTCAGCAAAATTGCTCTACTCCTAAGCTTTAAATACAGAAGAAACAATATATATTAAAGCATAATCTTTCATATATGCAGACTTAGTTATGCTGTGCAATGTTTGTTTTGTATGTTTTGCCTTACAGAGCAGTGTAGCTTGTTTTCTGCTTCATTCATCCATTGTGCCATGCAAAGAACTACCTAACAACAAAATAATTTTTGTAAGAATCAACCTTTTTATCATGTAAATTGATTTAGTTAACAAATTCTAAAATCTTCTTCACAGATCAGACACAACCATTATTAGTATTGAAAATTATCTGTTTCACATGACCTATGTACAGGCTGCTTTTACAATAGTTGTGCCTGATCATTTTTATTGAAATTAATAGTAGCTACTGGCTGAGGATTTTATTTTTAAAGCTCTTTTTTTCAGAGGTTAGGCAACTTTTCTACTTCAGAATATTAGTACTCATAAATCTGTTCATACAAATCACTTGTTTTTTGCATTTGTTTTTTAAAATCAAGAATACTAGATTTCAGTGGGGAAAATAAAGCAATCGGTTTTTACAATGTTGCTGATTTTTATGGCAGCATGTGAAAATTCGGGAAGCAATGACTGTTTCTCATTTCAGTTCTCTATCTGTAGTGAGCACAGGAAATCTGAGAGTTACTCTATTTTGAATCTGTTTTGATTAGGGTGCTGGAGGTGGCTGTAGCTCCCAGTTTTTGGTGTGTACTATAAACTGTTACAGCCTGTGAACAGTCTTCAGAAGTTAATCTCTTCCCAGGCATTAAATATTTGTACTGTTGAAACAAAGCATCTAATTTACTATCAGTTCTAAATTTAAGAAAGCACCGTATTTGCATAATTATTAAATACATTATAGGTTTATAGAAATTAATCGTTAATTTAAAATGTATTTTGGCTTGAGAATGTATTTTGTTAATAGGGCATTCATTAACTTTAATTTTATTTTGATTGATTTGAAATTCTGACTTACCTAATATTTGTGTGTTGCAAGTCCTTCAGGCTCAAATCTAATTGGGAATGTAGCTGCAGTTTTGTAATGTGTACTTTGAGAATACAAATCTAATTAATGGTTGCATCATTGTGTCCCTTTGAGAATATGCTATTGAATTTACATGTGTATTCAATATACCTTTTGAATTTGCTTTTAAATACTACAGAAGATTTTTATCAATTGTGAATTTGAGTGTCAATGGAATTGCACCTGCTTATGCTAGTTGTATATTCATCTGTTTGTGAACCATATTGTCTACACGTAAATATCTGAGCTTCAGTACTGTATATTAAAATGTAGAATGAACCTGTGATAATGTATTAAATGTGATGAATGCATTTAAAGTCACTTATCATAGAACAGAATATATATATATTTTTACCAACTTACCCCAGGGGTAGTGTAGGATTTCTGGTGATTAGCTTTGAGAGCTTTTCTTTCCCTAAAACCCTCAATAGCATTATATTATGCTAACACCATACTTTAATAATATTGTTTGCTGTCAGAAATAGATAGTATTAGTTATCTAGGTGCGTTGTTTTCTAAATGGTAGTAAACAAAGCCAAAAAAACTTTTAGTAAGCTAATGTTTTGAAAAGCTGTCTTTTATTCTGACTCTATCAACATCTTATACTGCAGTGTTTACAGTAACTTTAGCAGTTTCATGTATGTTTGTTTGTTTAAGGCACTCTAAAGCCAGTGCTGTTGCCTGGACAGAGGCTCCTAAAGAATGACCAGACATTTTCCCTTAAGTGGAAACAGACATAAAATGTTTTCCCATGCAGTCAGCAGTGAACAGTAATTCTTCAATACAAAACAACTTTGGTTACAAGCACAATGGTGTAAGTTAAAGGCACAGTGACAACTTTAACATTAAAGTTTGTGTGTTTTTTCTTGTGTTTTTAACTGTAGTTCTTTCATGAAAGTTTTGTATTCCTTATGGATCTACCAGTCCTATTTTAAAAAGAAAAAAATTAGTTGTAAATCCAAAATGGATATAACTAGCTAGCCCGATGTCTAATAATCATAGTGCACATATTGGGAAAAGCTACCAAAATAGCTCTTTTTACATGCTGAAGTTATGTGGCAGCAATCTTGAATAAAGTATGCCTTCCAGTGGCCTACCCATAAATACCCAAGAATCATACTATAAAATGCTCACACGACAAATTAAAACTGCAATGTTTTTTGTTGGTGTGCAATCAAATTACGTTGAATTGTATTCTGTTCCTTGTGACGTTGCCTTGCTTTTATTAAACATCAGCTAAGGTTTTGTTTGCCTACAGGGGAAAAGAATCTTTATGTCAAAACATTTCTTTGAATGTCTAAGCTCCAAAAATGGGCCAAATTTTATTTTATTCTGCAGTAGTTCAAGAGATGATGAGATAATATGTAGTGGATATTCATGACCATAAGGAATATGTCCAGAGATTTGTATGTGTTTTTATTCATATTTAAATTGCATATAAACATTTACTGGTTTAATTAAAAGCCTTTGAGGATACGTTATTTTGTCATGAGTAAGGAGGACTGTTTGTTTTTCTGTACTGAATAACCAAAGTTTAAATTTGATCCCAAGTCTGACTTATCTCTTGGGACTGAGCAAAGCCTTCCCAACACGTCTGTATCATTGATAAAGGTTCTTGGTGAACCCCAGGAAAGGGTACATTTACCCATTTGTTCGGGCACTCTTTCTCTGTTATCAAGTAGACTACCTAGGATCAGGTTAATTATACCTGTGAAGTTCTGCAGATAGTGGAAAGTCTTCACAAAGACAGATACTTGATTCTGTTTCCAAGACACAGTTGTCAGGATTTCCCTGTTCTCTGTTCACTCCTTGGAATAGTTCTATTGCTCTGTAGTAAACAGAAATTGTTTTAGTGGAAAAAATTGCTTCTTATTTTAACCTCTGTCACACCATAGGAATTTGAATCCACACAATTTAGAGCATGTTGTCAATCAACAGGACTCTAGCCTTTTGCTCTGTTGCATAGTTTCTCTCAAGTTCTTTGTACCATGATACTTGCAAGGATGATGGGGCATATACACTCAGTGATTTGATGATTGTAAACAAACAAAGTTGTAGCAGTCTACAAGCATTTGAGGCATTGAGCCATTATACTGACAATATTTTCTGTTTTAAGTTCCAGAACTTGGTGTCTATTAGTAGTCGAGAGTAGTCTGTTTAAACAAGTCTGCAACCTCAGTGTGTGTGTGTGTGTGTGTGTGTGTGTGTGTGTGTGTGTGTGTGTG
>ML685798.1:17561840-17614713 GCA_007922175.1 Pelusios castaneus | reverse complement strand
TGTGTGTGTGTGTGTGTGTGTGTGTGTGTGTGTGTGTGTGTGTGTGTTGAAGCAGTATGTATCTAACAATGACAGATGAGATCACTATACTTTATAACTAGTCCTACACAAAAGATCAAATCCATTGTGTTTCCACTTAGGCAAGATGGAGTAGAAACCAGTTGGGGCAATCCTGTGGTTCTTATGGTGAACATAAAATCCAAAAATTAAAGAACAAATCTGCATAAATGTTAAACTGAACAGTGGATACGCTGTTACAAAGGCTGAGGGTGGGGGCAAAGTTGAAGTGCCACTCACTCTAATTTGGCCTGGCCACTTCTCCGTTATGACGGAGGGGTGGTCAGACCAAACCTGAGGACTGCTGTGAGCATGGGTGCCATGACTCAGTGTCACTCACATTTGAAGGGGGTAGGTGTATTGGGATTCATGGGCCAGAGGGTCAAGTTACTGGAGGTTCTGGTGGGCTCTTGAGAAGATCAAGTGAAGGTGGGAGGGGATGCAAATCTATGGCAATCTACAGCCCACGCACTTTAAATGGTGCTCTGCAGTCTCTCAGCTGCATATTCATATAGACTGTATTGAACAGGTTTTTTTGTTAGTTCAGTTATGGTTCATAACTTTTACCACAGTTAATTTTCCAATTATTATGTGTTTAGGAGTTGCATTAAATTCTGCTTTTGTATTAAAGACATCTGTGCTAATCACTTCTCTGATGCTGGAATTGATAGCATTAACAGGCCAGTACACACATTTTTTTACTGGGTTTTACCACTTCAGTTTGTGGTTTATTTGTTCTTTTACACTTAATGAGATGAAATGCATTTTAACTGAAATACTTTAAAACAGAATTCAAAGACAATATGCTTCAAGGTTTTCTCGGTTCAGTTAATGTTGATCTTTGTGTGTGATCAATGTAATTCATTAGTTTTGCTAAAGATACTTAAAACAGGTCCTATTAATAAACTAATGAATAAATAAGGTGCTTAAAACATAACTGCTCTGTACATGAATTTATGTACCTACTCTGTTCAGTTTCGGCACTGTTGGCTTTGCAGTTCCTGTTGCATAGAATTTAATGCTAATCATGTATATGATTTACTGACTTGGTTCTCTCCTGTTCTAAGAACTGTATGCTGCTGTATTTTGACTTGGATTCACTGGCATAATTTAAAACTGGGGAAAGGTGTGCATTGCCTTTGCTCACTTTCCCACTTTGTTGCACTGATATTTGAAAACATGAAAAACTCTATGCTACTTTTTTCCGTTTCTTTATATTCTAGCAGCTAGTTAAATCATCTGAACTGTAGTAAACAAATTCTTGCACGGTCTGCTAAGGATTGAAAAAAGAGGCAGATAGATCTGTCAAGTAGGATGGTGATGTCTGGTGTTTCAACTTTAAGTAAAATTTCATTTGTGGAATTAAATTTCCATAATCCATTGTTTAAATCAGAGGCTCCCAAACTTTTTGGCATCACACCTCCTTTCTGATTTTTGAGAAACCCTCACGCATCCCCACCTCTCCTGTACCATCAGCCAACCCCCTTTTAACAAAAATTCAGTTCATAACTGTACAACTAAAAAAAACCCCACACAAATAGGTTTTCTTGATGCAAAAATTTAATAAAATGTAATTGGAAATAAGAAATAGCAGAAATAAAACTAATTTAATATGAAAACGAGAGCTCATGACTGAGCTCCTCTTCCCATTTTGATCTCTAAAAATGTAATTTAAAGTAAAATTAAAAAAAAAAAGGCAGAAACCAAACAAATTCAATGTGACGGCTGGTGCTGCATTTTCTTCATGAGTTGGGGAATCCTAGGTTTGAATGATGAAAGTGTGCAACACATCGTTTTTGACATCCAATTTTTGTTTTTATTGTGACTAAACTTAAGAAGCAGTACGTTGATGAAAACACAAGAATAATGTATAGCGTTTCTTCCACTTTTTGGTAAATTGGGAAATATTTCACCCAAATTTCCTCCAAACTTGAGTTGTTGAAATTATCTTTCACACTTGAATTGTATTTAATTTCAAGTGCTTGTTCTTGCAATACTTCTGGCAATGAATCGACATCAGTGTTGAACGGACTGCGCACTCAGTTATGAATGGTGTTAACACAAAAGTTGTCTGGAAAATGGCAGACAAATTCGTCAGCAAGGCAGTCCAGAAGAAAAACAATTTTGTCTTCGCATTCTCTTTATAAAGTTCTTGGAAATCTTCGTTTTCAGCAAGTGATGAAAATTTCAGAAAAAAACAAAAGTTAAGCGTTTGAGCTTGTTGTGTTTTGACATTTCCAAAGTTGAATTTTTTTGATGGCATTGTGGTGTGCTATAATGTTTGCAGTGTTGTTTCCTTGCAGCTTCAAATTAAGGTTGTTCAAAGATTAAAAAATGTCTGCGAGGTATGCCAGTTAAAGTTGAAAGATTTGGTCTGTAAATGCACGATATAGCTCTTCTTTCTTTTGTTGCTTGAGAAAAATTTCAACTTTGTCTTTCAGTTTGAATAATCTGGAAAGCATGTTCCTTGTGGGAAGCCATTGTACCTCCGTGTTAAACCAAAGTTTTATGATCTGCTCCGAAATCCACGCAAAGAACTGCAAAAAGTCTCGTATTTAAAGCATTGTTCTTCACAAAACTGACAATTTTGATGGCCAAATTTAAAGAGTCGCGCAGGACGTCTGGAAGGGTTTTAGCAGCCAATGCTTGTCTGTGTGTAACACAGTAAGTTGTGGTTATGGCTGGATTTTTTTTCTTTCGCCAATGTAACAAATCCAGAGCGAGAGCACGTCTGTGCATATACCAACCAGTTTTTCTCATGAAAGTCTGTTTTCTTCAAAAAAGTTGGAAATCATTTTTATAACATCAGAAGCCTTTGACGTGGCCATCAATTCCTTCAAAAAAAGCAGTTCTTTCACACTTCCATCGTTAATGAATTGAATGTAAATGAGCAACTGACACCATTGTGCTACATCAGTGGTATCGTTGCACTGAATGGCAAAAAAGGGAGAAGTTTTCAGTGCCTCCACAATTTGAAGTTTAAGATCTTCCCCCAAGTCATCTATGTGACATTTCATGGAATTGTTGGAAAGTGAAATTTTTGATAATTTTTTTTCTTTCGACACCGAGTACAATATCAACTGCTTTCAACAAACAAGGTTTCATAAGAGTTTCTCCAGTCATGTGCGCTTTCTTGGCTTTAGCGACGAGCAATGACAGTTCATAAGATGCTTCTACCGCTTTGGCTGATGCTTGAAGAGAAGCTCCAGTAGTGTCCAGCTTCATGCGTTTCAAATTTTGAAGTTTAGCAGCAAAAAACTCTTTTGGTTTGTCTGTCAAACTGCTGCGATTCTTCAAGTGTCGCTCAAGAGGAGTAGGTCTCATGGCATCATAGCTGAGAACTGCATGGCATACTATGCAATGAGGATAGTCGATGTCATTTTTTTCCATGGCAGTGTAGCCAAACTTAATGTGCTCTTTAGAGTACTTCCTTTTCTTAATCGCAGCTATAATATATTTATAAATAAATAATCAAAATTATTTTCCTAATTTGCATATGCATTTAACTGACATAAGTTAATCAAATAATCGTGAATGGTTGTTCACTACTACTAAAATGGATTTTTGCGTGCTGTCTTGTATATACCCTACCACCAGTCACCACGCAAGACCGTTTACCTGGTCCTATGTCATATACCACGTCATAAAACGGTCACGAACACTCCTGAGCACTCCCAAACATTTGCTAGAATAGAGGCTTGCCTGAGGCCTCTGTCTGGCCCTCTGCCCCCTTTCACACTCTCTCGGCTCACGCACTTCATTGTTCTGGGGCCAGGGCTGGTGCTGCGCTGCCCCACCCCCATCCAGCGCTGTGCAGCTCTGGGGCTGGGGCCAGTGCTGTGCTGCAGTGCCCTGGGGCTGGGGCCAGCATTGCCCCCTTCCACCTTCCTGGCTGGTGCTGCATGGGGCAGGGCTGTGATGTCCCCTTCACTCCCTGTGGCCAGTGCTGCACCGTGCCAGAGTTGGGTCGGCGCTGCAGTGCTCTGGGGCTGGTGCTACTGCTGCTCTGCCCTCCGCCTGTCCCCTCCACCCCCAGCTGGTGCTGTGCCCTTCTCTCCTGCCAGCCTCAGGCCCCCCTTGGATTTTCTTTATACCCCCCCAGGGGGGTGTGCCCCCCAGTTTGGGAACCACTGGTTTAAATAAAGTCCCCTAATAATTAATGTTGCAATGTGCTGTGGAAACTTCATTCTCCTAATGCTCTGTTTCTCACCAAAAATGCATAACCATTCACTTACTGCTCCCAGGTTTTTAAATTCCAGAGGGGTAGCCGTATTAGTCTAGTTCTGCAAACAAACAAGGAGTCCTGTGGCACTCTTAAAGACTAACACATTTATTTGTCAAATGAGCTTTTGTGGGAGAAAACCCCACTTTGTCAGATGCTAGTTTCCCATCTTCAAGGATCTGATGAAGCGGGATTTTCTCCAATGAAAGCTCATGTGATGAATAAATGTTAGTCTTTAAAAGTGCCACCAGACTCTTATTTGTTTTTGCAAGTTTTTAAAGACTGTTATGCGCAGTTGCATCAAGGTTTCCTCAGGGGGATCTTCATACACGGCTTTGTCAGGTTTTGACAACCTGGTTCATGGGAATTTACTTGCAAGTCTGATAGAGTGAGAGTATGTACATGGTTGTGACCTTATTTTGTCAATTCTTGAATGCCAATAGTATGTTATATGTTTGTATTCAGCTTCTTTTCCTCTCAACCTTACTGTAAAAGAAAAAAAAAATCTAGTAAAGTTAAATAGTCAAGTAACATCAGTTTCAGTAAATTCATTAGCTGAGTCCCAGTAGTATAAATTAGAAAATTCCTCTATTGCAATTTGCGAGGCTCTAGGTTCCTACAGAACCCATGTGCTTATTAACTTTGTGTATTTAGATATATAGGCTAACGTATAAAGGTATGTTTATAAACTAAACTATAAATTAACATTATTTCTAAATTAATAACCTAATTATAAATTAAAAAGTAGTTTGAATATGATAAATGCTTTGAAAGCCTGCATTCTGTATATCTTCTACTTGAGTGTTTGCACCCTTTAGGTGCTGTTATGGATGCTGGACAGGCCACCAATTAAGGCTTTTATTATGTAGTGTACAATGCAGTCTTGTCATTACCGTAGGGAATTTCTACAGGAAATCAATAACTTTTTTCTTTGTTACGCCTTCTTTCAAATATGACCATGATTCATATAACTTTAAAAATATTGCATAATTTAAGAGATGGAGGGACAGGTCCCCCCTATTTGTGCTGTCAAAGCAAATATCAGCGCATGTGTTTATTCCAAGGTATTGCGTGCCTTGACAAAAGTCCCATAGACCTAGGCTCTACCCCAAAAACTGGGGACGTCTAGGTGTGTGGCATGTCAGAGGACCCCTCTGCTGCTGAAAAGCCGCCTCCACTTTCGGCAATGAGGTGGGGTAAAGTAGCCCCTCTTCTGCTGCTGTCACAGACATTTGCAGCGGCGGTCTGGGCCGAAGAAGCCTCGCCACCACTCTGGATGCTTGTGGAGCTGGAGAAGGTGCTGGCAACATTTTTTTTTTTTTCACCAAGGGGGTTCAATTCCCAGGTGCCATGGCGACCTGGTGCCCAGGTTTTGTCAAGCCCTGATGTATTGACACCTGTCATTTGATTCTTCAATGTGCTTTACGTTTGTTGTGACTTTTTTTATGACTTGGCTAGTCATGTACTATTTTGGTTTCAAATATGCTCTCAATTACAGTAGTATGATATTTAAGATAGTTTCATTTGTAAAGAAATGTTACATCAAATATCT
Organism: Pelusios castaneus; assembly: GCA_007922175.1. NCBI lineage: Eukaryota > Metazoa > Chordata > Testudines > Pelomedusidae > Pelusios > Pelusios castaneus. Next base: position 17,608,882 of record ML685798.1, on the reverse strand, counting down.
GTACTTGGGATGGATTTTCTGTGTGAGATTCGCAAGACATTTAATACGTTTGTGTCTCAATTTTCCCTTTTGTCATTGGAGAATAAACAATAAAAAGGAGTGCTTTGAAAGTACAAAACACTTATTTTTATGAAAATAAGTGAATTATATGAGTGCTAACCATTTAGCTAAAGCTTATGCTTATGGCTAGAACCCTACCAAATTCATGGCCATGAAAAACGTGTATTATGTGAAAAATGTATCATGAAATCAGATCTCTCCTGTGAAATCTAATTATTGGAGGGCAGGATGAGGGGTAGGGCTGTGAGAGCCCCAGTCGGGAATCTCCTGCTGTGCATGGTGCTCTAGCTGCCATTCCCAGCTGGGTTTGAAAGGGTTAGCACTTCCTTTTCTCCCTGCATGGCCATTTTGGGGGGCAGATCAGACTTTATTGGCTGCAAGAAGCTCCACTCTAAAGGCAGCATAGTTGTGGAGCTTTCTTTAGCCAGGGAGATTCCCAGGCTCATCTCCCCCTGGTAGTGGCTGTGCAGAGGAAGAGAAACTCCTGTCTATTCCCAGTCGGGCCCAGACTAGTAGCTAGGAGCTCCCAGAAGCACGTGGAAGATCAGTCCCATTTCCACCTCCAGGAACCTCTTCCAGCTGCAGAAAGTGTGAGGGTGGCAATCCCACAATCCCTCCTTTCCCCCAGCTCTACCGCATAATTGCTTTGCAGTCTTCCATGACCTCTTTTTGGGTTGGGATCCCCACAGTGACACCATCATGTGATTTCTGATGTAAACATCTGAAAATGTGAAATTGATTAATTTTAAAAAACCTGACCTTGAAATTGACCAAAATGGACTGTGAATTTGGTAGGCCCTACCTTCCAGAATTTGCCTTCTAATGACTGCATTCTTGTTGCTCGTTCGACCAAAGAATTTTGGTGGATGAAACTATTTTAATTGGCATAGTAGTTCTACGGTAAACAATCCACTACTTAGTATGCATTTCCACTAGGAGTCAGTTGTTCATCTCTACTCTCTAAATATGTTGTTACATGTTATTTTCCAGGCATCATCTAGTAAGAAGTTTAAAGGTAGAACTGCAGCCTGGTGTCAATGTGGACAATTGCTGGAAGATCTACTAAATTATTTTTGGACAAAGCAGAGCTATGTATTCTGGAGTTCTGCTTTCTTTGAGACCTTTGTTTTGGTGCCATAAACTGAGTGTCACTTCCAGTTTGGTTATGGTAGGATTTTTCTTTGTGTGTTATATAGTTACAATAATGTAGGTTCATAAGCAGAAATTTTCAGACTTTTTTTGATTGTTTTGCTGTATTTGTCACAATCATCTTTTCAGACATGTACCAAGTAGAGGAGGGGTGTCAAACTTGCGGCCCGCGGGCCAGATTCGGCTCGCCTAGGGCTCTTACCCGGCCCCTGGAACTCTGCATGGCTCTCCACTGCCGAAACTGTCAAGCACCAGTAAAGTGCCTGCAGTTTTACTTATTGTCAGCAAATGGTGCTCCTCCGCTATAGAAATGCAGTGGAGGCATACCATGTGGTGGCAAAAAGTGCAAACTGCACCAGCACCTTGCAGATTCGGGGGCTGTGAGCAGGTTTTTTTTTCAGCAGCGACGGGGGTCCCTGCTGGGTGCCTAGCTGGCCAGGGCCTTTCAAAATCTGCCGCCCTGCGCACACCCAGCAGTGGCCAAGTGCATGGAATTGCCTGGCCATTAGGGAACTGGCGCGGGAAAGGTGGGTCGGGACCAGAACGGAGCCCCATGCCGGCAAGGGAACAGGCAGAGGAGCTGCACCGGGGAGGGGAGAAGAGAAGGGACAGGCAGCGCAGCAAAGTGGCAGGGGTTGGGGAGCCAGTGCAGCAAAGGGGAGCCTGCAGGGCAGGGAAAAAGGAAGGTGTCAGAGAGCCTGCGGATTTGGGGAAGGGAAAGGGGAGCCCACACTGCGCCAAGCGTGTCAGGGGAAGGGGGTCAGGGACCCCAGGTGGTACTGTGCTGGGAAAGGGGTCAGGAAGTCTACTTGGACACACTTTGGTCCCTAACAGGTGTCCTGCCTTCCAATGTGGCCCCCAACACCGAATGAATTTGACACCTATGAAGTAGAACTTTGTACTTCTCTAACTTAACTTCAGTTGCTTAATGTTTCATTTGCTTCAGAAAGTTTTTCAGTAAAATGTACCATGTATATTTACATAAGGAGGAACAAGGAACTAGTTATTCCATGATGAGGAAAACAAACTTAATACAAATATAAAGGGAAGGTCTGGAGATGATTCATTTCAGGGTAATTTAGTAAAATGACATGGTAGGGCTCCAGGGAATGAAAGCTGTCTAACTGAGATGGAAAGTGATTTTTAGTTAGACATTTGTTTTATTAACGCACACAAAACATCTGACTAACTTTTTTGGAGAAAGGAAGTCTTTTTTTTTTCTTTTTTTTTTTAAAGACCAAACACTACTTAATACCTGCTCAGTTAAGTTGTGGGAACCCACAGGCTGCTTTTGTATACTTTTAAAGAAACAAAAAGCACAATGCCCACTTTTAAATATACTTTGTTGACCACCCTTTTAAGTTTTGTAAAGTTCTTGTGTAAGGTGTAATCCATGTATATAAATTAGCATTTTCAGAGTCATGTTGCAGAATCCCAGCTTCCCGCTTGAAGATGTTGGGCTTCTGGAACCAAGTACTATATGTTTTGTATTCATGAACCTGTAATATTGTTTTTAAATTATTACATCTTTTTGTTTGGGTAGCATGTTCAACAAAATTGGTCAGGCTTTGACACATGGTCTAAAATCAAGTGGCCTATTAAAAACAAAGTCTTGAGCACATTCAATGATCCAGATTAGATTGATATTCTAAAATGGGGAAGGGGTTGCATCTAATTATTTTTAAAGTGAGGGGTTTTACTGGCTTGTACAAAAATGCATGTTCTTCTGTATGTTTTATTTACATGTGCAGGAGCTGAGTTCACAGTCAAAATAAGGCATGGTCTTTTTTTGCATATTGAAATATCTCTAGAAGTGTAAATGAGAACTTCCATATGCAGTGTCAGTAACTGTGCATCTAACTTTGAAAATCAGGCCTTAATGGCTTACTTTCTTTTAAATATAGGCCTGCCTTCTTTCAGCCATCTAAGTATACTACAGCAATCACCATGTTATCTGAGTAAATTTGAAGAGATGTCTTAAGGATTTTTTATTTTCCTTCCTCTCTCATCCTCTAGGTAGTGTTTTGTTAAGGCAGGAACAGAAAGTTGAAGCAAGTTCTGCATTTTTGTTCTGAATGTGAATGAGGTTCAAGGTCTATGTGGCTTATTGACGAAGTGTGAGTGTTATGTGCAATCTGCTTAGAAGTTGATGACTCATGTTAAAGAGTCTCATTCTTACATGGGACAGTTTTTTTGTGTCCTGGTAATGTAACGTTTGTGGGAAGATCAAGGCTTAGGACTAAACTCTTAATAAAAAAGGCTGTTTAGGAAAGAGAGCCATTGTGGTGAGTTGAGCACTGGAGTGATGTGTCCCCCATAATCCAAGTTGCTGGCATAGTTTGCTGCTGCATTCAGAACCTGTTGGAATTTTTTTTAGAGTCCCTTTTATTCATTGGCACAACAAATAATAAGCTAGAGGTCATACATACGTGGATTGTATTAGCTAGATCTTTGAGAGGGAAGAGTGCAATCTCATGGCCAGCTGAAGATGGGAGAAGACATTTCTTGCCAGTGCAACATCCTTTGTGTCCAGGACTAGTGAGACGTCCAGCCTCTAGCTTTGAGGAAGGCAGTACTTTTAAGCAGTGGTTAAAGTATAATTTGTGGGCCCCGGAACCCTCCTAATCTCTGGGCTCCCTTCCCATATTGTCCAGGCCCCCTTCATGCATGTGTGGACCCCAGCCCACGTTGGCATTTGCAACCACTTCTCAGTACCATATACATCAGTTATCGCTCCATAAAAATACTTGCCCCGATCCTGGCCTCACACTCTGCCCCTTCCACCCCTCTGCACTTCCCTGACGTCAATCCCATCCTCACACTCTGCCCCTGCGACCCCCCACCCCTGATCCTGGCCTCACACACTGCCCCCCTCCCCCTGATCCTGGCCTCACACACTGCCCCCTCATCCCCATCCCAGCCTCACCCCCCCTCCAACCCCCTTGAAGGGCTGGCCTAGCCTGGCCCCCATCACTTACTGTCCTCTGCTGCAGCTGGGACCCAAGCCCCTGGCTGGAGCTGGGTAGCCTCATCCCCCCCTCACCTGGCAGGGGTGCAGGTGAGGATGTTGAGGGGTCCCCTTGATCAGACCCACATAGTTTCCCTCACTTTCCTTTCCTGCATAGGCTCCAGTGCTGTGCTGCACTTAAATGCTCCCTCCTGGGTCCTAGTGCTGGAAGGATTACATGTCTATGTAGGCTGGGCAGCCCAGCACACACGAAGAGGAAACCCTGCCAGCACTAGGACCCAGGAGGCAGCTCCCAACTGGCTCAGCGTGAGGTGGTTTCTCCGTGAAGGAGCAGGCCAGGCTGGCTGCAGCTCCCAGGCCAGGGCAGAGCGGAATGTGTGTTCCGCCTGCTTTTTCTATTTTCAGGGGACCCAGAATGCTGACCCCTTGAATTTGTGGGCCCCGGAACGCTGTTCCTGTGCCTTCCAGCCTACTTTAACCCCTGCATTTAAGATGTATAGGCCTTTCTTAGTGAAGGTTAATGTGAGCTTCTCTCTCCTGTCTGTCAGGAATTTCTGGATAACTAAAATAAGCCAAAAAATTATAATTTAATAGAAATAGCAGTGCAAGGCACTGTAATTCATGGCCCAAATTAAATCCTGTGTTCCTACTCTCAATTTGAGGAGAAAAGGAGCTCTTTCCATTGCTTTCCAGGGATGCTACCTACCACTTTGAGAATTGATAGTGAGTGACTCTGTAGGGAAAATCACTAATTTTTGAGCCTGGAGAGAAAAATTGGTGCTAGTGGGTAGGAACAAGCCTTTTGGATGTCTATGTACTCCATCTACTTCAGGAATGGGCAAACTTCTTGGTCTGAGGCCTCATCTCAAATTGAAATTAAATGGCTGGGCTATAGAGAGGGGTGGGACTATGTGGGGTAGTGTTTGCAACGCTGCTTGGGGCTTGGAGCAGTTCTAGTCAGGGTGTCGCTGGGTCCATGTGGTGGGAGAGGGGAAGGACTGGGAGGGGGGAGCGGCTGCTGCACTCCAGCAAGGGTGCTGCTTGGCCCACCCCGTGGGAGAAGGGTGGGGGAAATGACCTCTCTGCTCCTGCCAGGCCCAGCTTGAGAGCCTGAATAAAGGCACAGGTGGGCTGTTGTTTTCACACCTCTGCTCTACTGGATCCTGGAAATCATTTCAGCATGCTTGAGATGGAGAAAACAAACGAGGAATAAGAATAAATTTGCACTGGGATAAATTCCTTGGAGGCCTGTGCTTTTTTTTCTGAAATGGGTTTTGGTCCAACTGCAGTTTTATCTGATCAAAAAAGAAAGGAAAAATCCAGTGAGAATTAATAAAAAATGAGACGCAAAGGCACAAATTAACTATATGTACAAAAATTCGAGTGTCATGAAATCCTGCTAAGCCAATGCCAATCTCACGTTGTCAACTTTTTTAAAAAAAAAAAAAAAAAGGAAAAGAGAGCTCAGCAATATTATAGTACATAGATCACATGATGCATGTTTGGAATATTTACACAGACATTTAACTCAGGGCAAGCAAGGATGTGAATCTATACTTATGTTAGCTTACTGTGAATTGTTTGAGACCTTGTTTATTGGTTGACTTTGATCTAGTCCCATTTCAAAGAGGACTAGATCTGAGTGAACTAACAAGCTGTTAGTGTGTTTTAACAGGTTGCAGCACTTAGAGAGCTGGTTTATGGCAAGTTGGTGTGGGGTAGATTCACATCCCAGCTTTTTGTGAGCTAAATGATCATGTAGACAAGTCCTCAGTGAACAGCAACAGGGTCTGTATATAAGAAATTTTAAGTTTTTGGAGCAAAATTAATTATGCTTAAGCCTACCGGACAAAATCTGTGGTGACAAAAAAGTAAAAAGATAGAGTAAATAAGCATTCTAAGCAAACTTACAGTATGTGTTGGTAAAATGGGAGCAAGTCTGCTTTGTGAAAATATTTGTTCTTTTTGGAGAGATCCAGAGACCAGGCCTGCTTGTTTGTCACTAGCGCTTCATTCAGAACCAAAGGAAAACGATAAAGCAATTGTAAGAAATCCAGTCTCCTAGTACTATCAATGCCTCGTGATTGCCACCTGCTGGACAATACTTTGGTATATAGATATAGAAAGATGTTACTTTCTGTGAGTTTTCTTAGTAAGATCCTTGTCTGTAATAATATAATTAATGCCTGTATATAAGCAAAGCTTTCTTAACCCCTAATGGTACCTTTCTGAGGAGTGTGGGGAGTGGGGGCACGGGGAACAACAGTGAGCTCTGCCATTTCACTGATATGATGGGGTTTGCTGAAAGGTTATAAAATATTGCAGAAGTCACTGATCTGAGGCAAATGACAATGTAGAACCTCTCCTTTGAGAATAGTGAATGAAAAACATTTATAGTACTTTCTATGTATTCTCTTCCAAAGCATTGTAATCCTTTTGCATTGTGAATTTTCCCTTTATAAACTGAAGTAACTAAACTTCTTATACTACCATTTGTGTTTTAAAAAGTGAAAATATCCAAGGTAACTTGTAAAGCTGACAGAAATTTTCTGATGACACATTTTGTGTCAGAAATTGCTGTGTAGTCAAAATTGAAACAGTTCATGGGAAACCTTTGATGGGAATGAAACAGATTTCCAACAGAAACCTCCTTGGCTTCCTGTTTTCATCCTTCCCTTCCCTAGGCTCTCAGACTTCTCTTCCTCCCTAGTGTAGAGTAGTCACTGTCACTTGTGTCCAAACCAGTTCTTAGGCTGAAATAACCACCTTGGGCTGCGTCTACACTGGTAAATTAAGTCGACTTAAGCTTGGCTTAAGTCGACTTAATTGGCCCTGCGTCTTCATTACACTTTGCTTAAGTCGACTTAAGCAAAATAAAGTCGACTTAATGAAAATTAAGTTGACTTTATTAAACCACCTTTCTACTCGACCTAAGGCTTAATTCGACTTTCTAAAGTCGAATTAAGCCAGTGTAGCCCTGGGGTAGCCCTAAGTCGACTTAGGGCTACCCCAGGACTACACCAATGCCCTCCCCGCCGGGGGGGGGCACAGGGGGAGCCTGGCATGCCCCCCAAAGGGCAGGGCATGTGGGCAGGGTGTGATGCTGTCTGGATTTAGGGAAGCATTTATGATATTATTTTCAATGGATATCTCATAAATGCTATAATCCATAGGAACTATGTCATGTTTGGTATCAATAGAAAGGTAGTAATTTGCTGGGAATGATTATATAGTTTATGTCTAGGAATTCTATTTTGATTCAAAGTTAAGAAAGTGACCTACTCTACATTGACATGCGTATATGTGAATTATACCAGAGATGGTCCTGGTTTATTAGGCAGTTTAATACTGGAGAAAGGATAGATTTTGATTTTTGAAATTCCAGCTGTTCAGTGTTCCAGCCAGGCACAAACTTTTGACATCAGTACAGCACTGAGGATAGGATTTAAAATGTGGCTGGCTTGTTCTGCTGTGTAGTGGAATAAATATACTATGATGATATGCAAAAATAGTGCATAGCAGTTTTTAATTTTTTGGTGGTGGATTGTGTAAAATGTCTAAAAATTAAAGCAAATTTAAAACAGTTTAAAGATGTCAGATTTTAGAGATGAACCTTCAGCAGCATTACTTCTAAGTTAACAGAGTCGATTTCAATGTGATTTTTGTGAAATGAAGGATACATTTTTTTAGTATAAAAACAGCCTTCTAATTAAGTATGGTAATTCCATAAGGATGGGAACTGTGTGTATCTGACTTTAAAAGGGTCATATTTTTACAGAGAGCATTTAATAAGTTATTAGAAGTCATTTTATAAATTGAGGAATAGCGTTTAACTTCAACATTTTAGTACTGATAAAACCAATCTTATTTTTCCTTTTTGTTGATAAGTGGTTACTGTGTTAAGTTAATATGTCATTTTGCATGCTAATTAATTACATATTTAACTGTCAAACTGTGATGTTCGCTTGGTACAATCTGGACTGCTGTATTGCTGCATCACCCCAATCCCACGCTCCTGGAGCCTGTCTTGCTCCGTTGTGAGAGCCCCCACTCCTGGGCTGTTCATGCAAGTCCTCCAGTATGCAAGCAGCTCCCAGCTAAGTGAGTGCTTCTAGCCAGCCACTCTTTGGTGTATTCCAGTCCCAGATACAGCCCTAGGAACCTCAGTCTTAAAATATTCACTTATGCCCACTGAACAGTATAACATCATATTAATTTGGCAGTTTAACAAAGAAATTGATATGCACTAGCTTTGTTATGCCAAGTGGTGTTTTCAACACGCTTCAAACCAAATGCACTGTTATAGGTAAAGCAAACAAGTTATTAAGTACAGAAGGGTTTTAAGTCAAAGCGTAACAAGTCTGATTTGGTGGAGAGAAACAAAAACAAAACATATTCTATTAATCTAAACACTTTCAGCAACCTTACAAACTTAGGTGACACTCATCCCAGGCTGGCTGGTTTCCCTCTATCCAGGCTCTCCACTTTGCTCAGCACTTAAGTTGCTTGGTGGAGTTTATAGATGGTGGGAGAGATCAAGCATGGCAAATGACTCCCATTTTCATAATGTTCCTTCTCCCCTCTGGGGTTTTTCCCTTCCCCCACCTGTGGGTCAGGTGACAAACAGTGTCCGTATCCATATCCAGAATCAGTGAGCATTACCGCCTCATGATTTGAAGGTGCCCAAGGGAAGGGAGGTGACTCCTAGAGCAGTGGTTTTCAAAGTTTTTTTCTCCATATCCAGTTGAAAAAAAAAAAAAAAATCATTTATGCCTGTGACCCAACAATGACATCTTTGAGCAATGCATTCCAGTCTTTTGGTGATGACAGCAGGGGACACCGCGACACAGTGCCCGAGGGTCTGCAACCCAGTACTGGGTCCCGACCCTAAATTTGAAAACCACTGTCCTAGAGAGTCCAGATCCTCCTTGATGCCCAGACGTGTCCGTTTTGTTCCTGGAAGGCTGAGCTGGGTTTGTCCTATGCAGGCCTTGATGAGGTGTGAACGTCTCAGCTCCTGGAGAGCTTTGCCTGGATTTGTTTCAAACTAGGACGCATCTTTGGGAATATCGCATAGTGAAGCCTCATATCCGTATACATAAAATTGCAACAAGCTTATTGCAACAACAATAATGGACAGTGCCTCATGAGCATACCAAAGGCATCTTATACTTTGCATTAAATACCATGGGGGTGCAGGTTATTATACACACCCTTTTTTAGTATTTGTATTTTTTTAGGTTACTAGAAAAATTTATATGTAGTTTGGTTATATGAGTAAAAAAAGACATAGTATTGTGGATCAGTTAAAATTAAAACACCCATTGCTAGTAGAGAATGTCAAAATACTCTATTTTTTTTTTCTTCACTCTACTACTGATTAACCAAATACTGCCAACCCTTAAAATAAATAAGACCCCAGTCAGGGCTCAAAAAAATTGCTGCCCAGCTAGGCATCCAGCTTCAACCTAAGGCGCCTAGCTGGGATGCCGTCGGTGCTTTTAAAAAAAAAAATCCTCACGTTGCTTTTGGCAGCAGCATAGGGCCCATGCCACCAAAATTCTGCTGAGCGCTGCTGCAGACACCAGTGAATCTGTCTTTAGGTGCCAGGGGCTGCTTCTGTAGTTCCACGGTGGAGCTAGACGCTGCACTACAAACCCTGGGCACAATGGAGACCTGGAGCCATGAGTTTGTTGAGCCCTGCCCTACATTGTATTTTGCACTTGCTGTGCTACTTCTAGCACCTTTTTTTTGTGGCTTGAAAGGGAAATTTTCAGAAGTTTGTGCCTTCGTGATTTTAAAGCTTTGCAAATGACTGTCATGAAGTGAAACATGAATGCTGTTGAGGACATGTGTCAAGGAAGAGCTAATTAATGCTATCATAAGACTGCTGGATTGACCAACATCATTAGATTTCAGTTGGTAGGTGTAAAATAAGATATGTTCAAATTTTTTGGAGCCATGGAACCTGTTATAATGCTAATTCTAAAGAATAAAATGAAGGCAAGAATTACCCAGAGCTTTGTTTATTATGACTAATGGCTTTTCAAAGAGCAGAGAGGTTGAACTGTATTGATGCTCTATTCTTACAGCTATTTATGGGAACAGTAAAGAAATGCTTTAAAAGGTTTTGATATTGTTGATTTCTGATTTTTATATTTTTAATCTGGTCTCAAGCAGTCACTAAAAATGCACAAGGAACTGGGTAACTAGATGCATTTCAATCTTAAACAAAGACGCATATCTTAGAGCAGAGTTTATTTAAAAAAAAAAAAAAGCACTAATGGTATTCCACACAACTAGGAACTTAATTTCAGTGCTGATATAATAAAGCTTAAATGGTTTATGTCTGGTTGTATAGTGATGGTTAACTTTCTATTGAGATATTTATTGGTAACATTGTGGTTTGAATTTGTTCCACCTAAATCTGGGATCTGTGCAGATGAGCAGACTCTAGTGGTTTCACATCAAAATCTGACTTAAATTAGTACATAGCTGTTTGAGACAGAAGAGTAATTCAGATTCAGCCTAGATTGACAGCTTTCAGCACTTACAGAAGAATAACTAGTAAAGTACTTACTGATGTAGCAATTTTTTATTCAGGTATTTTGTCTACACAGAACCTACTCATTCTTGTTGGGAGCTGAAAACTTTCAACAAGGCTTATTTATAGGTCTGTGTAGAAATGGTTTTCAATATGGACTTCTCACCATTATTTTCACTCCGTGGAGTCATCTATTCTTGGAATCTTGAATGATCTGTTATCATTGAAGAATTCAGGTCTCTTGAATAATTCTGTCAAAACTCTCCTAGCAGCAATAGCTGCCTGCCATCCTCCAGTACAGTGCCATTTAATTTTTTTCCCCTATTCCATGGTTATCAAACATTGGAAGTGACTAGGCATGTTTTTCCAAGTATTAGGGATTTTCCCCTCCCTGTGGCTTAAATGTAATTCCATCTTTTACAGTGCCCCTGTTCTGAATCTGTGTTCTCCTGTTTTTGTAACATTTGTCAAAACTGCATTCTTGGTGGGGATTTGCTCAGGTCTCAAAAGTGTACAAAATCCAAGGATTGCCTTATACCATCCCCTGTAAAGATAGTTACTATTCGTCATCTTCCTTAGGTGGTCTTGGTCATGCACTTGAATCGATTTATTCATTTCCAGTGTTCTGAGATGAAGGCTATGCCTAAGTGGCAGTGTCCCCAGGAACAGCCTGGCTGCAGCCACCTGGGGCTTCCCAGTGGCAGCCTGGCAACAGCTGTCCGGTGGCCTCCCTGGTAGAAGTGCGGCTGCAGCCGCAGCCGTGGGGTCCTGGGTGGCAGTGCAGCTGCAGCTGCTCTGGGGCTCTTTGGGGTCCCAGAGTGGCTGCTGCTGGGGACCACGAGGAGCCCTGGACAGCTGCAGCCGTGCTGCCGCTGAGCACGCCAGGAAGCCCCAGGGTCTGCAGCCAGGGATCCCAGCAAGTCCTGGGGCTACAGCCAGGCTTACTCTTTCCCCCTTATTGGACAAAAGCTGGCTTTTGTCAACAAAACTTCCTAGTGTGTACAAGGCCTTAAAATGACCAATATATGTGCAGGATACCACCCTCTGCAGGACACAAGCAAAGAGCTGTCTTGTATTATCCCAATATGACAAAAACATTCCACAGATCACCAAGACTATATTTGTATCTCTTTTGGTGGCAAATCCCGGGAACAAGCTGTTTCAACACGCATTCAAAAAGGGAGTTAGACTACATTAGAACATCTTTGAACCAAGATAATTCCACAGTCTTGTGGCAAGCCATGTTCTACAAGAGCTCAGGTAGTCTCCTCAGTCTTATGAAGAGGCACCTCTTTACCTGAAATCTGTGGAGCTGTTACTTGTATTTCCATTTATATGTTTAAAAGCCATTATTCTCTGGTGTCAGTCTGTAGATCTGATGCATCGTTTGCAGGGTGGTCTTACATTCCTTATTTAAATAGAACTTCTGACACCTACCATCTCTGAGAGATGGCCGCTTACCAGTTGCCTAGAGTTGGATCCATTTGGACAGATCTTAGAAGAACTCACTTCATGATTTTTTGTCGATATGGATCGCACAATCCATGCTACTTCTCCAGTACTGTGGAGTTCTTTAGCTTAAGGAATTCTGTATTATTGTTGGAACTGAATTTTGCTGGGTTGGTCTAACCTTTATGATGTTGGGGGGAGCAAGGACATGCAAGATGCATGCATGGTCCTAATGGATACTGCTGGCCAAAAGAATCTGCTCTTGCATTCTTGGGGCACATGCGCTCCTAGGGAAGGATTCATGTGAACAAAACATCACAAAGAACCACATCTATGGTAAGGTAAGAGACTGTTCTTTTACTGGTACTAGGTTTCCTTTTGGTACTATATCAGGACCAAATTGAAGCATTTGGTTACACTGGTTGAGTTATCAGAAACATGACTATTCCTAGTTCCAAAGGGGTAGCTGGACTCCTTGTTTATTTTGCGTGACTAGTCCTAATATTCTTGACAGAAAGGTAAATCTACATTGGGGTGGTTGGTATATGCTGAAGCAATGAGAGCAGCAAATGTCTTGTTTTAAAAAATACAAAGCGTTTATGGTCAGTGTTCTAATATTGAGAACCAATCCAAATGTCTGTACATGCAATAAGAAATAGTGTACAAGTTGTCTTCAGTGCTGAACATTATAAATAAATGAATCCCACCTCTTCCACAAATGAGAAGCAGCTTCTGTAATTACGGTTTATAATTCCTATGTCAAACAAAACCTGGTGTAATTTTTGAAATGTTCATGTCTGTTAACCATGTGACCAGCATAAATTACTTTGGTGCTGGAAATTGTTCATCATGGCACAATGTAATGTATTGTTATATGGTATTGTCTATATTGAATAAACTGTAGAAGAGTGGATTTTTCCAGCACCAAACAGTGGCAGAAAGGAAGATTCTGTCAAATAGCAGAGAGGTAGTCGTTTTAGTGTATTTCAGCAAAACAAACAAGGAGTCCTGTGGCACTTTTGAAGACTAACAAATTTATTCAACACATGAGCTTTTGTGGGCATAATCCCGCTTCCCCACGAGTTTATATGATAAATACATTTTAGTCTTTAAATGTGCCACAGGACTCCTTGTTCGTCCTTTCAGATAGGATAACCTAATCTGCTGACATCTGCAGAAGTTAGGCTTTCATTTTTTGAAGAAGTTTCTAGTCTTTGTGAAGATAACTTATGTAAACCGATGCAGTATTGCCTCTGCAGCTGTTCACAGCTTTCCTAAGCTGTGGCTGACTGAAGTTAGCAAGTCACTGGTCAACTTCAGCGTAGCTATAAAGAAACCTGTGTGTAGCAGTGAGGCTGACAAGATTCATACCAGGTTCTTCCCCCCCGCCCCCCATGGTTCGACAGCATAGGAGGTCATCAGCTCATTAATTTTTGATTCCCACCTCTGTAGATCACTAGGTCGCTTAAAAAAAAAAAAAAAAAAAAAGCACAGCTCCAAGGTTTTACAACAGCCTCTCAAAATAATAGATAATCAGTAATTTTGCTGGAAATTCAGACAAATTGTAATGTAGCTGTTTTTCCATAGGAGAATGGTTTTGTGGCAAAACTCTGTTCAGGGGGCAGCCGTGGTACCAGCAGATGAGCTTTGGTGCCTAGTACGCATGGGAGGCTTTGCTTGTCAGATTCTTACGTAGCGCATAATTCATGAGTGCAAAAGCCTGAATCATGGCAGCAATAGAAGGTCCTCATCTGAGAAAGACGAGCATAGTGTTCTAGAGGCAATAGAAGGTGGTATTGAGATGTGTGTGGTGGTGATAACAAGAAAGAGGGACAAGTTTCATAATGCTGTAGGTTTTCTATTACTTTGATTTTTAAAATTCCAGAGGAGGAGCCGTGTTAGTCTAGGTCAGCAGAACAAACAAGGAGTCCTGTGGCACTTTTGAAGACTAACAAATTTATTTATCACATGAGCTTTTGTGGGAGAAAATCCCACTTTGTCAGACGCTTTGAAGAGGGGGAATTTACAGAAGCGGGGACTTTACTGCAAAGCGTCTGATGAAGTGGGATTTTTCTCCCACGAATGCTCAGGCGATAAATAAATCCGTTAGTCTTTAAAAGTGCCACAGGACTCCTTGTTTGTTTTTACATATTCAGAATGCATTACAGAGATGAATCCATGCCATTCTGTTTGGGAATCAAAGGCTGTTATGCTTTGAACACATTGAAACTTCTGAATGAAAAGTGCTTGCCAAGTATAACTTGTTCTAACGGACGAGTGAATTTGAGATGATTTAGTAACCTGGGCAGGCAGCTCACCACATCAGTAACAAATCTGAGATAAAGATATGAGTTCCTGCTTTTGTCTCATGCTTTCAAGCTATTAGGGTAGACATTTTTGTGCTTTTTCAGTAACACAACAGACATGTAATTTTCCATATATAGTGTTGAAATTGTGCCCTCTGGACTACTAATGTTAGATTATTATAATCTCAGATAGTTTTGTTCTGTTTGTTGTATGCAATTGTCACTCGTTTTGCAAAAATTCAGCTTGGTGCAGCTTCATCTGATTCTAGCAGTTCTGTGACCTAGAACTAGATAGCCAGCATGCTTGCAATGTGCAAGTTAGTAACCCTGTTCTTTCTTCTTTTTCTTAATAGAACTCGAGACAAGATTTTTTTTTTTTCTCCTTCCAGAGAGCATACATCTGGATTTCTGAAATCTTTGCAGATGACTGTGACAGGATAACATTTGAGCATGCATTTATGAGCCAGGTTCTTTTGAGATTGGCATCCATTCACTTTCATATGGTTGCAATTGATATAAGTGGGCAAGCACTGGGGTCTCACTTGAGCCTTGTTTCAGGAAATCTCATCTGTTTAGCAGGAATGCAGGTTTCAGTTTTTAGCCTTGAGGGGATTAGGATCTCATTGAGCTAGGTAACAGTCCATGCTGCAAAGACCTTACAATCTAAATAAAAGCTAGTATTTCTGTTTCATTATCTTAACTCATGTTCTACTTTTTTATTGTAAGATTTGTTGATTACTAGTAAATATAATCTAAAATGAAGGCTTTTTCCCACCAGGCTTATTTCAGCCTCACTGATCCTAAAGTGAGGTGATAATGCTGATTTATGTTTCAATGACTTTTATGGGAAAAGGCTGTGTCCTAATTGGGAAATTAACAGTGAAACTGCATCATGAGCAAAACTCTCATTCAGGCAAAGCCACCTGGGGACCAAGTGAATCTTTTTGTATACATGAGGATAACTAAATACTTTAATTTCTGCAGTATCAAAATTCCTTTGTTTCTAATGTACTATAAGATGTAAAGCCTTCCCTTCGATTTCTGTTTTCCATTTTGCTGCTTTTTTTTCCTGTCAATCAAGGTCAGCCTTTTGGCCTAATGCCATATGTTCCATTTGAATTGCAAGCATAGTCTGTGGCTCATCTTTCAATTCTTTGCGGTTCCTTGAGGTTTTGATGTAATTTGTTGCTCAGCATGAACAGACTTTCATCCAAAGCAAGAAATAAAATTATTGCATGTTGACCATAGCATAATGACAGAACAACACCTCATGTTTGTTGAAAGTGCAGTTAGTTGCTCTTTAAAGGACTACAACTTCATAGAGAAAGCTTATGTTCATAGGGCTAGTAACTTATTGAATGAAGGGTAGAACTCATTTTTAAACTTTGTGTTAGCTTTGTTTTCATGACTCAGAACATATTTACAGACTACGATGGAGTGAGAGGTGTTGTATTGCTTTTGAAATTAGTGCAGGAAGCTGCTACAGAAAAGCAATTTTGTTCTTTCTAGTAAATTTTTTTCTTCAGGTTCCAATACCTCAAATTCAAAGACCATACTTTTGTGTGATCTTGTTTTGGTGACTGGACATAAACAATTTGTGTCATAAATTGACTTTTTTCCTAATTTGAATTTCCTTCAAAAGATATTTGAGTAGTCTCCAAGATACATGTGAATGGATGTTGAAAAGGCTGTCTTTTAAAATTAAGGTACCACTGAAGTATCAAGCATGATTGTTAAAACTGTAAAATTATACTCCACAGTTTGTGTGCAGCAACCCCAGTTTTAATGAGGACAAAATTTCACCATGAAGTTGGAGAGTTTTGCCACAGATTTCAATAGGGCAAGACTCCACCCTTAAATGTTTGTGTAAATAATGTACTACTTTTCCTCTATCCCTGCTAAATATGAATTATCTCACCCGTCTCATCTACAGCAGGGGAACAATGTCTTCTGAAAACACACACACATTGAAGAAAATGGCTTTGCTTATAATTAGAAAGACTAGAACATTTAATAGTGAGTTGTTAACTGAAAACTAGTATTGTAATATTAGGGATGAGTTGAGACAAGGTATGTTTTTCCTGATTGTGATATCACACTATGACCATGAAGTAAACTGAAATGAAATCTCTTTCTTTAGGATTTCCTGGGGAATTGGGAAAGGATAGACACCTATGGTTTTTTTTTTTTAAATTTTTGTTGCAAATTCCACTTTAGTCCTCATACTAGCATGTTCCTTTTTCACCTAAAGTGACATAAAAATACTAGATGGCCAAGTACTTGACAGAGTCCTGTTTATCTGCAGGACTGTTGGACCACTGTCTTAGAAATAGATTGTCAGTAGGCAGTAGCTTATTGCTGTCTCTGCTAAAACTCTGCTGTGAAAGTATATATGTAATGTTGTGGACCACTTTGGGTGCTTCAGTTCCCCATCCTATATCTTCTCTGTACCAATTCAAAAGCTTTTTAGCACACAAAACATAATGCTAAGCAACACTCTGGTTGCTTGGTTCTGTTCTCTTCTCTGATCTCCTCTATTTTGTAGTATTTCCTCTTCCTAGAAGTAGCAATTCACATACATTAATCTGCATAGGTCTCTTTTCAGTTTGTTTTGTCATCTAGCCATTCGTTACTGTTCCAATTTTACTGTTATACAAAAACATAGTCACAGCTTAAGTTACAGTAAAATACTCAACAAACGGCTGTGTGAAATAGCAAGCGGTTTGTGAGTGGGTTTTTTTGTGTACAGTTGGCTAAAAAACATTTGGAAACCATGAATCCTGGATTTATTTCTTGGTAATAGAAAGCATCATAGTTGAAGACAAGATTTTTTTCACCACTTTGCGAGATTTGATCTTAATATGAGTATCACTCCATTATTTGCGTTCTTTACATCGCTGTATTTTGTTATAGATTTTTTCTTACTGAATGACACACTTTTTATTATATTTATAAGCCCACTTAATTGAACAGAAATTAATTTACTGTGTTTGTATTCTGGACTTGTAGAGCTAGCTTGTTTCAGTTAAAATGATCTTGTACCCAGACTTTCATAAAGTGAACCAGGATTTTCTTTCCTGTTTACTTACCTAAATCAAAAAGGGTTAGCATCAATTTGGAGGTTTCAATTTGCTAGGATGGGCTATTTGCTCAGTTATTTCTGTCTTTTATTTTTATTCATGGTTCATTACTATAAAAACATCTTCTCCTTCCTTTGACTTCTGTTAATTTTAGAGTATTATTTGCTTAGTTCTCCCTAGTGCAATATTGACCCTTTAATATTTAGAGGTACTTCTCTTCAGTCCTGCTAGAAGACATTTCTGGAATGAAATTTGCATTGCGTGATGACACTACAAAACTCCATACCAGTTTACTACATGTATGTGCACAGTACCATTAGAATAATATAAAAGTAATCTGAAAACGTAAGCTAGGTAAGCTACTTTTAGAATTTAAACATATGTGTCGGGTGGACAGCTTGCATTCCAGGTTTTAGAGCAATGAAATTTAATATTGTAGAGGCCAAAATATAAAACCTTAGAAGCTGGTTTTTAGAAAAAATCCTAATTTAAATTTTAAATACTGTTTATCTCTTTTTAAAAATGAAAACTTTCTTTTGTAATACAATCTCTGAAAGTGCATATGGAATGCATCCATCTGTGAGTTGATCTAGCAGGTAGGTTCACATTGTGGAATTCCTTTTTTCTGCTTTTTAATCAGAGGAAATTAAATGTAAACTCTTAAAATAAAGTTAAGGTGAAGCGTTCATAATTCAGCAGAAATGCCAAAGTTAAGTTTTGCCAGTCTTCCCACACTCCCTAAACACTTACATTATGCTATATCACAGAAATAGACGGAAGACTACCATGGACTTGAGTGAATTTTGGATCATGTCCTTGGTGTATAGGTTGATCAATGTGTACTGAATGAGGCAGCCTGGTACAATGATACAGCTTCTCTGGGTCTTTTCCTTGTTAGGGTCAAATCCATTGGCAGGTACCACTTCAGCTGAAGTTAGTGTACTTAATCTGAATATATAAATGTATCTTTTACGAAAGTAGATTTGGACTGTCATGTTACTGGTTTGTAGTGAATGAAACAGCAGTCCACTCTTCAGACAGCGAGTTATAAAAATAAATATTGCTCAGCTGCATTATTTCAGTGTCTTGTCCAGGCTGTCCATAGAACAAGGCAGGGGTTTTGTGGAAATGCATGCAACTACAATATTGCATTGTAAAGTACATGTACAATAGCTACAGATGAAGTGTATGGATGTGCTTAAAATTTGGGGTTTCTTGACTCTTGAATGCATAATTTTTTAACCTTAATGTTTTTCTAACATTTTTTGAATTAATGTATTGAAGTATCGGTTATTGTGGCTCATTTCCTGCCCTGTTTTTGTATATGGCTTTCTTCCATCGTTTTATTCTTTTAATGATTTTTACATTTTTCTACTTGTCTGGTTGTGACTTTTTTCTTTGAACTAATAAAACTAATATGTAGAAAAACGCAGGAAAAGGCTAATGTGACCGTCTCTGTCGCATGGTGTTCAATATTAGAATATTCTTTGGGTGACACTCCTAGAACTGATGGACCTAAATTCTATTGGGGTTAATTTAGTACCAATGGAAACCATTTTTACTCTCTTACGATCAACTTAACCACCTTTTGTATAGTTGGCTGATTGGATAAAGATCAGCAGATGACCAAGTCCAATGTCCTTGCTCCATTTATGAGCTTTTATTTGTCATTTTTTCTTACACTTATAAGACAACAGTTTAGACACAAAGGAGAAGGTAACTGACTCCAAAAGAAAGACACCATCATCATTTATTTCATTTGGTGTTTGTGTACATCAGCTTGAAAATAAATGAGGTCTGTGCATGAATCGAAAGTAATCTAGTACATCCAGACAGTGTTATGTTATCTCAAATGTGCTGGGCATGAGACTACACCTCTCGAAGCTGCTGTTTATGGTATAGGTGCTGGAACTAGGGGTCCTGGAGTTGCTGCTGCACCCCTTGACTTTCCAGGATTTCCAGTTTGGTTCAGTAGCTCTCAGCGCCCCATTATGCAAATTATTTCAGTACCCCTGGCTAACTGAGGAAGTAGCAGTCTATTAAATATTGGTCTGTATATGAAATAAGTTACATTGATGCTCTGCAATCCTTGCTGACTACTGCTGGTTTTGATGTATAAAATCCTCAGTGGTTTCATTCGTGTCTGCTTGAGGGCTTTCTCTTCTGTCCATGTGCTACTGTGGCAGATGAGATCATTTTAAACTAAATAGGTTCAGGTTGGCAATAGGGTGTCTTCAGTGAATGGTCTGGAACTGTGGTCCTTGAATTAGTATCCCATACCAGTTAACCAGAGTTTGATTATGATTAGGGTTATGGAAAATTAAGCAAACCTCCTGGAAAAAAATAAATAAAATCGTGGCGTGGTCAAGGCCACAAAAATGTATAATTTTTAACAATAAAGTATTGCAAAATGTACATTTACACTGCCCAGCTAGCCTTAGATACTTCCGCAGCCAAAGTGACACTCACCTGGGGGACTCTCCTGCCAGCTGGCTCTGAAGTTGGATGCTGCCTCTTGCATCCTAGTGCCAGAAGCGTTCCAAGTCTGTGTATGCTGGGTGGCCCAGCATACATAGAAGGGGAAAGTTGCAGGCGGTCAAGAAAGTCGTGGGAGATCACTGGAAACCGTGATTTCTGTGACCTCCGTGATTTATTCTTAGCCCTAGTTATGATGATTTTTAGGACATGTTGCATGACTTTTAGTTTTAGTTTGGAAAGGGAGGAAAAGGATGTGATGTTATGGTTGAGATTGGGTTGGAGATTTTGGTGGCCAAGAATGATTTTAAAGAGATTTATTAAATTTTAAGTCCTATTAATGCTTTTTAATGTATTTTGTAAATGTCTAAAGGTGGGTGGGAGGTGGTGGTTTTAATCCTATGCCTTTACCTACAGTTCGAGCAACTTATTTGATATCTAAACAAATTTCATTATTGGAAAAATATGGTAAGCTGAGCTGTATAAGAATGTCCTCTTATTGATGATTTAATAGAATAATTAATTTACAAGGTGCTCTTCACAAAAATCAAGATACCATCCCCCAAAGAGTCTACGCTGCTGATAGACCAAACAACAACAAGATACAAGGCAACAATTTGAGTAGGTGAGGCAGTAGATGATGTGGTAGGAAGAATTCCTGGGAGAAGGTTTTAGGGAGGGGTTTGAAGGAAGTGGAAGACAGTGGTATCCGGAATGCTTTTCTTTCTGGTTTAGTGATGTAAAGTATTTGACTTGGAAGGTCTCTTTCTTAGAACAACTAAGGGCGTTTATGTACTATATATAGTAAGTGTCGTAATTTTATTTGTATGACTATTTTCTTCAAAAAACTTTAAAATATTTTGCACTCAGGTAGATAGTAGAGACTAGCTTTTAGATTTAATAAACGGTAATGAAACAACTGTAGTACATTATACTATCTGTATTACTCATACAGTTTAAGTATTACTATTTAAGTCTCCAGAACTACAAAAACTGATTATGTATGGGGAAATAATTTCCATATTGGCTTTTATGACAAATTCAAGCTTGATCTTTACCTCTTATTGTTAGCATCTCAGGATCACAAAGGGCTTTAAAATGCATAACCAATATTTTAAGATGTTCTATCTTGTGGTTGAAAGGCTAATTTTTTTTGTATTACTTTGACATATAGTAGTAGCAGTGTCTAAGAATACATTATATAAACAAGCGATTCTCAACTGCTGTGTTGTGATGCAAAAGTGTGTTGTGGCACAGCGGCCGAGTGTGTCAGCTGAAATCAGCCTGCTGCCGAAAGTGCGACCCCATCACCAAAAGTCTGTTGCTGCTTTAAGAGCTGCAGCCACCATTACCTTGAATGAAGCAAGAGCTGCTGAAACTGGCCAGAGCTGCAGCTCTCTGCGGTGGCAGGGTCTGCTTTTCAAGCCTCCTGACCGCAGTTTTCTTTCAGCGGAGGGGCACTTTAATTTCATCTGCCACTGAAAGAGCTGCCACCTGGGAGAACCTTGGCAATGGGGAGATGCGGGAGGGGGGAAGGGGTGTGTGTCGCACATAATTGAGAGCTCTCTAACCCGTATCATGACTTTGAAGGGATTGAGAACGATACAAGTTACAAGCCATTTAGTGAGAAATAACTCCATGCTATTTTAGAAGCTTTTCTTTCTTACAACTTCATGGAGCTAGTTTCCTTAGTGTCCAAGGTGGTTTGTAATAGAAACTTGCAGTCTAGTTTCATGTTTTCTAAAATCAATGTTATGCATGGAATATTAAAGATCGGAGGAGCTCTGTTTAGAAACATTTCATGGTCTTTTAGTATCTGAAGAGAATAACATTTTCATCAGGCACAGAAACTTTTGAGATGCAATGCGTTTTAGTTATATCTGGTAGTCTCCTGAACAAATTTTATTGAAGAACCGCTGTTGCAGAATCAGAGGTTGCATGATAGATTCGATTTTTCTCATCTGGGACTTCCACCAGTGCAGGATCATTCTTTACTGTACATTTTCTAAGGTTTCAGATTTTGGATTGGACAAAATCCCTAAGAGATTGAGTTTCTGCTTCTTCCCAGTGAGAGAATCCAGCATTTTAGGACATGTCACTGGCAGGAAGCTTTTCCGATAGTCAGCCTAAATTTGTTCCTCGTTTCATCTCACCAGTTCTCCTGTAGTTGAACTCCTGCTAAATTTTGTCAGCAACTGATTGTTGATGCACATTTATCTACTGGTGGTGCAGTCTGCAAGACACACTCTGAATGGGCAGAGAAATAGCAATTACCCTGGGTTTATCTAGACTCCCTTAGATTATTGCATGACTTAATGATGAAATGAGGGAAAGGGAGGATAGATGAAATCTGTTACACACTCCTTGAGAAGCAAGGAGAGTGCCAAACAAGTGGAATACATGCACTCCATCTCCTTTACCATGGAGGCAGACCATAAAATTTCTGTAAAGCCTTTAATAATATGATGGCTATATATTTTTCAGTTTAGATCTGGCATACGCAGCATATTTAAACCTTCATAGAAGTCATAAACCTTGTCAGTGTAACCACCGTGAGTCTTGCCCGTTTAGCCTCACTGAAACTAAAGCTTCACTAGCATAAACCATAGAGCTCAAGGCAACTGTAAGTTTGCTAATAGTGTTCATAGGTCTTGTAGCATTTTGGCAGAATTTAGGGGGAGAGATTTTTTACATTTTTAAGTCAGGGCCCTCACCAGGAGTCAACAATGAAGCCCGTTATTTAACTCTGCACTAACTAGTGTATCTAGAACAGAGGTAAGACTGTGCATGTCTAAATAGGATTAGATAAATGTCACCCCTCCCCTAAGGCAGCCTGGATAGATACTTTCCCAGCAATGTTTTCAGTTTGTTTTTGTATGATTGAGTTGTAACCATGTTTTAAAATGTAAGCAGGCCTTATATCAAATCGTTATATCAATATAAGTCTTGATCAAAGGCCCAGGAGGTCAGGCTTTCTTGACCTGACTTTCCTCAGAGGAAGTTGGAGCTTATCTGTATGCATTGTGTTTCACCAATGGATGCAGTACCATCTTTCCTCTATCAAGTTGTGTGAATAGATGCATGTTCTGTATCCCAGAGCTTCCTGGTGTTCTGTGAGCTTCAGGATAAACCAAACTTCTCTGCTGACAATGCAACTCATGTTCTATATTTTTCTGCCTCGTTCATTCTCCTTCGTGTGCTTTTCCAATGGAAAGTATTTACCACTTCTTGTGGGTAGTGTATCAGTGGAGGGGAAGCACTGTTGCATCCCAGTGTTTGTTTTGTGGCACTGAAATGGGGGAGTGAGTGAGGATGAAGATTTCTGCTAGTCAAAGAGCAACACCACAGAATTTTCTGCATCTGAGGGGACCCAGTTGAGACTAATCTGCTACTGGAAGGGACAAAGGCTTGGTAGCACAGAACAAAGATGTGGAAGTGGGAGAGGGAAGAAGAGAGCTTTCATATTTTCTAAAAATCCTACTTCCTAGCACCTGGGTATAATGGGAGAAGATGCTTTTGATTACAAAAGCAAAACAGCCCTGTAAATAAATGCTTGGTCATTGACTAAAACTCAGATCTTTGTTGAACTATAAATAGACTATTTCTGAAATCTGGCTAGTTTTCCATTGTGTCAGCAAGAACACTCAAATATTCAATCTTCCATTCATTTGATGTGTGATATCAAGGAGTTGCGAAACTTAAAACAGTAGTCATCAAGGCTTACGTGATCAAGCTCTTTCCAATTCTCCGTTATCTCATGAATTGGCAGCATCTGTCTGTTTTGATGCCAGACTTCCAAAAAGAAACTTGTTAGCTATACTATTTGGAAAAAAAATGCCTCTCTAATTGGAATTCTGGTTCCCAGAATAACTCTTGATATCAGCCCTGAAGATTCTTCTGGTGGAACAAACATACACAACTATCAGTGAGACCATGTGTTCTGAAGAGCTAGTGAAAAATAATCCAGATATTTAAAAATAGAGTTAAAAATATTTAAATTGTACAGAAAGATGCATTTTCTTGAATTCAGTTGAATTTTATTACTATTGGTACTCAATTTAATATTGCTTATTAAATAGCATCAGCAATTCGTTTGCAGTAGGTAAGTGAAAGAGCTCATAGTTTGACCATTACCCTTGAGCATTATTGTCGTTTGTAGCTGTTTTGTATCACAGATGTCACTATGATAGAACATTATAACTTCAAAGCAGAGAAACCACTTGTGAGTTTTTCTTTAAAAAATCCTTCAAGCCTCTTTTAAGTGATAACACTGGCAAGTCACTGTAGTGACCATTGATCTTGTACTGTAGAAGCACAGTTATAAAGTGTTTGAGAATCTAACATTTGTACTTGCGTTTTTTGCAAGTTTGATTTTTAAAATATACTGGGTAGTGATTTTCTGTTGAGATCCAAGACCTCTTCAAAAGAACGATTCACCCCCTAAAGGAAATGGGAGGAGAGGACAGCTTCTTGCTCATCAAATATTGTGGAAGAGAGAGGTATGCAAAGAATTTTAAAACTTCATAGGCCCATGTTATGGAATGAAGTGATGAATCGTCACCAGATTTAAAATACTGATGGTATTTTAGACTTTAGAGTACAATATTCCTCTCAGAACTTTTTTTTTTTTTTGCATCATTTCTGTAGTGAGCCAAGCAAGCAGGCATACTCTTGCCTATCATTAGAAGTATATAGGAAGCATATTTTGGCAATTCCATACTTATTGTTAACTTAATTGAATGAATCAATTAATGCTTTAAATGAAACTTTTTGTCTTTTAGGCAGTGACAGCTGCTGACTGTTACAATGATTTCTAATACTTGGCATTTTGGGTTTTCACTGGACTGATTTTTCTGAAGAAAAATTAATATAATAAAGAAACTACAAACACTACACACCAGAATAAATCTTCAAAAAATGTTCTTATATTGAAGTTGAGTAGTAATAAACAAATCTGTCATTTTGACAGGAGAAATTTGAGTACATGTTAGCTGGTTTTAGAAATCCAATGCAAGACACATTTCACTTTCAATAAATCTGTTAATTCTTAAATGGCTGATACCTGATGCCATTTGCCATCCTGTTACAGCCAGGTATTTAGCAGAATACAGAATACTCTAGTGATCCATGCCCTGAATGACAAGAGCTTGCTCCTGCATTGAGTGATACAGAAAGACCCCTGCTTCTGAATTAAGCCCCATGGAAGATAATGGGAATGTATGTGTACAGGAATATAGCTCCTGCATAGTCCCTGACTCTCCAAGCTATTCTGTGTAAGGACTGCAGAGTGTAATGCACCACTCTAAAGCAGGGGTATCAATCTCATTTGCTGTGGTGGGCCAGATTTGACTTAAATGTACTTCAAGTGGGCCGTACATACCATAAATCAAAATATTATGGCACACTCTCGGCATTGCGGAGTACTATATATGTGAAACTGTGGTCTGTGATACAACACTCAGTCTCACATACCCAACGTGCCATGATGTCATGAGACCAGATGCACTCACAGCATTGCAGAGTGCACGATATGCAAGACCTGTGTGTGTTAGAGATGGAGTGTGGTCCCGGGGAGCACAGTCATGGGCTGGATGGAAGAGGTTTGCAGGGCCACATGTTTGACACCCCTGCAAAGAATATGCCTACAAGGACAGTCAAAAAAGTCTTCTGTCCCTCTACCTTGAAAGGACTTCGCAAGTTACTGTCCATCTCTAGCAAGGCCAATTATATTCTCAGTATGCTTTTGTTGGTAGACACTCCAGCCAGTGAGTAGTGGAACATAAATATATGATACACTGAAATGCACAGGAAGAAATAAAATGCACTATGAAGGGACCACGACATAGCAATAGGTGAGAGTAAATTTTTTTGCCAGTCTCCAAGGGGAAGAGAAGAGTGGTAGAGTTCCTGCCTCTTACAGTTGTGAGTGTGGAGCTGTTCTATATACAGTGGAACCTCAGAATTACTAACACCTCAAAAATGGAGTTGTCCCTAAACTCTGAAATGTTTGTACTCTCAAGAGAGCGGTATTGTTGTTCTTTCAAAAATTTACCACTGATCATTAACACAGCTTAGAAATTCTATTATGCAGAAGAAATATCCTGCTTTCCCTTTAATTTTTGTAGTTTACATTTTAACATAGTACTGTACTGTATTTGCTCCCTCCTCCCCCCTCTCTGCGGTTGGCTGATTGTATACTTATGGTTCCAAATGAGGTTTGCAGTGTAGGTGACTGGTCAGTTTGTAACTCTGCTGTTTGTAACTGAGGTTTTACTGTATCTACTTTATTTGTGCATCATCAAATTTACTTTTTAAAAAGTATCTTTTTCCTGTAGTATTTCATAATTGAAATAGTACGGTCCCCGTAACATTGTTTTTTCTTTAATGCTGTCTTCTCATTGCTCCATAATCTTTTTTTTTTAACTCTTTCTTTACAGTGATTTGGTTTATAAGATACATTTCTTTTAATTGTCCTCCTGCCTTTGCTGACTGCACCTTTTTCTGCTCATTTTCTGGCCCTGTCTCCTCAGGGCAGGGGACAGTCCGACAGCTCCCTTGAACAAATGCGTCTTGCCTGATGAAAGGTGACTCCCATGGTATATAACAGCAATGTATTCAGAGTCTTTGACTTGCTTAGAATGTAATAGCACAAAAACAAGTATGTCGGACCATGTGTTGTTAAAGTACTAGAGGGACAATAAAAAAGGTCACTTCAAGTGAATAGTCTCTCTTCCCTTCCTTGCTCCCGCTCCCAAACTGGATTCTGTGCTTAGAGGTGGGTCACACCTCATATCTTAAATCACTTCCAGTGCATGGAGTGGACTCCTGTTCACCTTGAACTAACTCAGATTGGTAAAGAATATTACTTTTCCCTTTCCTTCCTCATACCTTCCAAGTTCACTGGCTTCTACCATGTGGTGAAGACACCTGCTCCATCACCAAACCAACTGTCAGTTTCACACTCAATGACTGCTCAGAAATTGACTGCAGCTGCAGTGACTCTTCAGATGTAGTTTAAAAGCAGTTGGGACTTGCCTCTTCTCTTGCTAGTGGTACGTATTTTGCCACATAGACTTAGTGTCTGACACTACATCTGTGTTAATAGAGTAATGGCGAAATTAGTGTCTGGGACTATTAAAACTGCAGTCTACGTAGGATCTGTTCAGGAATGTGAAACTAGTATCGCTATCCTACAATGTAAATAAAGGAAGTAACTAGTCAGTTTGTAGGAAGGTGCTGTCATTTTCCCCACTTACTTTGAGGATGATGTCCTTGGAAATGGCTAACAACGCGAACCTGTGCAGTAAGCTCATGTATTAAGTAAACATCTGGTGAGAATTCAGAGAGCTGTTTGAGGTTTCTTTCATTTAAGGTCACAATCTACCACCCAGCACTGGCCTTCCAGGATGCTGAAAAGAAAAAGTGTAAATGAGGATGTGAAAGAATAGTTCCCAACATGTCTGTTCTTGGGCTAGCTATCAGCTACATATAAACAGTGATACTTGCACTTCAGTAGCTTGCAAACACAAACTTCAGGTTGTATATTATATAATCCTTTTGCTGCATTCACACGTCTATATTTTTATCCATAGCATGTGGCTCTTCTCTGAAGTGAAATTGTTCTAAAAGATGATATTGCTTACAAGAGCAGAGTCTCTGTTAACCATTCATTTTAGATGTTAATTCCTTCTAGATCAACAGCTTTACAGATAAACTCCTTTGTGTGTTTAAGACCATGAAACTGATTAGCACAGTTATGAATGAAAATCTCACTTGCTTTGTTTTGTAAATGGTTATTTCCTTTTATTTTGTGCCCACTGTGTTAAACAGTTTAAGTAAAAAATCGGTGACTGGACAATGTGGGTGAACAGCTGCTCTTCAAACGGTGCCATATTTTTAAAGTTTAATGTACCACTTTATAGACGGTCACATCCCATATCATTTGACAGTTAATTTCTGTATGGTATGATGTGGAGCTGTCAAGTGGTGCTGGCAGCCTGTTGATGAGGTGAAAAAAAATACCCAAAACGAGTATCCTTTTTTTCACCATTTCAGAAACATTGTAACGTGACTGTGCTTCCAGTTTTGACTGTTTAAGTTGATTTCAAAACCGTATTATGGTGTTTATTGGTCAAAGCTTCAAAGGACAATGTATTAAAAGATTTTTTTATTGGTTTTGCATGGACAAGTGATAGCTTCAGAAATGATGAAACTGTTCAGCATGTGGCAAAAATGGCAATTATAAAAATTTTGCAGTATACTAATGCAAAATGTTTTCACATTACAGTCTTAATTATCAAATCACACAAGTTGTTGTTATAGTTCTCTCTACTTTCAATTTAAATTTTCTGACCTGAGGATTGTGCACGGGTAGCAGTAGATCACATGCCCATAGTTTGTGCTGCATGGTTAGTAGGTATAAATGTATTAGTTCCTAATGTAATGCTTCTCAGTTTGTAAGCTTTTGCACATACAATGTAGCATTTAATCACTCTCTTAAAAGGTTTTAATTAGTAATTCCCTATTTATTCATTTACTAGCATTTGGAATACTCTGGAGACTAGCTTTTTAATTCAATGACACTTATGTACATGTCAGTATTCGTTTCAGGGATGCAAATATGCAGCATCATACTGAGCTTCTATCAAAGCGCTCTCTAAACAAAAAGGCCAGTTCTGATACTAACATGTCTAATTTAACTCAAGTAAGTATACTTGAACAAAATGAAAAACGGCTGTGATGATAATGTTAACAATATGTAGAGCCCTGTGCTGATACAAAAATGTGGATCCGCAACCGATCCATATCTGAGACATGCAAGCACGTATCAGATCCCCAATCCGCATCTCCATGTTTTGTGAGTATCTGCAACCGCCTCGCCCCCGCCTTGCAGCAGCTCTGCTCCACTCTGCTCAGCTCCTCATCATTACACTGTGCTTCTGTTTTGTGTTCCTGCCTGTGTGTGTTCTGTAATGTAACAACTTAGAAGCAGGGGCTTAGTAAATGTGCACACTGTTTTTATTTTAAACAACATTATAGAGAGTCCTAAGGGTCCTGGTGCAACCTCTGTGTTTTCTTCTGGGGCAGCTGCCTGTCAGTTCCTGGATTGTTAGAGAGCAGCAGCTGCCTCACACAGAGCCTGAAGAAGGGGGCAGGGAGGGCAGCACTAGCCAGCAGCTCCCGATACTGTTTGTTCAGAGCCCTGCTGGCCCTGATCATCTGGTTATTCCACCTACTAGAGCCAAGATCAGGTCACTCAACTGTTCAGATGGGCCAGGTAATTCATTCAGCTCAGCGATCAGATTGGGTGGCTGGCAGCCAGAGAAGGGGGGAAGCAGCAGCCCATTATCAGCTGATGTGCCTGGGCTCTGGCGAACTCGGTTCAGGGAGCCAGAGAAACAGCCGAGAGGGGAGAGAGTTGCCAACAGCTCCCAGTGTTTTTCAGAGCCTTCGCTGGCTCCGATCTGAGCAACTGTTATTCTGCCTGGGCTGGGCTAGGAAGTCTGGGCTGCTGCAGTTTCTCAGCTAATCGGTGGAGGTGGGGACTGGCCACTTAAATTAAACACCAGCTCTGACGGACTGGGCTCTGGCTCTCACAGTCTGGAGTCAGAGACTGAAGGACAGCTGGGGGCAGGACCCAGGACCTGGATGAGCCAGTAGAAGCCCGATGCTGTTCAGAGCCCCGGCTAGCCCAGATCTGAGCAACTGTTATTCTGCCGGGGCTGGCCATGTGAAATGGGGGCTGCTGAGATCACTCAACTGTTTGGAGTTGGGGGAAGTGGCTGGCAGTGGGGGAAGTGGGAGGGAGAGCAACTGTTACTCCTCCTGGACTGGCCCCTGGATTCAGTCAGAGCTGCAGCTGTAACCAATCAGATGTTCTGAGCGGAGCAATGGTGCTCTCTGCACATACAACCATGACCAGATAAAAATAGTATCCATACCTGAGCCGCAAGCTGCAGCAACGGGTCTGCAGGTATCTGCATTTGCACCCGTGGATGTGGACATCAGCGGATGAGAAGCGGATATCCGCAGATCTGCAGGGCTCTAAGAATATGCTTTGGAAATTTTACCTCCCCAGGAAAGTTACAGGATAAGAAGACAGAGGATGAAAGCCCCTTAAAGGTTTCCTCAACGAGAAAGAGACTCTCCGCAAATTTTGAAAAGTATATTATTTGTCAAGAAAATGAAAAGAATACAAAACTGCCAAAAGCCACCAGTGCTGGACAGAATTCTGTGGTGCTTGGCAGCAGAAGCCAAAAGCGAGTTACTGTACTGGTGGCTACTGGATGATTTTTCCAGTTTGTTGATGTTTCAGTATTCTATCACACTGGTTGCGCTCAGATATATTCAAGCAAGTCAAATCTGGCACAATGTTAGAGTTGTATAGCACCCAGGAAAGAAAACAGTCTCTGAATCAGATCAGAGAGCATCATGTTCACCTGTGTCTGTAGCCACCAGAATAAGCACATCCTCCAGCGATTTGTCCTCTTGCATTGTTTACTTGAGATAACACAATAAAGAGAAGATACTCTAAGATAGAAATATTTGAGAGAGCAACTGAACTAAGGAAGGCAGCACTTCAAAGAGGAAATGATAGGTTATGCGGAATGTCTGTAGAAGACTGTTTTGCTTAGGATGCAGTTTATCACTCAATATTACTTTTTTCCTATTTTAGTAAAACATCTTAAAGAAAAGCTATTTAATTTTACTGCAACTATAGTCACCTTATGAAATTGCATTTTATCAACTAATTGAAGAGCTAGACAATGATCTTGTGTACAATGTGGATGTTCTTTTCCTGTCCAAGCTGCTACACTGCTACAAAGCCCTACTTTTCTCAGATGTAGAAACTTCAGGTTATTTCAAAAGCAAATTACAGACAAGATTAGAGAAACACTAAGGTTCTGCGATTTCATTCCAGGCACAACCAGGACAAGGGAAATCTACTTTTGTTTGGTGTTTCAATAATAGTTAATGCTATCAAAGCTTCTAACAATCTGAAGCAGGAACCTAAGTTAACAATATATTTTGTGGAGGCTCTTTTGGTGAGTGAATCTGACGGGCAGCTTTCAAATTAACACGGGGTTTTATACAATGCTGCTTCAATCCTTTGGTCCAAAATATTTGTTGGCTTTCATTTTGGCTATTATACAAAACCAGGTGATTATAGTGTGCAGAATTCAGCTACTTTTGTGCTCCAGTTGTTACAGGAGTGTATCCTTTGGTTGTTGGCATATAATTGAGCCAGTATTGAGTATCGCCCTTCAGAAGACATTGATAGAAGATGCATCTAAGTTATGGAGTGCATAGTATTTAACAATTCCAAAAATAAAAACACCACTTCACATAAGTCTTGGTGCATAGCTACGTTATGAGTTTGGGTCTTGCCTTTTAATTAACATCCTATACTTTCATGGATTCTGCATCAGTTATGATGAGCTGAGGTGGATCACTGCTAGTACAGCAAAAACTGAAGTAAAAAGACTCAGAGAGGTGATCATTCCAAATGGAACTGGACCACTTGAGGTGGAATAGCCATCACACTAGAGACCACTGACAGGAGTACCTTCCAATCAATGGTTAAAACAGTATTCAAGAACAATCAGCAGATAGTCAACCATCACAAGAAATATCACTGAACCATGGGAAAGAGAAGTCATTTACTCTCCCTGGGCAATCAGAGTCTCTTATTTAGTATGCGGTATTTGAAAAACCTAGAATACATCCAGAACTTGCTTGCCATGAAAAAATATGTGAAAAAATAAATTCTTGTCCTCTACAAATGAATGTTGTCCCAGATCTCTCCAGTTGTCTTTGAGACTATCACCTCATGGTGTCCTACCAATACCAAATTATATTTATATTGTTGAGAGACACAGTAATATCATTTATTGATACAACTTGTGTGGGTGAAAGAGACGAGTTTTTGAACTTCATTAGGTCTGTGGCTATGTACACACGATCAGATTAAAGCGCAACAAGGCAATCGCGCTACAAAACTCACGTGACCTTTATTGCGGGACAACGCGTACACACGTTGCTCCCTGCAACGCAACAAAATTACACGCATTATCGCGGTTGAGCGCAATGACTTCTGGGCACCTATCCCATCGTTCCATTTTCCCCTAAGTTGGCGCTATGAATCATGGGATGAAGGAAAGGAACGCAAAGCGCCATGGGTAAAGTGTCAGTTTCCCATGGTGCTTTGTGTTCCCCTAGCGTCTTCCTCGTTGCCAATAGCAACTCGCGCCTATTTTCAACATTGCAGTGACGCAACGCACCACTTGCAATCAATCGCTACAGCGACAGCATGGATCCTGCTATGATCTCCATTGTCGCCTTCAACATTCTGAATACATCTCGGCTTGTTGCTCAGTACGCAATGAGCTCCGAGTCAGATGAGGACACCGAGGAGCAGGGGCTGATCGATGCCATGCAGAGCAACAGCACCGCGTTGCTCAGCTCCTTCACCGATCATCTGCACACGGTGCAACGCCGTTTCTGGTCGCGAGAGACGAGCACTGAGTGGTGGGATCGCATTGTTATGCAGCTGTGGGATGACGAGCAGTGGGTACAGAACTTTCGAATGCGGAAAGCAACCTTTCTGGAACTGTGTTCAGAGTTGGCCCCTGCCCTGCGACGGAAAGACACCAACATGAGGTCAGCCCTAACCGTGGAGAAGCGTGTTGCGATTGCTGTATGGAAGATGGCGACTCCCGACTGCTATCGGTCCGTTGCAAACCAGTTTGGAGTCGGGAGGACCACCGTCGGATTAGCCCTCTCACAAGTGTGCCAAGCCATCAATCGCATCCTGCTGCGGAGGACAGTGACATTGGGCAATGTTCGAGAGATTGTGGACGGCTTTGCTGCCATGGGATTCCCTAACTGCGGGGGAGCCATAGACGGCACACACATCCCTATTTTGGCTCCAGACCATCTCGCGACGGAGTACATAAACAGGAAGGGCTACTTCTCCATGGTGCTGCAAGCACTCGTGGATCACAAGGGGCGTTTTACGGACATCAATGCTGGGTGGTCGGGAAAGGTGCATGATGCCCGCATTTTCAGGAACACTGGTCTGTACCGGAAGCTGCAAGGGGGCACCTTTTTCCCTGATCAAAAAATAACAGTGGGGGAGGTGGAGATGCCCATAGTCATCCTCGGAGACCCAGCATACCCACTGATGCCATGGCTCATGAAACCCTACACTGGGAACCTTGATCGCAGCAAGGAGCGGTTCAATTACCGATTGAGCCGCTGCAGAATGACTGTGGAGTGTGCCTTCGGCCGTTTAAAAGGGCGCTGGCGCTGTTTGTATGGGAGGCTGGACTTGGCGGAGGACCAGATCCCTGCCGTGATTGCGTCATGTTGTGTCCTCCATAACATTTGTGAAAGTAGGGGAGAAAAGTTTTCCCCTACGTGGGCTACGGAGGCACAGCGCCTCGAGGAAGCATTCGAGCAGCCAGCCACTAGGAGTATTAGGGTGGCACAAGGAGAAGCTGCTCGCATAAGGGAGGCACTCAGGGAGCATTTCAATGATGCCCTTCCCTAGTTCAGTTCCATGACGCATGAGGTGCACCTTAGGATCATTTCAATAATGTGTATAAATAAATGCATTCTTCAAAGTATTTGTTACTGTTTTTATTGAAACCTGAAAGATGGGGGTGGGGTTACAGGTTGGTGTAGCTCCGGGTCTCGTAAAAGTAGCTTGGGGGGGGGGGGGCTGGATGTTGTCCTGTACCGGGGTGGAGGGTGGCCTTCAAAGAAATGCTTTGAGGGACTGCGGTGTGTGGGAGGCATACACGGCTGAACTGTCTGGAGTGGAGCCCGGACATTTATCGCCTGGGACTGCAAAGCTATCATGTTCTTTAGCAGTTCTGTTTGCTCCTTCATGACGCTTATCAGTTCGTCCCTGTGTTTCTGCCTCCTCTGCTGGGATTCCTCTCTCCAGGCTCTATTCTCCCTTGCGGATTCTTGTGTTGCTTTCAGCAGGTCATTAAACATATCCTCCCTGTTTCTTCGAGAACGCCGCCTAATGTTTCTCATTCGGTCAGCTGGGGTAGACACCGGCCTTGTGAAGCTCAATTCTAATACAAAAATAACAATATAGACATTGTTAACACATAGCATAGATAGCCAATGTAACCTTCCAGTAGCACATTCCACCGGAAGGTACAGGGCGGTCAACACACTACGCTGCGCTGAAGCAGACAAGGTACATTCTAATAGACGGCTTACCGGGGGCTAAGAATCGGAAGAGGGCACACAGATGGAACCCAATATCCCTCTCCTCAGAGTGCCCCTTCCATCTAGAATACATCTCCTACATGCCGCCGGTAGCAGGCCGGGACCGTATGCTGCTGCACTGTGTGCTGCCATGGTTCCCAGGGCTGTGCTTTGCAGCTGGAGAGGCAGAGTGTCTGTCTTTGGGAGCGCAGACACAAACGCTCTCCCATCTAACCTGAGTATTAGGCTCTGGAGGTACATCGAGGAAACCTTTTCTGACCTAAATGCAGATGATTATTTTACAATCACTGCTTGTATTGATGCCCTGCTAATGAATGCAGAGTAAATAGCGTGCACAGCGGGGACCCGCAAGCACCCCCACCCCAGACAATGATATTTTAGCAGGAGCAGAGCTGAATGAAGGAGAAACTTACCTGAACCCCCCTCTGCCGCCTCAGAGAACAAGCTGCAGTTCAAGCCTTGGGTGGACGTCTCAGCGGGGCTGCTGAAGAGCTCCTGGCTACACGCGGTTGCGCTTTCCTCCGTGTCATCCTCCATCTCCTCCTCCTCCTCCTCCTCAACAACGTCCTCATCCTGCTCGGCTCTGGCAATCACCGGACGAGGAGGGGCTGAAGTGTCCACGGGACTTTTGGCAGTGGTTGTGGGGTCCCCGCTGAGGATGGCTTCTATTTCCTTATAGTACCTGCATGTTGCAGGCGCTGATCCAGAACGGCGGTTTCCCTCCTTCGCTCGGTGATAGGTAATTCTGAGCTCCTTCACCTTTGATCTACACTGCACTGTGTCTCTATCATGCCCTCTCTCTGACATGGCCCGAGAAATTATGCCAAATGTGTCATAATTCCTCCTGCTGCCGCGTAGCTGCGCCTGCACGGCGGACTCTCCCCAGATGCTGATCAGGTCCAGCACCTCTGCCGTGCTCCAAAGGGGTGCGCGTCTTCCACGGCGGGCCGCCATTGCTACTGATGATCGGAGCACAAACACACTCCACGAGGAAGAGAGCAGGAAGTGAAACAGACTTGAAATTTGAAAATCCCGGGAATAAGTTCGGGGCAGGGCGGGGACAGTTTCGTCACGGCCACAGAGCGGGTGGGGGGGGAGACCAGAGAGGACGACTTGGGAATGCTGGGACAGTTCCGGACTCCAGTCAATGCGCGGTAAGCGTACACACGAGCTCAAACGCGCAATATATGATCCGCAACAGCTGTTACCACTCTCGTCGGAGTGGTTGTTGGATTGCGCGACAACAAGGCACTTAACGCGCAAGAGCCCTGTTGCACGTGTGTACGCCGTTGTTGCTATCGCGCGGTAATGAGCTTTAATGCGCGATAATCTGATCGTGTGTACAAGGCCTGGGAAACATACCCAGAACAAGGTGGGATAGTTTATTTAGCATAAAAAGTTAAG
This sequence comes from Pelusios castaneus, assembly GCA_007922175.1. Classification (NCBI taxonomy): domain Eukaryota; kingdom Metazoa; phylum Chordata; order Testudines; family Pelomedusidae; genus Pelusios; species Pelusios castaneus. Next base: position 17,573,200 of record ML685798.1, on the reverse strand, counting down.
TCGTAAAAGACTAAGGTGAAGTGGCCAGTTAGCACCTTTGCAGTTATAGGACAGAGGAGGGTGAGTGGATTATATAGATTGCTGTAATGAGCCATACATTTAGTGTCTTTGAGTCTGATTTTTAGTATCTAATAAAGTAATGAATTTATGCTTCCAGGCTCCTCTTTTGACTGTTTGTGGTGGTCAGGTGTGGGATGATGTGGGGGAGGAGTTTCCTTTTGAGGACGAGGACTGATGTATCACATCTACATCTTTCCACCTATTTATTAGGCCAGTTACCTTGCCAAAGAAGGCAGTTAGGTTGGTCTGGCATGATTTGTTCTTGACAAAGCCATAGTGGCTATTACCCATCACCCTGATATCGTCTAGGTAATTACAAATTGATTGTAATGAAATTAGGCTGATGGTCTACAAGTATCCTGGTCCTTTTTGTTCCTCTTTGTAAAGATACCTACTCTATTTACCCTTCCAAAGTCCTGTGGATTCTGATCAATTATTTTCCTCAGTTCTTGAAGAAAATTGGTAATAGTTCCAAGACTCCTTCAGCTAGTTATTTAAATAACCTGGGATGAATTTCATCAAGCTCTGCCACCTTGGATACATCTAACTTATCTAAATAGCCTTTAACCTGTTCTTTTCCTATTCTGACTCATGTTCCTTTTGTCTTATTCTTAATGTTGTGCTAAGCATCTGCTCTCAAACCTTTCTAGTGAATACTGAGGCAAAGTAGGCATCATAACTCTGAGCTTTCTTAATGTCACGCATTAGCTCTCCTTTCCTGCTTAAGTAGTGGTCTAAACTTTCCTTTTATTTTTTTGCTTGCTCCTAATGTGTTTATATAACCACTTACTGTCTCTTATGTCCCTTACTAGGTATAATTCATTTTGTGCCTTAACCTTTCTGATTTTGTCCCAGTGATTGTCATCCTTTCGAACTCATCCTTACCAATTTGTCTACTTTTTGTAAATTTCTTTTTTGATTTTTCAGGTCATTTCAGAGCTCTTATGCAGCCACACACTAGCTAGAGACGGATATGTAAGGGGCATATATATGCATTTTTAGAGATTTGACAGAAGAAGGATGTTTGTGGAATTCCTGTCTGGGGGCTGCCTTTAAACCCTGATTTGAAATAGTCTGTCATATCAACATCCAGATAGTTAGGGGATCAGATCAATTATAACTTTCTTTCTCTGATCCCCACCTACGTTGAGCTGCTGAAAGGACCCTGGAGCTCTGTTCCTTACCACTCTTCTTCCTGTAGCAGGATGGGTGGGAGGGTCTTACTGGTTGCTGCAAAGCCAACGGTACCTGCCCCTCCCAAAGCCACCTGGTAGATTAAAGAAAGGGGAGTGTTATGGCTTTACTTCCCTTCAGACACCTTACTGTTCCTTTATCCTAGCTTCTTTGAGTGGTGATTCCCCCTGAATATCTCTATCATTTGCCTCTGCTGTTCATGGCTTTCCGAAAATAACATCAAAATGGGTTACTTTGAAATGTTTTTTGTTTTTTTTTCAGTTTCATTACTACCCCATTTGCTGAATGGTAATGTTCTTGTTTTCTTGCTGATATTGATGCCTTAGGGGGCTCAGGTGATCTACAAGATCCAAGGTTTCTTTTCTTCCTCTCCTTTACAGAGATTTGGAGATCTGCAGGTCCCCAGTAGCCAGTGACTTGCGTGACCTTTATAGCGTATAAAGATCCCATCGAGTTATGTGGATTTTAGAATGCACCTACCAGGCCATTTGTACTTCACTTAACTAGATTTTGTTAAGTTTGTAAATATTGAATTTCAAACAAATGACAACTTTATTGTTCTAAGTTTGCTCTGATTAGCCTGTGCAATTAGTGTCAGCTTGGTGCTTCCCAATTTTCCTTCCTTTTTATCCTCTCAAAACTCCTAAGAAGTAGGGAAGTTGAATTATGATCCTGGTGCCCATGACCCTCTGTATAGTACAATAAATTGTTATAGTTAAAGAACAGAAAGAAGCAGTCTTCTGTGATAATATTGGCTCTTGCATGCTTTGGCTTGATTTGAATCCTAATTTGTAAAACTATAACTGTTAGGGTTTTTAAAAAAAAAAGTATTCACAGGCAATTTGCTGATTGCTTTAATATTGTTATAGTTAAAATTGTAGTCTGTGACTATCAGTAGAATAGGAATGTAGAAGCAATGTTTGAATTTTTAAAATAATATATAAGGTGGACACTGGCAATTGACTCTACTAGCCCTGGTTGTTACTTTAGCAACTAGAAGCAAGTACAGCTATTGTGGAGGAGGGAGGGAATTCAACAATTCTTTTCAGTAGTCCCAATAAAAATCCCTTTAGGTTCTCTAGTTCCTCTCCATCAGGTGAGCATACAAGTATCTTATTATCTCACTGCCTTGTCATGATCAGTCCTTCCATATTTTCCCCCCTTTTCTCCTGTTTCCTCCTAAAACATACTCTTTGGCTTTGTACTATATATGCTGCAAAATAAAATAGACCAAAATCATGATCTCTGGAGACATGGCAGATAGTGCGTTATATAGATCAGAGGTGATATCCTGGCCCCACTGAAGTCAGAGAGTTTTGTGACTGACTTAAATGGGGTCCAGTCTTCATTTCAGGATTCTAGAAAATTTTCACATTCTGCCTGTAGAAGAACAAAGACTTGCAAAGGGACAGTGGAAAAAGGAGTAGAAAAAGCCCAAGAATTGATTTGGTCATATCGTATTACCATAAAAGCCCCCCTGAGAAGCTTTTGGGTAGGTATTAGTCTTAGAAAATTTTAAATAACAAAGGCAATGTAGTTTGGACCGAGCATGAGGCTGGGCATGGGGAACTCCTGTGCTGTAATTCTGGCTCTGCCCCAGACTTGCTGAATGATCTTGGTCAAGTAATGTAACCCGTTTCCCCAGCTTTAAAGTGAAGATACATTTCAGAGGTGGTGTAGGTGTTTAGTGAATGTTGACAAAAAGCACCAAGCATATGAGACTCTCACAGTATTTCCTAAAATGAATGTCTCTTAAGAACATCTTTATGGATAATATATTTTAACTTATTGCCTGAGTCTTCGAATACATAAGCATACTCTAAATGAAAAGGTACAATGTTTGTTGTCAGAAATAACAGGCATTTTCATCTTAATTTACATCGGTAATATAACACAAATCCTGGTAAACCTGTCATTGGAACAAACTCTTACTGCTTTCGCAAAAAATAAAATGACAAACGAGGTTACTGGTGTGAACGTATCACAGATAAAAGAACATGTTTTTACATATTTCTATTTCGTGTCTATAGTCTTGCATCCATACTTCAGTACACATAAATGTAAAAATATAAATATATTTTTATGGTATAGCTTAGCATTCACTTAAAAAAATATAATAAAAAAAAAAGGAATCCAGGTAATAGGTTATTTTTTCATTGTGCTATGGTCCATCGGTCCATGATGAGTATTTCAGCCTGCCTGGAGGCAAAAATAGATGTCAGTTACTGGCAGAAAGGAAGTGCCCCTGCATCTCAAGTCAGGCCAGTTTTGCTCCACATCTGCAGCAGTAGGAAAGCAAGTAGACCTCCATGCTGCAGAGTTGTTGGAAGAAAATTCTAAATATTTCATATTTGTAACAAAAAAAATTGTCTCAGTAAGCTGGCTCTAAGTTTTAGCCACATCCCAGGAATGTGTTTGTCCTTTCGGGAGTCCCTCTCCCCCCCCCGCTCTGTCTCCCATTCACAAGGACTATAGCAGCAGGTGAGCCTGCGGCCTCATAATTAAACAAGACCAATACAGCATAAGTTTAGGTTTTTGGTTTTGTTTGTTTGGGTTGTTTTGGTCTGCTATCAAGTAACTCATTGGGAGTTTGGCCTTCTGTGGGCAGAATGTAGTTTCATCTTCAGAAGGCATCTCTTGTGTCCGTACCCTCCATCTCTGAAAAAGAAGCAGGGGGCATAGGAAAGCTGGCTGAGTGGCATCTCCAGGAGGCAAGCAATGGTAGGACAGCACAATGGAAGAAGACCACGACTGTGTTACTGGAGTACACACCAGCAGCTACAACTTCTGACCATAGGGCTCTGCTGCTTCATCTCTCTTCACTTCCCCTTGCACAGTAGCTGGAACGGCTTATATGTAGCTTGGACAGTGCAATCCAGGAGATCTTATTCTGGGGAATCAGACACCAGAGCATCAGGCTTCTAGAGAAGCCATTCTCAAAACTAAGGCTGCTCCTTGAGAGACCCAGAAACAGAACCTAGTGTGGGTAGGTATACAATAAGTTCAGCATCTTTGGCTAGGTCTGCTCTTAGAACTAGAGGTGTGATTCCCCTGCTTATGTACATATACTTGTGTTAGCTCAGTGTTGAACACACATGTGTTGGTTTCGGGTGGGTTTTTTATTTGGTATGGCTCAGTGGTGACTCCACTGCTGTTAACCGTGTTGCGGTTATACTGTTATTTACACTTATGCTAGCTTGATGGGAGGTAGCTAGAGCATGCCTACGTGAGGAGGGAAATCAGACAGCTAGCTCAGAGATTAGGAATAGCCTTTGAAAGCAGGAAGAGAACTAGATGGCTGACCTAATCTCTGTGAGGCTTTGGATGCTGAAAGTGCATGCCCAAGCTCTGAGAATGCCAATTGGGAAACTTTTTCAGAAAGCCAAGTGACGGAGTTGTCAGAAAAGTAGAGTAAAATCCTTTGCCCACTCAGACCCTGTAGAAGGGAATGCATGGTATTTGGCAACTGGAGCAGTCCATGAAGTGTAACGGGAAAGAAGAATAGTTTGCACATGACAGCCGAAACTCCTAGAAAGGCAAGAACCAAAGCAGGCTTGTAGGTGCTTCTGATGGCAATCGGTGCGATTTTTCTCCTCTACTTAGTACGTACCTTGCCATATTGATACCAGGCTTTTTTACATTGGGAGCAAGTGATGCTTTTTCAACAGGTCGGTTATTGGTGGTGCAGAGGGGAAGTAGTGTAGAGGCACTGATCATGATGTTATGTTATGGGTGGGTTGAGTCTGCATTTACAATACCGAGTCATGCTTTTTGTTCTGTATGAAGAACAGAGGATGTCCTCTTTAAAATAACAGCACCAACTCTTTGACTGGAGAATGATTTTTCTGTTAATTTATTGGTAATTTAGTTTGTTAAAATTAAGGGCCTTTTTAGCATCTTGTGTCAGATATTTTCATTCCGTTCTAATGTAAAAATCAAATTCTTCAAGCTTCCTATTTAGTTGAAACTCACTGTTTTTAGTTAAACTGAGGCAGCAAGCTTCTCTCTGTTAAGATGATCTTTGCAAAATGGCTGCCATTACTGTTTTTCTCAGTAAGAATTAGGAGTAATCAAAGCTAGTACATGTATACTTCACGTCCTCAAGAATATCATTTTTAAAATTAAAAGCAATTCTATCAAAAGTCTCTTGTATTTCCTTTTTCTGTATTATCTAAGTCTTCTAAGAGATTTAAAGTTGTGTAAGGAATTTGGACACCTAAGACTCATTAGTTATTTATCTTTCTGTTACTCTTTTTCTCCTTAGCTCAGCTAGGAGCGAAGCTGCAAGCAGTCCGAAAAGTGGCTTGTATTTCAGTTATTCCAGTTGCACTGATATTGGTCTGAAGAGATATTTCCTATACCCATAGGGAGCAGAGATTCAATTGACTGCTACTGTATTGTTTCATCTCAAAGCCAAATGTTGCTTATCTATTAGTGGATTTCTGCAGTGTGGAACAATTGGTTTACACAAAGGTATGAACTGTCATGATTTCTACCTGAGTCTGCAAACAGCCTGAAACAGTGACTCGGAGGTGTAAATTCCCCTGGCCCCATTAATGTCATGGTTAATAATTTTGGAATGTCACCTCTAAAGCCCAGTGATGGCACATCAGTCTCAACACTGATTTGATAATTTTAACGGATGGATCAAGGAGGACAATGGGACCTTTTAGGCGTGGGAATTGAGTGTGACTCTAGGGAAGGAAATAGACACAAGGGACCCATGTGATCATCTAGTCTGACCTCCTGCACAGTTCAGGCCACAAAACTTCACCCACCCACTCCTGTAATAAACCTCTAACCTATGACTGAGTTATTAAAGTCCTCAAATCACAGTTTAAAGACTTTAAAGTACAGAGAATCCACTAGCAAGTGACCTGTGCCTCATGCTACAGAAGGTGAAAAACCCCAAGAATTTTTGCCAAAATGCCATGGGGAAATATGCAGGAAGAATGATAGTGAAAATGCTCAAAAACAGAAGAAGGGGAGAGAAAAAAAGGTAGAAGTAACAATGCAGGAGCATATTTTCTTAAAATGATACTGAATTTGATAAAAAGGTACTTAATAAATATTAAACAATAAATGAAAGTCTAGTTACTACTTAAAGACTACATTCTCCTTGATTTCTGTGCAGACCTGCCACTGATGTCAGTAGGAGGTTCCCAATGGATTGATGTGAATGTGAAGTCCTGAATTTATATTGGTTATGTAGCATTCGCTCCTCCTCTTTCTGAACATGTAGAAACCTTTCCTTCAGAAGAATGCTGCTGATTTTAGAGGGGCCCTTCTAATTGTGAATTCCCATAGACTGGCTAAAAGTAAATATCGTGGGAGTCCTAATTCATATGGGTTGGCGGACGGTAAAATGGTTTTGGGTAAATTGAAATTCCGAGTCATGAAGCTAGAATTTGTGTCAGCTCATTGTAATATCAACAGTCAAAAGTTTTCAGCAGCCTGTCAGATTTAATTTATATTTACAGGCAAAACCCTGTCAAAATTAAGCAAAAGCTTCTGCCAAAAATGTGTTCAAAGTAGCATGGGGAAGGGGTTGCACAATTTTTTTTACTGCTTGCTCTCTGCACTGTCGATCCTCACTTTTTTGCTAGTCCTTCTTAATTTCCCACTGGGAGCTAGTAGTGGGCTGACCTTCAGGTGCACACAAATTTGACTTTCATTTGACAACTGTTTGATAAATACTTCTAAGTATTCTCAGTAAATGCAGGAAGCATTATGTATGATGTATTATGTATGTGCAATTGGAAAGCAAGGATGGATTTGTTTCTAAGAGATTTAATTTCCCAAAGGCAAATAAAGCAATACTAGTTAATTCCCTGTTTGAGAGATGCTTACTGTTTGGCATTTCTCACAGACATTCTGCCTGTTAGTAAATTTTGTCCGTATCTTAATACATGCTTCCGTTAAAAGGAACTAAAGTAAATTTTATTATTCTTATGTGATCTTGTAAAATGATAAACTGTGGTGTGAACATAATTTATTACTACTAATATAAATAGCTTTTTGTGCTGAAGCTACCCGGTGACATTGTAATTATGGAATCCACTTGTCTCATTTTTATATCAGTGCTTTTCAGGGAGGTAACTTTGATTTATTTCTGTTCATGTTATACCTTTCCTTTTTGGACAAAGATGGAGTAAGATTATCATGCAAAACCTTGAAAGCACTTAGCTGAGGGTGTCTTTTACCACAGATCCTCAGATATATTGTGGAATTGATCTGCTCATATATCCTGGTTTGAGAGAATTGTATCTGTAGAAAGAGATTGTTGGAGGCTGCAAAAACACAAACACTAGTTGTTCTTTCGTATAATGATAATATTACAAAGGCTTGCTTAAAGACATTACTGCTGTTTTAAAATTGTAATACATTTGTATGGAATTGTTGTCAATAGATAAGCTAGTGTCCCTGTGAGTGTAGACTAAGGAATCTTTAGTGCAAGCCTCGACAAAATTGGCACCCAGCTAGGTGCCAGCAGTTTTATTTTTGGTCACCAGAGGGCACTCCTCCATTGCATTTCCACAGTGGAGCTAGGCTACAAATCCTGGTCACCATGGTGACCTGGCCACCCAGGTTTTGTCAAGCCCTGCTTTAATGCCTGCTAGAGAGCTGAACTAAGTGTTCTGGATATGCACATCAGGCAGCCTATGGTGTAAGAGAAAACGCCAAGTGGTGGTAGATTTTAGAGCCCCCTCACTCCCAGTTTAACTTGTTTTTTACACTGTTCAATCATTGAATAGGATTGTCACAAACAGCAGAAAGACAATATGCTTTCAGGAATCCTAGCCCCAAATGAAATGCCAATGCCAGGTACCTGGGCAGTAACACTTCCCTAAGAATTGACTCTATCTCAGGGTGTCAAACTCATTTGCTATGGCAGACCAGATTTGACTTGCATATACTTCGAGTGTGCCGAACAGACCACAAATCGAAATATTAAGGCACTCTTGCAGCATCGTGGAGCACTTTGGATGTGACTGTGTTCCATGATACTGCTCTCTCTCTCTTTAAGGAGAGAGTATGGTCTCGTGGAGTGCAGTCTCACATACCCAGTGCTCTGCGATGTCATGAGACCTGACACACTCACCTCATTGTGGCGCGCTGGTTATGTGAGACCACACACTCTTTCCCTCTCTGTTAAGTCCCGCATAGCACAGTCACAGGCCAGATAGACGTTCGCAAGCCGCAGGCCATATGCTTGACACCACTGCTTTAGTTGGATTAAGGTAGTGAGCTCTTCTCGTTGCAGCAGTTTTCATCTCAAAACTGACAACGCAACATTCCTTCAAAGACTAAACAGTACATGCATGATAAGGGGGGAAAAAATCTTGTAAAACTGTGTGTAATGGCGCCATCAGGTTCCATAAGAACACATTTCTTTTCCCCTTTTGTATGGAAAAATTGGTGCAGTGAGGGAAACTAGCTCTTGACAGAGAACAAAGTTTGTTTCCAAAAAACTTAGATTAATGACCATTAAGGCAGGCATTGGAAGAAAAACCACAAAAAACTGTTCTTTCCGAAATAATATTTTTGAGAGAAAATGGAGGTGTAGCTGAGATTTTTTCCTAGACCAAAAAACCCCCACTTCTTTTCCTGGAGGAAACAATTTTTATTGGGAAAATATCCTCACAAATGTTTCATTAAGCAGACATTGTGATTCAATTTCTAAGCCTGTTTAATCCTCAATCAAAAAACAGGTTCACTGTCCAAAGTAAAAAGCTAACTGTTCTATAATTAAAACACAATAACTTGTGAATGACTAGGTTCACTGATATCGATATCTGGATTTTTTGACTAAACGGCCGGAAGTTTATTAATTCAGTAACAGTTGTGGCACTTGGTAGCAGCGAAATAGAAAGTAGCTGTATTAGAGTTCTATGGAGCAATAAGGAGTATTGCCGGTAGCTGTAATAGAGTTCCCAGACTACTGACTCAGCAATCCTCTCACTTGTGTCTGCCTCTCAATACAGACGTACTTTAAAACCATATTTACTTTTTCAGGCTGAACCTACTACAAAGGTTGACCAAACCAATCCATATGGGTGTAGTTAAGAAATTAAAAAATGCCTGGTTGACGCCGAGCGAACTGGAGAGAAGTGTAGGCATTGAAAAACTGTAATTCAACTTTTGTCTTCCAGGATTTTACTGCTGTATGTTTCCACCATGTAGGTGCAATGAACAGTGACACAATACCATTTACAAAAAGTGGGTGTGAAGCAGAAATCCAGATCTTCAGTTTTGAGTACAAAACAAAAAAGCAGGATATTAGGAGTATCATTGTGATTTTTCAGCTTCTTTGTAATTTAGTCTCCACTAAAATAAGGGGAGGAACTTGAGGCCTTTTCCCTATAAATGAGACCTCTCTTTCTTTTTTTTGGGGGGGGGGGGGGGTTGGAGTTTAAGTTGATCCATTGAAACATCTACTTGTTTTTTTATTTGTCACAATGCATGCCATTTTTAAAAAGTCCTTTTGTTCAAAGAAAGTTAAGGTTACCAAGTTAGCTACTGAAACTGCTGAGTTGAAGTTGCTTTTGTATATATTCACAATTTCTGAAGAAAGTTTTTTTTATTAGTGATGTTAGCAGGCTTCCACAAGCGTTTGGTTGGTTCCAATATTTTAATATATGTTAGGACAACAAGCAGAGAAGGAAGTATATTGAACAAATGAGCAGAGCGTTTCAGTGGGTGGGGGGATCTCACACTGAAGAAAATCGCTAGATCCTGAGGCTGGGTCAGGATAAACACAATGTTATATTGAGAAGGTAATTGATGCTTAAGATTTATGTTTATATATAAGGGACTACTTCGATCATCTAGTCTGACCTTCTGCATAACCCAGGAAATAAACTTCCCCAAAATCCAATTTTAACTAGAATGTATCTTTTGGGAAAACATTGGTTTAAAAATTGCCAGTGATGAGAAATCCACAATTCTTGCTAAGTTGTTCCAGTAATTAACCACTGTTAAATTCAGATGGAAATAAGGCCTACATTTTTGTCAAGTTTTCAGCTTTCAGCAATTGGATCATGTTATACCTTTATCTACTAAATTAAAGAGCCCATTATCAAATATTTATTCCCCAGTTAGGTATTTATAGACTGTATTCAAGCTAGCCATTAACCTTTTTTTTTTTAAGCTAAATTGAGTCTCTTGCTATTAAGTACGTTTCCCAGTTCATTTATCGTTCTCCTAGTTCTTCTCTGAACTCTCCCCATTTTATCTTCAGTGTCCTTCTTGAATAGTGGATATGAGCTCTGGTGCACAATATTCTGGCAATGGTCATGTTAGTGCCAAATACATAGTTAATGTAACCTCTCTCTTTCTCTGGACTCCCTTGTTCATGTACCTAAGAATTGCACAATTAATGTTTTGGTCATAATGTCACATGGCATTCATATTCTGCTGATTTTCCAGCATGACCTCTAAGTTTTTCTTCAGAGTTGCTTTTATAAAATCGGTAGAAAACTATGCAATGGAAGATGATCTTTTGGTAATACTATATTATAAACTCTCAAAATTCATCTGACACCTAAGGTTGTGTCAGGGCTCATCCCATCAACTCAAAAGCTAATAAAAAGGGAAAAATTGAGCATTCCTTTATTCTTTCTTGTTGCACAAGCACTATTGATAATCCGTTCAGCACTCCGTGAGGCTTTCAGTTTCACCTCCAAAAGATATCGAAAAGTGATCTATAACAACTTTGCAAGTTTGATGAAGCAGGGAAATGTTCTGCTTTTTGTGTCTATTGGAGGTGGAAATGAAAGGCTTATTGAGTGTTGAGCAGGTTGTCAGCAGTGTTTTAGGAAATTTGAAAGTGACAAGGAACTCAGAAATCTGTACTGCTATCTTATTTTCATGTAATCAGATTTTTAAATTGGTGAGGGATGTTCTGATGTAACTGTAACAAAATAATTTTTTATGAATTTTTCCTAGCTTTTTAAAGATATTAGTGGTATACCTCAAGTCTGTAGGTCTGCAAGGCCAGGTTGGGGAATGGTAGTGACAATTGAAATTTGAAATACAGTAGAACCTTGATTATCCGGGTTAATGACCGGCGCCTGTCATCCGGATAATCAAAAACCACGGATAAT
>ML685798.1:17498087-17546840 GCA_007922175.1 Pelusios castaneus | reverse complement strand
AATACAAAATAATATCATAAATGGTTCCTTAAATCCTGACAGCGTCAGTTATTTCAAAAGTTTACAACTGATCGTTGACTTAATGCTTTGAAACTTTACTATGCAGAAGAAAAATGTTGTTTTCAACCATCTTAATTTAAGTGAAACAAGAAATTCTCTTGCCTTATCAAATCTTTTTTTAAACTTTTCATTTTATTATTTTTAGTAGTTTACATTTAACATAGTATTATACTGTATTTGCTGCCTCTCTTTTTTGGTCTCTGCTGGTGCCTGATTGCATACTTCTGGTTCCAAATGAGCTGTGTGCACTTGATTAGTTCATTTATAACTCTAAAGTTTGTAATTCTGAGGTTCTACCATAGTTCAGTTTCTTCACACTTCCCAAGGAAGATGGTAATTTTCTTTGAATGATTGTCCTTGGGTATTCCACTTCTGTTGCTCATGCATTTGAGATTGGATTCTTCTGGACAGCGGTATCTCTGGATGCTTTTGTGTACCACCCATCCCGCGGGGCCCCCCCTCCACACACACACTGGAGCACATAAAGGGAGAAGCAAACCCAAATATTCCTCCATTCTTTCTTGCTGCCTAATACTGTAAAATGGAGCACCTATTGTCTGCTTTTCTGCATACTGTACAACTTTTCTGATCTTTATGTGCATAATCAGAGTAGTTTTTTTCTTTAGTTAGAAGATAACACTAATAAAGGGGAGATATTTTTAGGGATGTCTCTGGTACCAGGATTTTGCTGGTATGGCCGAAACAAAGTCCCTGGTGTTCAGAACATCCCCCTCCTGGATATAACTGTTCTGTTTAATGAAGGGCACTCAAGGTGCTTTTTCCTTTCAAAATGGGGCCTGCCCCTGAGATGCTCAATCTGTTGCTCTTTCTCCAAGAGGATGCAGAAGATGAGAGAGGTCAATCTTAATTTTTTTTTCTCCTGGAGCACTCATTGAGAGCCTTCTCAGAATCAGAGGAAGAAGTGTTCCAGGCTTGAACCATCTTCCTCTGTGAGTGTTCTTGAGAACTACAGCTGAGTTTCCAGGTTCTGGGTGCGCTCTTCAAAGAAACCTTACAGTGAGACTGGTAGGATAGCTGTTTTTCTCCACCTAGTCATCTGAAAGGGGTGGGAAGGAACATCATACCCACAGTAAACACAGACCTAGGTCACCCTGGTACAAGGAAAATGTTTGCAATGTTGGTCCCAAGGGAAAATAATGTTTTTATTAAGTACCCCTTCCTCTCTCAGGTCATAGAATCACAGGGTGGAAGGGACCTCATGAGGTCATCTAGTCCACCCCCCTGCTAAAAGCAGGACCACTCCCTCTAAATCATCCCAGCCAGGGCATTGTCTAACCGGGCCTTAAATGTTACCAAAGATGGAGATTCCACCACTTCCCTAGGTAACCCATTCCAATGTTTCACCACCCTCCTAGTGAGAAGGTTTTTCCTAATCTCTAACTTCGACCTCCCCAGCTGTAACTTGAAACCATTTACTACTGAAAAGAGCCTAGCTCCCTCCTCTTTGGAGCACCCCTTCAAGTAGTTGAAGGTTGCTATCAAATCCCCCTTCAGTCTTCTCTTCTGCAGACTAAATAAGCCTCATCTCATAGATAATCACCAGGGAGAAGACCAATAAAACAGCATATAAGTGTAAGAACAAATAGTAGTTTGTTAATAAAATAGTGATAATGTCTCAGTGGTTTACCAAAACGGCTTAAAGCCAAGGCCCAATATCATATACACAGACCTGTGGGTACAGTAGACAAAGTAAAAGAAAATCTATACGTTACCTTCACAAAATGGAGCAGAATCAACTTAAGGTCAGATCAGGATCATTTTGGGATCTGGAGCAGGATCCCAGGAACCCCACCAGAAATAGTAGAAATGATGAATCAGCAGGAACAACAGGAACTATTAAACTGTCTCTCAAAGATCTACTTAGTCCTTAAGTACTCATTAAATCATCCAGTAGGGTAACTCCATTTTTTCTGCTTCTCTGCACCCCGCACTTCAAAGTGGTGCACACAACACTTTTATTACACTTTGTACCATACCATTTTAAATCTCAAGAATGGGTCTTTTAAACATTTAATAAAATTAGTGTACAACCCTTCCCAGGACTTAGTAAAATGAGCTTTATATCTCTTCAGATGACCTGTCCTTTGGCTGAGTCATAGCCCAAATCAGGTAGCTCTGAGACTCTGTTAAAACCTGGTCTCTGAGCAGATATGGTACTGTCTCAGGCACTTCTCTGAAAGCAGTACACCTCACAGGAATACAGAATATGCTAGAAGATCACCTCAGCATTTCACCCAGTACTAACTTTTTGGTACTGATTTTGTACATGCAGTGCCAATGTGCCTGGTACCCATGACACCAATGCTGACTAGTATCATACAGTTGCTCCTAGCACTGACTTTCTCAGCCCCAAACTTAGATTTGTTACCAAGTGATCTTGTGGTGGCTGAGTAGCCTACATCACCTTTACTGTACTCAGCTGTGAGAATGCCCTGAATGGTATGACTAACCAGTATTATTAATGTACTAGTCACCTATTCAGCTACAGTAGCAGAGGAGACCTAAAATCACATTAGGATTTCCTTTCATGATATGGGAAGTGGATTAGGTGACCTCTTGAGGTACCTTCCAGCCCTACATTTCTATAACTCTGTGAATAGAGTAGCCCCTCAATTAGAGGAAATTTTTCCCCCTTCCTTCTCTTCTGAACATAGTGGGGGGGGGGAAGAGGGGACAGGGGAATCCCATTCGTTCCCATGTATATAATCCCTACCAGTCAGACAGAATCAAGCGGCTGTCGTTGTAGGCATAGACCTGTGTGGAATCTCAGGAAGAGCACTCATTTTGGTATCGACCCCCGTGATTCCCAGTCCTTTACATACAAAGTGTCCAGTTTTGGCTGTACTGGGCCCCTTGGGGATGCAACTGATGAGGAAATTAACCTGTAATACCCTCTGTAAAAAAAAAAATACCTCTCTTACTGTTAAAAACTCGTAGAATTTCACAAGCGGTATGGCTGGCACAAACTTATTTGAAACCGGAAAGACAGAAACACAAGGAAGAATGAACTCCAAATGGCATTTGATATCAGCACAATCTCTTCTTCCTCACTTGATGAAGCAGTAGTGCCCTCTCCTTCCACTCAGCCTACTCAACCTGATGGTTTCAGAACATTTTAGGAACTTCTCTGTGACAAGGCAGACATGTTAGAAATACCAGTGGAGGGAAGTGCAGGAAAAATTGCAGCTATTTCTAGGCATTTTGCATTCCTCCATATAACAAGAAAAAATTCAAGCCATGCTAGACGTCCCCACAGCCTACAAGCTCACCCCAGGGCTATCAGTGAAGACTTTTCTCTAACTTTTTTCTGACACATGGCCTCTTGCATATATGTAACTCAGTATACAGACTTCACCTTCCTTGCATGTTAGGAGATTAAAGTCTGTATATCAAGCAAGCAGGAATCATTTAGGTGTGTCAGTGCATGTTCTCCCAGAAAGTCCTATCATTGTTAAATTAGTGGAAAGACCCTCTGAAAGTCTGCAAGGGAGTTTTTCTTTCCACCATTGCCATGAAAGATTTTGGTAATAAAGACGTTCATACTTTGTTGGGAAACCCCTTTGAATAGCCAACTCTACTTCATCTAAATGTCACAGAGCTAAGGGTCATTTGTTCCACTTCCAAAAGACTGACAAGTCAAATCATGTTGGACAATAGAAAAGCCATGAAAATAAACAAGGAGCGCAAGTGAAGCTGTATGTCTGTAGAATTCTTGTATCCTCCATGGAATTCCTCTGAAAACAGTACACCTCACACAAATACACAATGTGCTAGAGGATCACCTCTTCAGACACTTGAGAAATCACACTCTCCAAACATATTTCTCAGATGAGCATCATCCAGCCATAGATCTCTTTGCCACCAGAGAATACTGCAAGTATCAAATGTTCTGCTCCAGATGAAAACAGTTAAGCATTTCTCTCCAATGCTTTTATAATACTCTGGTTCCAGGGTCTGAGGTATACTTAACCATCCAGTTCCATTAATCCTGAAAACTGTCTGGAAGCTCAGGCAGCATTCGGCCAGTATAATCATAAAAGCTCCAGCATAGCAGAAGCAGTTCTGGGTCTCAGATCTAAGAGTTTCTCCATCCAGCCTCCAATACCATTGCCTCTCCATACAAATGTAATATATTAAAAAGACTGTAAGATCCCACCATGTGGATTCATATTCCTTGCATATCATGGCAGGGAGGCTGGCTTCCTTTGAACAACTTTTCTCCACTGATGTCACAACATTCTCATCTATAATACAATGGACTCTATGAGGCAGACTTGTTCTACAAAGTGGCACACTATCTACACACCAGGTACTTCAATCTCTAACTCAAATACCCAATATACTGAACTACCTTCTGTCATTAAAGATCTCAGCTGCCAATGATTCCCTGAGAGTTCATTTTGTAACCATCTCAGCTTTCTACCCTCCAAGTAGGGGTAGTCTACATTTTTACACCACGTAGTAGCTAGATATTTTAAAGGCCCTATGAGAGTAGTATCCCCCTCTGAAGAGTTAATGGGCCCACCTTTCATGTCATTTGCTACATGTACTTTGCTTTCTTCTTTCTACCAAAACAGCTTTTCTGGTAGCAGTAACATTGGCCGCAAAGAAAATTAAGATATTGGGACTAACGGCAGGGCCCCATGCACATTTTTTCCATAAAGACAATGTTTTGAGGCCTCACTCAAAATGTATAGGGAAGGTAATCTCTGACTTCTATCGATACCAGTTTATGCACCCGTAACCTGTCTGAAGTAGCCCACGTGAAAATGCCAAAGTCAGAACAGACTGCAAAAGGAGAACAGATTCTCCCAAACTGGTGGCTAACACAGCAGTGAGATTCTCCAAACTGTTCTTAACAGTGCTTCTGATTTTCCACACTGGTTATCAAGAAGCGAAAATTTAAAAAATTATATAGCCTCCTTTACTGCATTTCAGTCTCTGGCTCCCTGTCAGCAACTAGGTCTGGTAAAGAGACAAGTTATGTAAAACCCAATTCCCTTTACTGAAATAATCCCAAAAGGTCAGTCACTTTGCCAGATCAATATAAGTTTAGATCTTACCCAAAATACTATGCTGCCAGCCAATCCTTTAGTTACTAAAAGTAAAAAAATTTATAATAAAGGAAGGAAACAAATGAGAAGAGAAATGTTAAATGGTCAAAACAATTTGATATCTACAAGTGACATTAAAATCATGTATATCAGATTTTCAACAGAATTGTGGGGTTTGCAGGCTTGTACAATTCCTCTTAGTGTACAGCCAGATACTGGGTGTGTTTCAGTGCTTTGTTTCACAGCTTCAGTTGCAGATAGTTGATCAAGAGGTAGTAAGCAGGAATGAAGAGAAGATGGGTATGGTGCAGCTGCCTTTTTTGTCCCTTTGTGGCTTGCCCCAAACACAGCACGTCATAAAAAATTCCCAGAGTGCACTGTCCTTAGGCATGTTCTTGCATGTCCTGATGACTTGTAAGGTGTAGCCCCCCTGGGTTTAGGGTCACCTATTGTAAAACCACCTTTTTGGGGGTTTGTAAAAGTCAACTTAAGTTTTGACTCAGAGTTTGGTAATAAAAATTTGATATTTAGTAAAATTATAATTTATTTGTAATGTAAAAATGTATGCTTAAAAATTTAAGATCACATTGTAACTATTACTAATAATAATAATAGCAGGAACATTTTCATCATCAATTTTTTTTTGTATAGTATTATGGTATTCACACATTTGTCTGTTCTAGAAAAATAGTTAGAGACTTGTAGTTTAAATTGAATAGTAGTACCAAAATAAATTAATTTGTACTATTTTAGACAGTGTAATATTAAGGGATCTTCGCTGGTCTTCGTTGTATGACATGCAGCAAAGATTTCTGGTGCCATCTCCCATGGCTTCTTTCACTTCTGTACTGTGCAGATTGATCTTTCTCTCAACACAGCAATAAACAGCTTTATTTGTTGTTAAATGGTTAAGAGTTCTTGGAAGTCTGAAAAAATATTCAATGCACATGTGAAAAAAATCTGTTTTAAAAGCTTTTTTACGGTGTACCAAAAGTCCACTATCAAACTCCTGGAGAATAGAGTCTTAAGAAATATAGTCTATTAAGAATAAAGTCCATTAAGAAAGCTGAGATACAGTACTTCAGAGTTTTGAAAAGCGTGGTGTTAATTTTAAAATTCTTTACTAAAAGAACACACACCTCACTGTAGCAATGCAAATTACATTGCTCTAACAAAAACAATCCAGGTTTGAAAAAACGTTAGTCTCTGAACATTAGAAATTGCTGTGGCACATTGTCTGAGTGACTGCTGGGTTGTTAAGGAAAATGTATTTAATGCAATGTTCTTTCCAAAAATACACTCCATATGTGTAGCACTTATGTACATGGACATAAAAAATTACTTGGTGGCTAGGGATATGTTTGGAATGGTTTATAAAAGAAAGAAGAATTTTGTTTAATCCTTTGTAATTGTGTCTGACAGCTAACAAATCCAATAGTATTTAGCTTATATTAGAACTAAATTAGTATTCATGGTTTATTGTACTGTGTATTATCGGTCTCTGTAATGTTGTAATTCATCAGCTTTAATACACTCTATTGACACCTTATCACCGTTCAAGTGGCTGCATGGTCTACTGGATTAATGCTGGGTATGTGTACACTGACACACTGCTGCAGTGTTGCCAGCACTTCATATTCTTTGTCCTTTGCAATATACAAATGTATATGAAAAGATGTGAACAGTTGGTTGTCTAGAATTATTCAATATAAATGAGGTTATCCTTTATTTCCATGACAGAATACTCTAGAAAAATCACGTGAAAATTAGTGATGCTGTAGTAGTGAAGTCTTTAAAAAAAATCTAATAAGACTATCAAAATAATCCGTGTAATTTCAGACTATAATTTTTTAATAATACCACTCTAAATTGTTATGAGACAGAAATGTGAGCTGTTGTCCTCATTTCTGATACTTTCTATATTTTATGCTGAGAGACTTTTACTACTCCTTTCTTCTTTGGTACTTCCTTTAGCTTTTCTCCTTTTCTTTCCTTTTCCAATTGTGTGGCTTCCACACCATGAAATTTGTTTTTAATTCAAGCATCCTCTCTTCTAGCAATTATGCACAGCAGTCGTCTTCATTCAAATAAGGATTTTAAAACTTATGCCAATAGTTTCTATAGCCAGTTGGCAGGAAAAGTCAGTTTATGGACATCATTGCAGGTCAGTGCACTGAACATTGACTGACACATCATAGGAATTTTTCTACCTTTGAAAGGCAGTGTTGCATACTTACTGTACATGTATTTTGCATAGATTTTTTTTGTTTCAAGGCCTAATCCATTTTATGTTCAAATCAGCTGGAATTTTTCCAGTGTCTATCCTCAGTGAAAGTTGGATCAAGTACTTGGCAAATGCTCCGACTTCTTTTCCTTTCTATTTCATAAAATGGTATTAGGATAAAGTAATGTTTAATTTTTATTGATTAAAAGTTGTGTGTTGGAGAAGATAAAATTATGCAAAATGGTTTTGAATCCACTGATTTATTCTGTTACTTTAAGTGGAAATTGAAATGTGACAAAGTACCATTTAAGATGCTATCAAATAGCAAAAATATATTATTAATGCAGACTTAGTTACATAGTGATAGCTCTTTCCATTTCAAAATTTTGAGTTCAGCAAAACTCAAACTTCTACAGATCAGAAAAAAGAGTTGGGTAAAAGCCCACACATTCTGTCCCCATGGAACTGGTGGTAGTCACTGGGAATTATCCTCATGCACTCTAGCTGCATTCATTGTGTTAGGTGTAACTGTATTGATTGGTGGAGCAATAAGTGGAAACAGCTTGGAGAACTGTGATCACGGATTGTGATGTGACAACATCTGCGTCTGAGTCCCCCCAGATGTGTTGTCATTATCAAAGAGGTGCATCTATACCTTGAGATTCCAATCTGCATCATTTCAGTACAGAATTTCTACTTTATTTTACAAATTTAGTATATAATTCGGTGGGAGGAGGAAGGGCTGTAGGCTCAGTACTTAAGCATGGGGTTGTTTGTTATAGTGAAAAGGCAGTGTGTGAATATGTGGTGTTTGGGGTGTCACTCAAAAAAGGCACAGTTAAGATTGGGTGGATGTTTACCGTAACATTTACCATCGCTTCTTGGCCTATGTGGCTAAGATCAACTGTAGTACCTGCTTCCTGGTTTGCAGAAGTTTCAGTTTTGCTGAACGCAGTGGTCTAGAAGGGCATGTGTTATCAATTGGCAACGCTAATGCTGCGTTAACAAAGACTTTTTCCGTGTCATTCCTGCTTTTTTCTTTTTAAACAGAAAGAGAAATGTTTGTTAAAGTTAGTCATCCTGTAGTGAATTGTAGTTCCTCTTTGAGTGGTGTCCCTGTAGGGGTGCTTCATTCTAGGTGCTTGGTGTGTCCTCGCACCGAGTCCAGAGAATCTTTCCCTTGCAGTGTCCGCGCGACCCCCTCGTGATGCTGTTAGAACCCGGGGTCGCGTGGACACGGCCAACCTCCCTCAGTTCCAACCGTCTTCGGTTCAGGTCGGAGTCCGCAGCCGCTCCTCACCTGAAGGGAAACAGTTTAACAGTAGCGTTAGGTTAAGGTTTTTAGGTTTCAACTAGTTAAGAGTTTTAAATAGTTTTAAGTGTTAGTTATTTAAAAAAAAATTTAAAAAGAAGGGAGGCAGAGAACAAGATTTAACGGGAGTCTAGCCCCCACTTCGTTAAAAAAAAAAGAGAGCCTGGTTCAACAGGTTTCAAGCGCTGCTTCCTCTGCAGGGAAGCGATACCAATTTCTGATGGACACTCTGTGTGTTCAGTGCCTGGGTGAGGGGCATATTGCCCACAAATGCCCTCACTGCTGCAGTCTGAAGGCGAGAGCATGGAAGGACAGGGAGCTCCGTTTGAAAAGCTTCCTGTTAGAGCGCTCGTTGAGACCAGCCTCAGATCCTGGTCTCAGCACTTCTCCGAGAGATAGGGGCAGGGACGAGAGAAAGAGGGTCATCCACCCCTTCGAGGAACCCCTCCAGGAAGAAGGCAGTGCCGCCAAAACCAGTGGGAGATTTGAAACCACTCGGTACCGCAGCTGGCAAGGCGCTGAGGGAAAGGATCCCCGGCGCCGAGTCAAGGTCCCAATCGGTACCGACCTCCTCCTCTGTTAGACATAAGAAGGCAGCATCAGTGGCACCGTCGCCAAGCTTGGGGGCTGATACAGACTCGGCACGGGTAGCTGTCATTGAAATGGTGCTGGAGTCTGCAGAGGTCTCAGCTCCTTCGGTGCCGATGCCACCTGCTGGTGAACCCAGCGCAGTGCAGGCACAAGCCTCAGCACCAGCTCTGCAGCTACAATCACGGCATAGCTGCCTTCACTGCAACAGGAGGCAAGAGAAAGCAAAAGACCCATCATGGTGAATCAGAATCCTCTGATTCAATTCGATTCTCACCTTTCTCTGATGCAGAGAAGGATCAGGAGCCTCCGACCAGCTTCTCCCCATGACGTCCTCGGGCTCACTTATTGTCACGCAGCCAGGACCAGAGGGGTTGCACAGGCAACCTATGGGGCATGCCTCCATGGGTGGCTCCCCCTATGCCATACCCACTGCAGTGGCACAATTGGGATATGTGGTCCTCATTCATGAGGTTCTATAGCAGCCCCTCCGGCTCAGGCAGGAAAGCGTCATCGCCTGCACCATCGGGTCACTCTCGTTTCTCAGTGGGTCAGCAGTCTGAGTCTTTGTTTGATATGGATATCCTGTCTGACCAGGACAAGGAAGCAGTACCACATACCTCTTCTTCGCATCCTGATGAGACTATCATCCAGCACGCATCTACTAGTGCGGATGATTTTAAGCAGTTCCAGGAACTGTTCAAGCGGGTGGCACGGGACCTAGACATTGATTTGGAAGAGGAGAGTCAAACGCAACACAGGCTACTAAAAATCTTAGGAACATCAACTCCTTCCAAGGTAGCATTGCCGATGAATGATGCAATCATGGATCCTGCAAACCTCACTTGGCAGACTCCAGCGACCATCACGCCAACGAACAAGAAGGCTGAAAAGAAATACTATATTCCCCTGAAAAATAATGAATATTTGTTTACTCACCCTCAGCCATGTTCACTCGTGGTGGAGGCAGCACAACAGAGTAGCAGACAGCCTTTCGTCAAATTTTCCCCACAAGACAGAGATAGGAAGCGCGTAGTTTTGTTTGGTCGGAAAGTGTGTACGTCAGCGAGTCTACAGCTTCGAGTGGCAAACTACGCGGTCCTACTATCCAGTTACGACCATAACAATTACTCCAGGTTTGTGAGCTTTCTGGATGTCATCCCTGAAGATCAGCAGGAACAATTTGAATCTCTGATCAGGGAAGGTCAACTTGTATCAAGAACAGCCCTGCGGGCTGCTTTAGACGTGGCAGATACTGCAGCAAGAACTACAGCAACTGCAATTGTGATGCGTAGTGCCTCCTGGCTGCACTCCGCAGCCCTTCTGAAAGATCTTCAGTTGGTCATAGAGGATCTTCCATTTGATAAGACAAAGTTATTCGGAGAGAAAACCAACGAGGCCAGGCATACGATGAAGGACTGTCGGGCCACTCTCCGCACACTTGGCATAGTTACACCTGTCCCGAGGCGAAGACAATTTAGAGAACAACCATATACCCGCAGTTTCAATCAGTAACCACAACAAAGGCAGCAATTTGATAGGAACAGACAGAGGTCCATGAGAAGATGTCAGAACAGTTCCACTAACCAGCCGACCTCTCAACAATCACCAGCATCAAGACAATTTTGAAGCTTTGGTCGAGGGTTTGAACAACCTCCCCGACCCAGCGAGCTCTACAACTACTCCTTTTGGCCATCATCTTCGACCTTACATAGACAACAGGAGGTCGATAACATCAGACAGATGGGTCTTAGAAATTATCCAGCATGGCTACTCTATACCCTTCATATCCTTCCCCATCCCTTTTCAGGGACACATCTCACATACAACTCCTGAGACAGGAGATAAACCGCCTTCTCTCCTTAGGAGCAATAGAACCAGTACCTCAACAATTCTGAGGGAGAAGGTTTTATTCACGGTATTTCCTGGTACAGAAGAAGGGCGGAGGATGGAGAGCCATACTGGATCTAAGACGTCTAAACAAATTCGTGAAGAACCAAAGATTCAAGATGGTCACTCTTTCAAATATAATTCCAACGCTGGAGTGAAGGGACTGTTATTCATCCTTCGACTTACAGGATGCTTATTTTCACGTAACAATTTACCCATCCCACAGACGATTCCTCAGATTTGTGATCGAACAAGATCATTACCAATACACAGTTCTTCCCTTCGGTTTATCCATGGCACCAAGAGTCTTCTCACAAGTGTTAGCGGTCGTAACAGCTTACTTACACAAGTAGGGGATTATCATTTATCTGTACTTGGATGACTGCCTACTAAAATCAAATAGTCAACAGCAGGCGCATCAGGTGAACCAGGACACGTTAAATCTGTTCTCCAGGCTAGGGCTCATGGTAAACCATCAAAAGTCGATATTAACCCCTACCCAGCAATTGGAGTTCATAGGGGCACATTTAGATGCAATAACAGCGCGGGCTTCACTTCCCTTCAAAAGATTTGGCACCATAGCGGATCTTATCAACATCTTAAGTGGGCAGCCCAACAGTAACAGTGCACAACTGCCTAGTTACTGGGACATACAGCGGCCACAACAGCAGTTGTCTCGTACGCCCGCCTCCACATGCGAACCATGCAGCTGTGGTTCAAGTCAATATACAAACCAAGCAGGCACAGTCTGGACAGGTTAATCTCAATACGAAGGGCAGTCAAACATACCCTGCAGTGGTGGTTACAACCACACAACTTGGTAAAATCCCATTTACCCAGGACCCACCCAGCATCTTCATAACAACAGATGCATCCTTACTGGAATGGGGCGCTTACCTAGAAAGTCACTCCTCTCAGGGTCTGATGCAGAGAATAGTCATGGCCTTGTCTGTAAGGATGTGTGCCTTGATCAGTGGGAAGAATGATTGTAAGGCTTACCAGATAAATGCCTTTCAGTTTCCAACATTTTGCATTAGTTTGTGCCTCAACTTGCATGGCTTTTAGAGGTTTGAGTTTTGCTGAACATGACATTCTGGAAAGGCACATGATATCTCCGGTTAACCTTAATTCTGCATTAACTGTTTTTCTCAGGAAATATCCTGGGGTCTGTGCGTATGTGCTTAATGGAAAGAAATGTGTTGTAAGAGTGAGTAATCATTTAGGCAGTAATAGTTCTCAGGTCACTTTGTAGTTGTTATGCTATATGTTTTGACAATAACAAAAATATCTAGCTTTTATACAGCCCTTTTCATCAGCAGCTCTCAACAAACGTTACATCTTTAGCCCCATTTTACAGATGGAAAAGTGAGGTGCGCAAAGATCAAGTGACTTGCCCGAAGTTGCCAATCAGGCTAGTGGGAGAGCTAGAAATAGTGTTAGTCCAGTGATTGACAAAATTGCCATGTAGTTCCTGTGCATTCTGTTATATGGTAATGGGGGTACCGCAGACTGGATTGAAGAACCAGGCTCTGCTGTACAAGAAGTGGGTAACACCTTGGCAGTTTTGGTCTGGTTAATCCTAGAGTGCACCCACAAAAAAGGAGACGAGCAAGACTGGAATAGCCAGCTTTAGGGGCAAGCAACTCTCCCTCTTTTATATCCATGATGGGAGCAGTGACAGATAGGAAGATTGCGCATAAATCCCTAGAAACTTCAGCAGCCATACTCCTGTCTGGGGAACTCGCATGTTTTCTCACCCCTCTCTCCCTTCAGGCTGTGGTTGGAGAGTGCTGGACATAGCACAGACCCTGCTAGTGTCACAGTACACTCTAAAGAATCTTTGGGCCCAGTTCACTCCTGCTTTTTCCACCTGTATAACAGACCTCCCTCTGTCCCACTGCTCATGTCCCAGGTGGGGACCTCAGAGCATATCCCTGAACTGCAGCTGAGTACCTTCCTTGAGAAACCTGGAAGGGGCTGTGTATTTATGATGTCCCACTCCCAGAATCTGGTCCAATGTGCCACTGTGACCCCGATCTCCACTCCTGAACCCTGATTTATCCTGCTATGCCAGGTGACCACTCACTCCTGAGTCAGTCCACACTAACTTCCTCCATGTAATCGTTCTCAGGCAATGGGTGTGCCCTCTCTGTCACTCATAGGACAGTCCCCCAGTGAGCACCCCTGGATACCACACCAGGAAACTTCTGTCCTACAAGGATCAGAACACTTCCCCAGTCACTGTAGACTCTCAGACCCTTGTCCATCCATTTATCAATGAAATGAATATGCCCAGCCTCCCTCATTCCCACCCTCTCAAGTCCACACAGCTTTAGATAAAACAAATAATAATTTATTGATTAGGATATGATTTTGAGTGAGTATATAGCAAATCAATACATAATCATTTAATAAAGGCGTCAGGACTTACCACAAGCAAATATAAAATGCATGCTGATCTAATAACACTATCCATGATTATTCTTGAGTCTATTCTCATTCTTACCCCCAAGGCCGGCTGCTGGTGATGTTCAGCCAGTCCTGACCCTCCTGGCCTTGTGGATAGGCCCAGTTTCTTGGAGTTGCTCTCAAGATGGTGTTTCTCTGGCAAAAAGCCAAAAGCCTCTCTCTCAGTTCAAAGTGTCTGTATTTGTTTTCTAATCCCCTTCCCTTTGTTCCACCTTCTCTGTGCTGCTGTGTGATTCTCTGTCCCACGTGAGCCAGGGACATTGTCATTGCACCTCTCCGGCCTCAGAGAGAGTCCTGGTGGTCTGAGCCATGTAACATGCTTCACATCTGTATACATACATGATTCTGCAGGAAACATGATACCATATCAATACGTTGGAGCTTTCAAAAGGGAACCTTCCATGGCATAATTGGCATCAAACCATACAACTAGATTGCAAAAGTGAACAGAAAAATTACATAAATAATAACCTAGGGGTGCACAGATGTGCATCCTGTGTCAGTATCGGGGAGAGGGAGGCCATAAAACCAACCTTTTGAGAAGAGGGAGATCACTAGCAACTTGAAATATTTTGGAGTAATATCTAAGCCAAATTTCACTCTACTCTCTAAAGCCAGTGACTAAAACAGAAGGCTAGAAACGGTTTTGATACTCTTTTCTCATTTTCTTGTACTGGTCCTGGGTCAGGCTATGTACACACTACCATTTTTAACGCGCAATAATCCTCTTCCGCATTAATTCTCCCGTGGCTGTTGTTGCGCGAGATCGCGTACACACTATGCTTGCTCTAACGGAACAAAGCCCCCCCCCTTCTGAGCGCAGTCCTCCAGGAAAGCGAAGGGGATTGTGGGTACGTATCCCAGAGTCCCCAGTATCATCTCCCGTGGTGCATTCCGCTACTGACGCTACCCAGCGATTGCCAATAGCAACGAGCGCGAATTTCAAATTGAAGCAACCTTCTTCTCGGCACTGCCTTTTCAGAATCGACATGGATTCAGCTGTGATCTTGAATGCTGCCTTCAGCATTGTGAACACAGCCCAGATTCTGTTGCGGTTTGC
The DNA here is from genome assembly GCA_007922175.1 of Pelusios castaneus. Classification (NCBI taxonomy): domain Eukaryota; kingdom Metazoa; phylum Chordata; order Testudines; family Pelomedusidae; genus Pelusios; species Pelusios castaneus. Next base: position 17,532,162 of record ML685798.1, on the reverse strand, counting down.
CTTTGGCTATGATTCGGAGCATGACACGGATGACTCGGTCTCGGATGATGACAGCATTGAAAACCAAACGGACATTCTGATCAGTTTCGCGGACCAGCAACACAGCCTGAACCGCCGTGTTTGGTCCCGGCAGACGAGCACAGACTGGTGGGAACGAATCGTCCTTCAGCTGTGGGATGATGATCAGTGGCAACAGAACTTTAGAATGCGGAAAGCCACATTTATGGAGCTATGCCAGGAGCTTGCCCCTGCCCTTCGATGCAAGGACACGAGGATGAGACCCGCCATGACCGTGGAGAAGCGTGTGGCTATCGCACTTTGGAAACTGGCGACTCCAGACTGCTACCGCTCGGTCGCAAACCAGTTTGGGGTTGGACGCTCGACCGTTGGAGTGGCACTGTCACAAGTATGCAGAGCCATCAACCGTATTCTGCTCAGGAGGATGGTGACCCCGGGAAACGTGAGGGAGATCATCGCAGGATTTAATGAGTTGGGCTTCCCGAACTGTGGGGGTGCAATAGATGGGACTCACATCCCTATTCTCGCTCCCGACCACCTTGCCTCTGAATACATCAACAGGAAAGGATACTTTTCGATGGTTCTACAGGCACTGGTGGACCACCGTGGTCGCTTTCTGGACATTAATGCTGGCTGGTCTGGAAAGGTGCACGATGCACGCATCTTTAGAAACTCTGGACTATTCAGAAGGCTACATGCTGGCACATTTTTTCCAGACGAGAAAATAATTGTGGGCGGTGTAGAGATGCCAGTGGTGATACTTGGGGACCCCGCCTACCCACTGATGCCATGGCTCATGAAGCCGTACACCGGGAAGTTGGATCCTGACAAGGAGCGTTTCAATTACCGGTTAAGTAGATGCAGAATGGTTGTGGAGTGTGCCTTTGGCCGTTTAAAAGCGCGCTGGAGAGCGCTGTATGGCAGGCTAGATCTCCACGAGGACAGGATCCCATTAGTTATTTCGGCTTGCTGTGTTCTTCACAATATATGTGAAAGCCGGGGGGAGAGATTCAGGAACTCTTGGACCACTGAGGCACAACGTCTGGAAAATGCCTATCAGCAACCAGACACGAGGGGTATCCGGGGGGCGCAGCTAAGGGCAGTTCGCATAAGGGATGCGTTAAAAACCCATTTTAGTACTGTAGGTTAAAATTGTACCTTTGAATATAGTTACTAACCATTTCCTATATGTTTCAACTGTTAAAAATTAAGCTTTAGAAATTTTGTGTTTTTCCCCTGTAAACATTCATTGAATCAAAAACCGTTAATGTTAAATTAATGAAACAAATAAAGAAAGTCTGATTAAGTTTAACAAGGATTCAACTTTATTTAATTAACATTGATCAAAACTCGGGTTTGAGGGGAGTAGGGACTAAAGGTGGGTGTAGGTGCGGGACTCAACTACATATGTTGGGGGAGGGGTTCTGTTAGGGTTACACCATGGATGTCCATGGTGGTCTAAAAACTGTCTGGGGGGGGAATGTGGCGTGGATGCACTGAAAGGCATATGAGGCTGATGATGGGGGGTGCGAGCCTGTAGCAGACCGACCATGGTCTTGAGGAGGTTGGTCTGCTCCTGCATGATGCCTATCAGGGCATCCTTCTGCTGCTCTCTCCTCGCACTGCTCTGTCTCCTGTCCTGCCTGCACTGCCTCCTCCATTGCCTTGTCTCCCTCGCAGAAGCCTCATGGAACTGCATGAGCTCCTGGAAGACGTCTTCCTTGCTCCTGCGAGGCCTCCGCCTTATCCTCCTCAGACGCTCAGCTGCAGCTGTAGACTGTCCACCGAAGGTCATTCCTGTTCAGATATGAAAAATGTAGAATGCCGCTATTGTTCTCGCCACGGTCAGGAGCAAATGATGTTGTTCTCCCCACACATTCCTTCAATACACAAGAGGGGACCTATGGGGGGGCGGTAACAGATTTCCCAAAGCTTGGTACGGGTTGCAGAGCTAGTACAACGGAGAGTTGACTATTGCCACACCAAGTTCTGATCCCGTGCCCGAGATGGCTGAAATAGAGGCAGATCTCACACTGCTTAGAGTGCCTCTGCAAGCGAGAATGCATCTCCTTCATGTTGCCGACTTCAAGCCGGGACCTTACGCTGCAGGACTGTGCGCAGCAATGTTGCCCGCAGGAGTGCTTGCGAGTCTGAAAGGAAGAGTGTCCCTGAATGGTGGAGTGCAAAGGAATGCTCTACCATGTAATTTCAAGAGAAGACTCTGGAAATATTTGGATGACGCGTTCAGTGAGTTGAAAGGGAACGACTACTTGGAAATCGAGGCATACATCGATGACCTTTTTAAGTAATGCTAGTAACACCTTTACAGTTCTGTAAGGAACAGAACTGAGGACACCGAAAACAAAAACCCCTTGCAAAAAAACCATGTCTACGCTGAGCTGTAGCACCTAGAATAGAGGACATTGCGAACGGGACTTACCAGAGCTGCCTTCTGATGATTCCTGGGTAGGCGTGGAGAAGGAATCAGTGGAGCTTGTTTCTGGCTGGGTGGAAAATAACTCCTGGCTCCCCGGGTCAGTGGCTCCGTTCTCTCCGTCCTCGTAGTCTTCTTCTTCTGATTCCTCGTCCACAATTGCCTCGTCGCCTTCTGCTTCCTTCTCTGTTTGGGGTGCAGTCTCTGAGGTGTCTACCGTGCAGTTCGGGGTGGTTGTGGGATCGCCGCCCAGGATCGCCTCCAGCTCCTTATAGTACTTGCACGTTGCTGGCGCGGAGCCAGAGCGCCGGTTAGCCTCTCTGGCTCTGTGAAATGTTATCCGCAGCTCCTTCACCTTTGCCCGGCACTGCAGGGTGTCTCGCTCGTACCCCTTTTCGGTCATGGCTTTGGATATTTGACCGAAAATGTCAAAATTCCTCCGGCTGCCACGTAACTGTGACTGCACGGCGGACTCTCCCCAGATGCCGATCAAGTCCATCACCTCTGCTGCTGTCCAGGCTGGAGCTCGTTTGCTGCGGCGCGACGACATTGCGAGCGAAGCACACAGAGGCAGCAGCACCGAACAGCGAGGCAGAAGGGAGAGTGGTGAATTCAAAAATTCGCGGGACAGAAGAGGAGGTCGGGAAAAATGACGTCACGACGATAGAGTACAGGCGGAAGTGCAGAAGGGATGGAATTTGAATTGTGGGCCATTTCCGTTATATTCACATTGCGCGATAAGCGTACACACACTGGCAATCGCGCAACAACTATTCCGCGTTAGCAGCAACCACGCTCGTTTAGGTGGTTTACATTTTGCGCAAAAAGAAGGGACTTAACGCGGAATAACTGTAAGTTGTGTGTGTACGCTCTGTTTGTTATTGCGCATTAAAGGGCTTTATCGCGCAATAACTTTGTAGTGTGTACAAGGCCTCAGTGTAGATAATGAGAAGAACATGCAGAAAGAGGAATATTTTTGAGTGTGTAGAATGCGTCGAGTAATGGAAATATAGCCCCTTTTCCCAGAGACTTATATGCCAATAATATTCAAATTACTGAAATTTTTTCTTAAAATGTTCAGTGTAAATTTTATGTTCTCATTTGTCAAATCCCCTTAGAAGAGAAATGAAGTGGTAATGTAACCATTAAATATGACAATAAAAAAAGGTGCAAAAATATATATGTATCCAAATTATTGCTTTCCTGATAATTATATCTGAAATCTTGATGTCCTGGAAAATAAGTTGGGGGAAGCAAGATGCCCATGAGATCCAAATCACGTAGCAATTAAAATACCAATAATTTAGATTACTAATATCTCCCATTACAGATGAGCCATTAGAGTTGTTAAGAGGTTCTTTAGTTTGAAGGTAAGTTAAGAATCAAAGTGAAAGGGAACGTGAGAAATATTGTTCTTGTGAAGAAAAAACTGATTACTTGTGTTTACTTTTAATAAAAAAGATGTGACATTTTAAACCTAAATATCCAATTGAATCCAAGATATTTAATAAAATATTATGATTTCTGCTAGAAGCTCCTTATACGGAAAGGTCAGCACCCAAGGTACAATAATCAAACAAATTTTCATGGTTGAACCAGAATGTTGTAAAAATTGAACTGCCCCCTGAAACTTTTTGATAGCAGTCAGTGGAATTTTCCAACCAGCTCTAATGCTGATCTTTCAGTATAAGAAATCTTTGAGAGCTGTGTCTTACTACATATATGGGGGTGACTGGATATTTAGATCAAGGAAGTCCAGTAACCGTTTTATTAAAAGAAAACATGGGTAGGCCTCAGTTGTTCTTCTTACCTACCAAGCTAACCCGTATTTCCCCTTTCCGTCCTCTCATTTAATCAGATTTCAAGACAGTGATTCAGACACTGATTTTCTTTACTTACAGCCTTATTTTTATTCTATTTTCCCTCAGATAAATTACCTTATAGTAGCTTTTATTGCTGTCTTTTTAGTTGGAATAGAATTAATCAAGCTATTTAATTGTCCATCTAGCTTATGTGAAAGGCTTTGATTAGTACTTAGTAAAGATTCACCACTCAGTAATTTGGCCTTTTGTTATTGGTATGGTGTGATGAGTCACAAGTTATCTTTGCAGAGGTATTTTTGTATAAGAAGCCCTAATTATGAAAAGATTTTTCTATAGTTCTTTTCCTTTTGTTTTTTAAAGGATTTTTTATAATAGTCTCATGCCTTTGCTTGAGAACCAGCTACATTTAGAAATCACACCAGGTTTAGTGGTGTTATGCTTTTTATAACATTCAATCTGGGGGGAAAAAGTATTTCACCTGTACAGTTTTACACAATAATTTCTCTATCAGAAACAGCTACATATCTGGAATTTGACAAGATATGTATCACTTTTGTTTTTGCCCATATTAATTTTTTTGTTGCTTAGTCAAAGAAGGTTTCCTTTTCATTGTGCAATAGAAATACATAAAGAATATGTAGAGAACAAACATCTACATGATTTTTCTAGTCACTGCAGTGAAAGACACCCCACATTCCCAATTTCTCACTGTTGGTGCCACCAGTTCAGTGCTAATGTAGGCCTGGTTCCAGCTGTCCACTCTATGAGAGCATCGTTGAAGATGTAATCAGTTCATGGGTCTTTAGCATTGAAAGGACAGGACAGCCATTTACAGACTTCAGAAAAGCACTCGTATTAGTGAAACTCCAGTTGATGTGTAAACATGTTTATGTAGTATTTTGAAGCATTACCAGCATTACTTGCTTAAAATGCTGGTAGTTACACAGTGGTCATACTAGGTCAGACCAATGGTCCATGTAGCCCAGTATCCTGTCTTCTGACAATGGCCAATGCCAACTGCTTGAGAAGCAATGAACAAAAGACAATTGAGTGATCCATTCCCCTGTCAGCTAGTCCCAGCATCTGGCAGTCAGAGGTAGGCACCAAGCTTGCATCCTGAGCATCTTGGCTAATAATAGCCATTAAGAGACCTAGCCTCCATGAATTTATCTCACTTATCCCAGAGTTCCTACCATGTCAATGGTGTAAAGTATTCAGATTGTATCATGGAGCTCTGTTGATACACATTCAGTATAATAAGTGTGTGGTTTTTTTTTAAAAAAAAGGATGAGTGTCAGTGACAATGTCCTAATGAAAATGGCCGATGTTAGGTGCACAAATTCTGATGTTTCAGAACTGGAAGACAATGGACTCAGTGTTGGATTGCCAGATTTGTAGAAGCCATGTTTCTAGAGACAAAATTATTCCTAACTTTAACTCATTTCACTTTCATAGAAGTTATCCCATCTTTTTCCAGTAACCACCATCTGAACGTTTCTGAATAAATTTAAAGCTAAAAAAGCCATTCAGCTCTTCTTTCAACATCATATAGTTGTGTGCTGTGAGTATAGATTATAATCCAATTTAACCAGGTTTTATTTGTATAATATAATAAGTCTTGTTATTATTTGTTTGAAATGTTTCCAAAGTTTTGGATTGGGCACCATCACATGAGAATTGAGGGAGTAAGACAATTCCCTTGTGCTAATGTACTGTACTGTTGTTTTTTTCATAAAGGGGGAGAAGCAGGCTGTACATGTTATGTTCACAATTTATGCAAAAGTGTATGCTTGGGTGGAGGTTTGGCTATCTATCTCCCATATGTTCCTTGTGGTTTAGGTACACTTGTGTGTGCATTGAGGAGCATAAGCTACAAAAGGTGGGCCAGTCACAGTTTTAAGGGCATTCCAAGTAAAGAGGATGCAGGGAGGGCAGTTGACATAACCAGGGTATGTCTACACTGCAGTGTAAACCCATGCTTGGGTGTGGGCTGCAAGCTAACCCCCCCCACTCCTTTGCATTTAAATTGTGATTGCATTAACCTAGTGCTTGGACACAGAGTACAAGGACCCTGCTTGGCTGCAGGGTCTGAGCTTGAGTAAAGCTGGGACCCACGGTCCAAGCCCCGTTGCTTTACAGTGTAGTTGCTGGTTTACTCAAGTCCTGGGAATCAACCAGAAGTATCTCACAATTCCGTAGAAGTTCCTTAGTCATCTCTATCCCAACAATCTGTAATGCACTTTACTGAAAACGGAAGCCATTGTGCCTCCCTCATGGGCAAACAGCAACGGCTCAGGCTAACATTAACTCATTCTGTTCTGATCACCAGTCAGCAAACATGCTTTGGGAGAATCTCCTGATACTGCAATGGAGAGCAAACCAATCAAGCCTTTTGCAAAATAAACTACTTCCTGGTAATATGCAGGGTGAGCAGTAAAGTTCTCCCACAGTGCATGATAGTCTTAGGGCATTTCAGGGAGGGAGGGAGGAACTCAAGTGACCCTGGGCTATGGTTACCTCAGGGTGGGTTGCAGAGATAAAGTTTGACACCTTAAATGACTGCTTCTAGGAGCAGCTCTCCTGGAACCCACAAGAATAGAGGCAACTTTTGATTTAGTCCTAAATGGGGCACACAATCTGGTCCACAAAGTGACAGAAAATCATCAAGTGATCCATGCCATTGGCTATTCCCAGGCAAATAGCAATCCCTTTTGATGGACCTATCTTTCATGAACTTGTTGAATTATTTTTAACCCCTTTCTTGGCCTTCACAGTATACTTTGGCAAGGAGTTCCACGTGTTGATTGTGTGAAAAATACTTCCTTTTGCTCATTTTAAACCTGATGCCATTGATTTCATTTGATGATATCTAGTTTTTGTTATGAGTAAATAACACTTCCTTATTTACTTTTTCCACACCAGTCATAATTTTATAGACCTGTCATAACCCCTTTTTAGTCATCTCATTTCCAAACTTAAGTCTTAATTAATCGCTCCTCATATGGAAGCTTTACGATATCCTTAATCGTTTTTGTTTCCCTTTTCTTACCTTTTCCAATTCCAGTATATCTATTTCGAGATGGGATGATCAGATTTTTCAAGCAGTATTCAAGCCGCGAGAGCACTATCAATTTATAAAGAAACAATATATTTTCTGTTTTATCTATTCCTTTCCTAGTGATTCCCAACATTCTGTTAGCCACTGCACATTGAATGGATATTTCCAGAGAACTATCCACAATGATTGCAAGATAACAGATAATTTAGACTCCATCATTTTATATGTATAGTGGTAAGTAGGTGCCAACAGCTGTGTATTAAAAATTCTCATACCTACATGATCTATGCTATCAGTAATCTATTCCTTGAAAGCGTGCATGTTTTAGAATGTATGGGGTAAATTCTGACACTTTTGCGAATGCCGGGTTTGAAATTGCTGCACAGATCTTAAAACATATAGACACATTTAGTTGGTTCAAATACCTGTGTTTCTTCAGTTTTAAGCACAGGATGAGTGGGGGCTTTGATACTGTATATGTAAGTGTAACCTTCGGGTGGGCTAAATTCACTTAATTGCCCCTCTCCAGTGCCCCACAGAAATCAATCCCAACCCCTATGGGGAAAGCAGCTGGAGACCCAGGATCCAGTCTGTACAGGACTCACGGCGAAGCTTGCTCAGAGCTACACTCACACATTAAAATACTACTAAAAACAAACATAACAATGAACTTTATTAACTACTAACTAAATGCACCTTATCCTAAGAAAACAAACTACAATTAACCAAGAACAATCCCTTGCATGAAAGATACCCAAGAGTGCCAAAGTCTGTGTGGAGTTCTCCCAACTCTCAGCTACAGTCTCAGTTCCAGCGTGGAAGCTTGGCAAGAAATAGCTGTCCTCTTCTTTCTTTGCTGGGATCCTCTGTAGCATTACATGCAGGCTTTCTCTTCTCCTCTGCAACCAGCCCTCAGTCCCATATGCATGTCTGCAAGGTCTGGTGCAAATGACTCCTTTACATGGAGAAAACATCTTGTTCACTCCTGGCTCAGCTCCTCTCCAGAACACTGAGCACATGGTCTCCTTTCAAGGCAGCTCCTGCCTGCTGTCTGCACAGGCTGCTGCTCTCCAGTCATCTGACTGACAACCTCACATCACACCAGCAGGGTACACTGTGGAGCATGCTCAAATTGCTACCACTCCCTGCTTCTGGAAGTTTCCAGTTATGGGTCACTAATCTGCCCAACAACAGTAACCCACCCTCAGCAGGTCTCTCAGAGATAGCCTTTTCAGGCATATGGGTTACAGTAGCATGTTTGATAAAAGAAAAACTTTAAATAGGTACATTCTTGGTGGTAATTGCATAAGAAGACTGAGCTAGATCCCTCTTATTCGGATGAACTAATCATGCTAGCCATGCATGTGAGAGTGGGATGGGGTGTCATAGTTAGCATAAAAGCACTTCTTGTGCTCCTCCAGTACTGGAAGTAGTTGAGTTGTTCTGACCAATTCCGTGTGCAGCAGTCCCTTGTGGTCCATTCGGCTGACTGTGGATTGCTGGAACCCAAGATACAAGAACTACTGTGCCTACCTCAGCACATGCTGACATGTTCTTTATGCTGTGAGTGTGAGAGGGTGATGTTGAATCTGCATTAGTCAGGGATCTCCCCTTCTTTCCTCGATGTCCCATTACGGCAGCTTTAGATCCCCTTTGATTCCCATGGAAAAAACAGAAACTCAGGATCTCACCCCATTGCATTAACTAACTTGACTTAAAAAGGCAGTTTTTGTTTAGGCTAGCTATACTGTAAGTTGTTTTTCTGCTTAATAGCCTAGGTGACTATCCACTGTGGATCCTTCTTTCACTCTTCCTGCCCAACCAAGGTAAGGCAGTTTTGTTTCTGTTTAAACATACCCTCACTTAGATCTTGTCTACACCAGAACTTATGCCAGCCAAATTTATGTTGCTCAGGGTGTGTTTTTCACACCCCTGAATGCCAGAAGTTTGGCCAGCATAAACACTAGTGTAGACAAGGCCTAAGTCTAGGGTTTGTACAAGAGACGAAAAAAGTATCTGTATGAAGGGATGGGGAGATTAAGTCAGTAGTGCAGTTCAACTTTCTTCATGTTCCATAAAGAATTAGCGATAAGCACATATTTAAAATGATACACAAGGAGTAACTTTCATTGACCTTTTCCCCTCTGGACTTTGATTTGTGGAACAAGAACCTTTTAACATCAAACATTCATCATCATTCAGCATCAAAAAGTTAAATTCAATCTTAAATGTTTTGAACTCTTGTGGCATCCTTGAAGTGCATGAAAGCTAAGGGGGCCTTTTTCAGCACTCAATTCTCTCTGCTGCTGGGTATAATGTTGTTGTGAAGGCTCTGCACTGAGTTTCTAGAAAGGAAGTGTTATGACATGAATATTCTTTTTTTGTAGCATTAAAGGGTTTTGCAACTGACAGTCCCAGGCAGAGGGAGGCATCTCCATGCAGACTGGGTTTAGGCGTCTATCTCTGAGGGACAGGGTGTAGCATGCATCCCTTCTTTGGTATCTTCTGTTGGCTAGCATAGGTTGGGAGTCACTTAGCATGTTGGCTCCTGTTAATCCCATTCCATAGCATTTATTGCTTCCCATGCATTGTATAGGGAGCCCAGGTGCCTAACCCAGGCTTTGTGAATCCCAATGATTTTTCTAAGCCACCTAAAACACTGAGCATCACGACACCTAGATTTCCTTGTGAATCTAGCTTCATGTGTCCTGCTTTTCTTCCAGAAGGAAAAAGTAAGAGCAGTCATGTAAACACAGTATAATAATGAATGTTAAATATCAAGGACTATACTTGTGGACTTACACACATACTGTGCATTAACTTATCTGTAAATGCTTGGAAAAGCTGAAGGAATGTTGCTTGATGATTTGGTAAGGTTGCTTACAGTTAGAGGTTTTAGATTACTCCCATATGCCAAGAAACCTTTCTGTTCTCTTTCAGATTGTGCTTTGGGGAAGCATTTGTCTTCAAATCTGTCCTGCAAGGATTGTTCAATGCTTGTATTATATTAAGCTTATAAGCACTTGTATTATGTATGAATTTCTGTTCTCTTAAGATTTTTTACATCACTGAATATTTTGTCAGAAGTGCTCAATAAATTTAAGCCAGGAGTAGTTTCGAATGTCAGTTCCTATCTGTCCAGATGAAGCTCAGATGGATTGAGAAGATAATTGCTGTCATTGACTTTACATACCTCTTGTTGGTTTTGGTATTGGCTCGGGAATGGGATACTATGTATATATATTTGATGGCTAAATTCACATAACCGAGTCATTTAGGAATTTGGCTATGTAGGGATGCTATGGAACTATCAGCAAAACTGCCTCGAGTTGCATCATGCAATATTAACAAATCATTCTTGCAATTTCCTAATTTTAGATGGCACATTTCAATTGTCTCTAGTTATAGTTCATAATGTAATTATGAGTCTTCACAATGACATTACAATTACAACTAGTAATTGTGAATGCTGGAATGTTATGCATCCTGAAAGTAATGTGGTAAAGTATTGTGTAGAAAATTACTACACTATACCTTAAACCACACATGTAACAAAATATATGTACTTCAGAGAATTTTTCTAGAATAAAAAATAGCAGTTATTACTTGGGTTTAAACATGTAGTTGGTCTAGATTTTCTAAATAAAATGGCCATTAATGAATTCACAAACGCTAAATAGCATTACCAAGGAACATTGTCATGAACATCTCATTCATTATTTGTCTTCATTCACAATAATGATACATGTATGAAGAAAGGTATTCTACACAAAAAGGCTAGTGTAATAAAAATTAGTTTTGTTAATTTACAAATTGAATGATGACGTCCACTAACATTGTTTGATTTACTATAGAACAGGGATGTACAATCTTTTTTGGCCAAGGGCCAAATTGCATTTTCTAAGGCCACTCGAGGGCCACAAGTGCAACGTGCGGGGGGGGGGGGGGGTCACATCACATGATTCCCCTGCTCGCTCTGCTCCCAGAGGGCCATATAGAACATGCTTGCGGGCCTCAGGTTGTGCACCTCTGCTATAGAAATTCCTTATTCTTTGCAGGTTTAGATTGCAGCTCAACTGTCATGTGACTAAAGAATTTACTGGAATACCTGTATCATGAAATCTGTGAATTATAATGGGAAAGTGCCATACAGTATTATATGAGGGCTAAGTAACTTAGTTACTTCAGGCTAAGTGGAGGCTGTTCTTTAAGTGAAAGTGAAATGTTGCTGTTGTCTGATTTAAGGGCTTGAATTCAAGTTTTAGTTTCTCCTTTTGACCTGAGAGTTGCGGGAAATTCAGAATGTGAGTTTGAATGTAGAGTCAGTTCCCAAGCATTTATATTTCTCGGAGATTAAGGGAGAAATATTTTTTTCACATTTTCACGTTAAATCTAAAGTTCACCATTGAGAATTTCCTCCACTGACCCTCATAGATAGAATGCTCCTGAAACAGATTATCAACTATGTGGGAAAGTACTCTCTGTTGGGCTTTGGGCATGTCCCCTCATCCATGAAATGCTTCTGGTAAAGGAACAAGCTGGGAACTGTTCTACGTTTGTTTGTTCTGTTGGTAAGAGCTGTGTTTTGAAATCATTGGATTATCCATCCTTGTACTTCCGCTGCTGCTCTTTATTTTGCTTTTTAAAAAACATTTCTTGCTCTTATTTAGTAGAATTAGCTTAGTAGACTGTGTGTCCTCCTTGGGATAGCATTTTCTGCATATCTTGGCTGCTTGATTCAGGATCCTTGAGTTCTCATCTTTGGTAGTTTTGGTTCCTGATTTGTTTATTGCCGGAAAAATTGGAGTATACTTTGTGTTGGGTTTTCTGTGTGAAAATGCATATAACAGATCGGTACTTGGCATGCATTACTTGAAGTGCCTAAAAGGTGTGTCCCTCTTCCAAAGCCCACTTAACAGATCTTACCTTCTCAAGCTCCTTGGGCCTGAGAAGGTTGCTGAAGTCCCTTCCTTTAAAGCAGAGGTGTCAAACTCATTCGATGTAGGGGGCCAGATTGGAAGGCAGGACACTGGCTGGGGGGCGAAGTGTGTCAGCTAAGACTTCCTGACCTTCTCAGCACAATACCACCTGAGGTCTCTGACCCTCTCCCCAAACCCATAGGCTTTCTGACATCTTCCCTTTCCCCTGCCTTGCAGGGGGCTCCCCTTTGTTGCGCTGGCTCGCCAACCCCTTCCCCTTTGTTGCACTACTCTTCCCTTCCCTTCTCCCCTTCCTGGTGTGGCTCCTCTGCCCATTCACTTCCCTGCACAGAGCTGCAAGGTCCCTGCACACCTTTCCCACGCCAGTTCCCGAACCCCTTTCCCAGCCTGCTGCCCCATGGAGCCTGCTCCCTGTCCCCCCATTTGCCTGACTCACAGGGGCTCAATCCAGCCCCTGGAGTCAGTTCTCTGGCCAGGCCATTCCCTGCTCTGGGTCACTGCCTGGGTGCATGCAGGGCGGCAGATTTTAAAAGGCCCTGGCCAGGTACCAACAAAATTTCTGCCCAGCTAGGTGCCAAGCCTCAAAGTAAGGTGCCCAGCTGGGACCTCCCCTGCCCCCGCTGAAAAAACCTGCTCACAGCCCCGGAATCTGCAAGGGGCTGGTAAAGGCGCCTGCAGTTTTTACTTTTTCGCCACCAGAGGGCACACCTCCAATATATTTTTGTAGCAGAGGAGCGCCCTCTGCTGACAAACAGTAAAATTGCAGGCACTTTATCTGGGCTCCACAGGTCCAGCGCGGGAGAGCTGTGCAGGGCTCCAGGGTCCAGATAAAAGCCCTTGGCAGGCCAGATCCGGCCCGCGGGCCATAAGTTTGACACCTCTGCTTTAAAGGGATTGTCACATGGAGCTTCAGCTGGAAGCCTCTTTGTCAGCCTCTGTGAACGTCTCTTCTAGCCCCAGCACTTGATATTTGATATGTTGCCTAAATTATATTCCCCCATCTGCAGTGGAAAGGATTCTAGTAGAGTCTGACTTTTCAAAAGCCCTCTTCATTTCAGGAAGCTGCAGAGCCTTCTTCCAAAGAAAGGGATGTAAGGGGTATATCTCTATAGTGATGCAAAACTAGTTATTAATAAGATTATTCTTATAATATTGTATTATTATATACATGCCTGCACCTTTACTTAATTGTAAGAAATACTTAAAATTATTTTCATGGACATGCTTGGAGGATGATAGCATACATGCTGATGTTTAGTTGCTTATCTAATTATATGAAATGTTCCCAGGCTTAAGAAATTCCCAGAAAATGTCTGTTTTGTCAACGAGTGCCAAGGAAGATTGAATCTCCTTAGCTATAAAACAAGGGATTTTTTAGCTTCCCCACCTTCACACACTATATGTAGTGTTAACAGGTTTACAGATCCCTGCATGTAAATATCAAACAAAACAATCATTACAATAGTAAGCTTTTGTTTAAAGAGGCATTATACAAGAATACAAGTTGTCAGATCTCTGTTTAACAGGATGATGCTACCATATTACCATACTACAGCATGAGCATTCCTCCAAATCTGTCTCAGAACCGGCTGCACTCCCAACAATCCCAAGGTGTCCAAGCCACCAACTGCATAAGCCAAGAACTCTGAGGAAGAATTCCCACAAAGTTTGCATGGGAGACTCATTCTTGCATCCAGTCCCCACAAAGACCATCAGATTCCTCCCTAGTAGGCTGGGGAGCTCACTTCCAAGCCCATACAGTACAAAGCAGATGAACTCTTTATGTCAATCTACTCAAGCTCTGAGCAGTTCAGAATACCTGCAACAACTTTCTACCCAAGATCAAGGGTCACTCAAAAGAATTATGACATACAATGAAGCAAATGTGTTATATTATAAACCATCAAGAAGGTGATATATCCCAGTCCTTGTGTGCAGAACCAGTAGAGCTTTGGAACTGGTGCATAATAATAACAGGTTTGAAGGACCTGTTAACAGACAACATCCTTTCCTATGAAAGATATTTATCACCATGGGCATCCTAAGAAAAGACCTTTTCACAGTGCTATCCAACATAAAATATCATTGGTTTTGCTCAAGGGGAAGATGCAAACTGTAACTCTTCAGGAGATTCTTTCATGCTTTGGTCTCAAACTCTTATGTGCCTATCTGCCAACGCCATTGTACCTTACAGTCCTGAACAAAATAAAGCAAGAGAAAACAGTAATTATTTTCAGCACCAGGCTGGCTGAAGCAGGTACAGTTCCTGGTTCTGATTCACTTGTCTTTGTGGCCACCACTTCACCTGCGTATGACAGAAGATCTATTGAACCAGGGGCTATGTCTACACTGGCGAAGTTGAGTTGACTTTGTTGAGTCGACCTAACAGAGTGACAATACTTTGTCGACTTGTCGGCTTGTTAAGTCGACTTAATGGCCTTAAGTCGACTTAATAAGGTCGATTTAGCACTAATCCCTGTCCACACTGGCTTTAAGGTTTAAGTCGACCTCAGAGGAGGTGCTAAGTCGACTTAATAGAAGCCCAGTGTGGACACAGCTTTAAGTTGACTTAAGCCTCCTTAAGTCGACCTAACTTGCCAGAGTAGACGTACCCAGGGACAGCGACGCATCTGTTTTTTCTATGCTACATCTTTAGGCCCGGCTCCTGGGTTGCTCTCAAGCAGAGAAATGGATTGTTCTTTTTGAGCACAGAATGTGCTTTTGAATGGTAAGAAATCCTCCATGAGCAAGATTTGCCTACAAAAGTGGAAGTAATTCCATTCCTGGTGTACCCAACAGGCATTATCTTTCTCTGAGTCACACCTCACTCATGTACTAGAGTACCTGCTGAGTTTAAAAATCTTTGGTTTGTCACTGAGCTCTGTCAAAGTCCACCTGGCAGCTATTATAGCTTTGTTAGCATGTTGAGGGGTTTTCAGTATTCACATTCCCTATGACTTCTGGATTTACTAAGAGTCTGACCAAAGCTTTACCTCATGTTAGAGAACCTACTTCATGTTGGGCCCTTAATTTAGTTCTCAGTATGTTGATAAACCATGCCTAGCCAATAGCAAGTAGTTCTTGCTTCTTGCCTCCATTTATCTTTCAAAACTTATTTTTTCATGGTCATAGAAGGGTAGGGGAATTTGGAAGCCCTTTGGCAGATCTACACTGCATGGCATTTTTCTGGAACACCGTGACTGCATCACAGTGATTGCTTCCTGCCCAAAGTCTCATTGGACTTTCTTATCAACTAAGAAATTCAGTTGCTAATGTTTTCAACCATGAATTTGTGGCAGGAGCGTAGCCACTTTGGAAGTAGGCCCTCCCATTCTTGTTGCATATGCTGCTGTTGCTCCACTTAAGCTTGGAGCATCAGGCTGCTTTCAGCAAGTCACTTCCCCAACTTCCTGCTTCTGGCCACATGACTGCAAGTAGGAAGTTGGGGTAGTGACCGGTCAAGAATCAGGTTAGGGACTACTTAAAGAAATTGGATGTGCACAAGTCCATGGGGCCGGATGAACTGCATCCGAGGGCGCTGAGGGAGTTGGATGAAGTGATTGCAGAGCCGCCGACCATTATCTTTGAGAACTCATGGCGAACGGGAAGGTCCTGGAGGATTGGAAAAAGGCAAATATAGTACCTATCTTCAAGAAAGGGAAAAAGGAGGATCCAGGGAACTACAGACCGGTCAGCCTCACCTCAATCCCTGGGAAAATCATGGAGCAGGTCCTCAAAGAATCCATCCTGAAACACTTGGAGGAAAATAGAGTGATCAGGAACAGTCAACATGGATTCACCAAGGGCAAATCGTGCCTGACCAACCTGATTTCCTTCTATGATGAGATGATTGGATTTGTGGATGCAGGAAGAGCCGTTGACGTGGTATACCTTGACTTAAGCAAGGCTTTTATTACGGTTTCCCACAGCATTCTCATCAGCAAGTTAAGGAAGTATGGGTTGGACGAGTGGATCATAAGGTGGATAGAAAACTGGCTAGATCAATGGGCTCAGCGGGTAGGAATCAATGGCTCGATCTCTAGTTGGCAACTGGTAACGACTTAAGTTCCCCGGGTGTCGGTCCTGGGTCTGGTTCTGTTTAACATCTTCATTAATGATCTTGATGATGGGATAGACTGTGTGCTTAGTAAGTTCGCGATGACACCAAGCTGGGGGGAATGGTAGATACTCTGGAGGACAGGGACAGGATCCAGGGAGACTTAGACACATTGGAACACTGGGCCAAAAGAAGCCTCATGAGGTTCAACAAAGACAAGTGCAAAGTCCTGCACTTAGGACAGAAAAATCCCATCCACTGCTATAGGCTGGGGACCGATCGGCTAAGTAGCAGCGCTGTAGAAAAGGACCTGGGGGTTATGGTGGACGGGAAGATGAATATGAGCCAATAGTGTGCCCTTGTTGCCAAAAAGTCTAATGGCATATTAGGCTGCATCAGTAGGAGTATTGCCAGCAGATTGGGGGATGTGATAATTCCCCTCTATTTGGCACTGGTCAGGCTGCATCTGGAATACTGTGTCCAGTTTTGGGCTCCCTACTACACAAAGGATGTGGACAAATTAGAAAGAGTTCAGCAGAGGGCAACAAAAATGATTAGGGGGCTGGGGCACATGACTTGTGAGGAGAGACTGAAAGAACTAGGCTTATTTAGTCTACAGAAGAGAAGACTGAGGGTTGACTTGATAGCAACCTTCAACTACTTAAAGGGGTGCTCCAAAGAGGAGGGAGCTAGGCTGTTCTGACGGTAACAGAGGACAGAACAAGGAGCAGTGGTTTCAAATTACAGCTGGGGAGGTCAAGGTTGAATATTAGGAAAAACTTTCTCTGTAGGAGGGTGGTGAAGCATTGGAATGGGCTACCTAGTGAGGTGGTAGAATCTCCATCCTTGGAGATATTTAAGGCCCCGTTAGACAAAACCCTGGTTAGGGTGATTTTATGAGTGGTCCTGCTTTTTAGCAGGGAGTTGGACTAGATGACCTCATGAAGTCTTTTCCATCCCTATTATTCTATGATTCTAAGAATCACTGAGTTGCCTGACAGTCCAGTTGCTAAGCTTTCCTGAAATGAAAGCAGTAAGTGGCTCAGGCCCACCTGAGTCAATCATAGGCCTTGCCAGAAAATCACTTCTGGCCACGCCCCTGGTTTGGGGTAGAAAAAGAAGCTAGTCTTCACACTCTCGACATGAGAAGAGCTCTCACATTCTACCCTGAAAGCAGTCAGCCCTTCAGAGCCTCTCCAAGACTTTTTGTCTCTTTTCTAGATAGGCTGAAGAGAGCCCCTGTCTCTATCCAAAGACTACTGAAATAAGTCCTGGTACATTTTGACAAATTGTTAAGCTTCTGGAATGCATGCCTCAATCCCCAGGTAAGGTGACTGACTGATTTCACTGGGGTACAATCCATCTCTATTGCCCTACTTAAAAACATGCCCATTGTGCATATGTGTAAGGCAATCATCCATGCACACTTTCACCCAGCATTGTATATGCTTCCAGGGCAGATGCAGCTTTTGGTGTGGATGTTCTTCAATCAATGCTAGTTCTGTCTCCTCAGCATCTGCATCCATAATTTGGATGCTGCTCAGGAATCACCTAAGTAGAACACGGATTGGGAGAACTGTGTGAAAGAAAGGTAGGTTACTTGTACGGTAACAGGAGGTCGTCCACATCTTTTGTCTTTGTGAGTGCTCCACTGCCTGTCCTCTTTAACCTCTGGTCAGATTTTGTGGTTGAGAAGCAACTGGAACTCTGGTGGGTCTGCTGTTCTCTTTATGTCCTCATATCAGAGCGTGAGGATGTACTTGGTGGAGGTGCAGACCCCACATACCAAATGTCTCTAATGGAAAGCACATGGTTGTGTGTACATCTCAAACTCTAGTTACCGTGTAAGTAACCTCTGCTTTTGTTTTAATATTCTATAATGTTGTTTTTATAGTGTTTTAAAATACATGTATAAATATAGTGTAATAGAAATATATGTTTGTTATATATGTTTATAAATAAATATATGTATAAATGTTAATTATTGTGATTCGGATTGTTTAAGATATTTGATAGGTTTCTTTAACTGCATATTGGAAATATACAGCAAATGATAGGTTATGAGTTTAGAAACTACTTCCCAAAAGGCAGGCAAACCAGTTGGTGTTTTAGCAAAGACTATAATATCCCTCTTTTGTAGAAGAAACCAGTTTGATATAAATGTATTTTATTTCAAGAAAACAGATTTTATAAGGTATTTTTTGTGTGTGTCCTGGTTGTGTAAAAGAATGTGAGGATGTTTTTATTCAGAAAATTCCCCATAGTAGTAATATTTAGTATATAGCTCTCATAATAATAGATCTTAAATTATAAAAATGGGTCTCCTATGCCTCCTGTTTGCGAAGAAAACCCATAGTTTAAAGCCAGACAAAATTCTAAAAATATCCTTATTGAAACTGATTTATTTTAGAGTCCTTATGAAGCGTTCTTCCTTTTAACTTTAAAATGATGTGGGTTACTGCAATTCATGTTACCATTTAATGGTGAAAATCTTTTTCTCAAATGTTTCAGATAGTATAAGCTTCTTTTGGGATTTGCATTTATAAATATTTGTATCTGACTGCTGGCATTCATACTATAACTACCTGATAATGTGGTTATATCACTAGTAAGAAAGGTACAAATATAGAAAGGTCACCTGATGCTGTAATTGGATACTAATGTAAGAAGCCGTTTGAGTACAGAAGTATTTCTATTCATGTGGGTAACTAATTTGTTAGCTGAGAATGCTTAAGCAATTCCTCACCAAACTCTGCACAGAGTAGTAAAAAGAAAAGATGCTACCTTTTTTGATGACCATTTCAGCTTAAATGCAGTTTAAGAATTATTTAATTTTTAAAACTCTTTTGGGAGCAGAAAGACTCTTAAATAAAGACCAGGACTGCTTGGACTC
This sequence comes from Pelusios castaneus, assembly GCA_007922175.1. Lineage (NCBI taxonomy): Eukaryota > Metazoa > Chordata > Testudines > Pelomedusidae > Pelusios > Pelusios castaneus. The sequence goes on along the minus strand of ML685798.1, from coordinate 17,512,939 downwards.
ATTCGAAATAGAATTTCAACTCCTGTTCAACAGTGTTGGAACTAAAAGCGTGTCTCAGAAAATTTGCTGTATAATAGTCATCTAAGAATTTTTCAGCCCAAAGACTAAGATAATTACACCGCTGCTGCATATGCATTAGCAGACTGCATATTTGAGCTGAAGAAGCTACCAAGACCAGCACACAAAGGTATTGAACCAGTGAAGAGTGATGACAGCTAATCACTGAATCTAACCAAACTCCTGAAAAAGGGCTCCACTTCAATGAAACAACAGAAAATATAAATTTCTCTTAATTGCAATACCAGCACACAACACTCAACACTGCCCCACTTGGTCAAGCTAACCCTTTTATAAGTAAGCAGTAGCAGGAACAAGGCAGTTAAAAAGAATAAAAGAAGCTACAACAGACCATCAGGAAACAGCAGTCTTCCAGTCTAACACTGACTTCTTTTCTGAATCTTGAACACTCGATGTAATCTGCAATGAAGTTTTGCAAAATAATAATATACACTACAATAAATATTCTGAATTTTGTACCTGTTGATATATGGTTGCATTACTTAATGTAGGAAATATGAGCACTTACAGTAAAATTTGCAAATAGAAAGGGGTTTCAGCTACTATTTGAATTACTAATTTAATTTTTTTTAAAAAGAAAACCATCAACTCAACTATCAGCCCATTAGACTGTAAATTAAACAGAAGATGTCAAATTCTGATTGATACAGTAGGTGCTAAAGTCTGTGACAATGAGAAACTTTATCACAAGGAATTTCCTTCTGCCATCATCAGATAACGATGCAAACTAAACATTAATCTCCATCACAGTGTAATGCAAAACCTTCATTGCAATCTCAGCAACATTAGCAAATATTCATGGTTGAGATATGTTTATGCACAAGTCAAGTGTGCTGTCATATGTTTATGAAGGAAGCATGAGAGACTTACTAAAGGTCTCAATTTTTTAATTGAACTTCTAAATGAAGCAACAGGATTAGTTGAAAATTGCAAGAAGGTTCAATATTTAATGAAATTATATGTTATAAATGTGGTGAAAAAACAGTGTATTCTTCGTAGAAAAATAAGTTGGAATCTTTGCATTGAGTGGAAAAATGGAACCCAACTATAATATAGCTGATCTGTCATACCTCTTTAATAAAATGACCAAACCGAAAGAATTATTTAACTTAACCCATTTTAGTACTGACTAGTTGACTGCTCTTACAGTTGGTGTGAATAGTAAGAGGTAATGGGTGAAGGAAGAAGTCCATTTCTCTCTATCAAAAGAGGTCGCATACAATAGTCAATCAAGGTTCATTTAATGTGTCTTACAAGGTGTAGACTACAGCCCCTTAAATATTTTATGTTCACTTCTATTCCAGATTCAGTACAGGTAGAGCAACAAAGAGACAATTGCTGTGTATTTTACTATCACTTTGATTTTTTGCTCCTAAAGTCAAGATCTGTACACAGTAGATCGTACGCTAGCTCTTGTTCATTAAAACAAAGTGATTAGTTGTCCTATTAGGACAAAATTCCTTTTTGTCACATTTAACTAAAGCTTTACATTTATAATTTGGGGTGGCTTCTCAGTTAATATAGTGAATGTAAATATATCTAATTAAATATACTAAGCATAAATTGCTTGCAGTAATGCCTAATAACTGCAGACTTGGGACACTGTCTTAACACACTCATATCCATGAGATGGATTTTAAGTCTTTCAAATAGCCCGACTAACTTAAAAATGTGTTTATTAAAGACAATAAAATAAGATGTTATTTTTCAACTATTCCAGTTGTTAATCCTAATTTTTTAAGTGACAAGTGATATTTATTTATGCTTGTAAAAGCATCTGATTTTATTTAGTATAGTATATAGTACAATCATTTTATAGCTGTGCCTAACTACAGTGGAAAAATAATTAACTAAAAATCTGAATTAATTTTTCTTTGTAAATGTTTAATCAATTATGAGAAGCAGGTAGTTGGGAAGGCCCTATTTCATGTTTAAAAGGCAGTATACTTCTCCAATTCTGCTTGCTGAAAAATATGTATTACTTTATGAGTGGGATGTCAGGTTTTTGCAGGTGAACAGAAGATTGAGTGCAGCATAATCTGGTCATTGGCAGGCTCCACTAATCCAGGCTCTGGGAAATTATTTGATTTTGCATATTCATATAACTGCTTTATGGAATAACTCTCTATTCCAGCTTAAATGCACTAATTTAAAGCAATTGCTTCTTTGTTTTTAAAAAAAAGAATCTTTTGACTATTTCATACTACAATTCTATTCACCATTTTCATCCCTTGCATTTGGTATTGTAAATACTAATTGTGCTCATTATTTTTATCTGAATTTTGGAATGACTACTGACACTTCATGTTGTGGCATGGAGGACTACTTCCTTAAGGCTTTAGTTTCCTTGCACTTTCTAGGAACTTAAAAAGAATCTTTTATTTATTAATTTAAAACTAGTATATTCTTCTGAAACAGCACTAAGCCACGGTTTGTACAGAAAGGAAAAATTGTATTTAGGAGATACTGTTTACATGTATTACATTTCTATAAAATGGGTTAAGAAAAAGTTTTGACTAAACTAATGCCAGAGGCAAATTAATGTTGGCCTTATTTTTATCCTGATGCAGAGAAGAGGCTTGGCATTAAATAAACAAATCTAAGACATGTGCCTGAAGGTGTTTTGTGTGCTAGCTCATTTTGATTCCAAGTAAGGTGCATGCACATGCCACCGCACAGTCACCAGAAGGCTTTTCCTCTGGTGGTGTCCATAGGGTCAGCTCTAGTACCCCCTGGAGTCACGCCTTCATCGTGCCCTATATTGGACCACCCACCTCTACAGTTCCTTCTTACCATCTGTGATGATCACTGGACCATTGATCTGCTATTGCTCTGCAAGCGTCTCCTTCATAATAATTGCAGTATGTTATCTGTAAATCATTAATAATCTGAGTTTGTCATTAGTTTAGTTAGATAAGACCCATATAGAGGTCACCTTCCCCTTTTCCGCAGGCCAGGGCATGCCTCATTCCCCCAATTTTAAACCATGTGGGGCTTATAAAAAGCCCATGTTCAGAAGCTGTCCTCATACCACTTGTTCCGAGTGTCTCAGGGAGACCAATCAGAGGGATTGCTGCAAGATCCACAGGGAATTCTACCCATGGATGAAGAGAAGATCCAGAGACCAAAGTTAATTCTTATGGAGGCTATTCTTTAGCCAAAACCAGGCCCAGCCAATCTGGTACCCAGTATGAAGAGCACCATCATCTGTGAGAGAGACGGCACCAAGGAAAGACTCTGTGACTGGAGAGTCTTGTCACCATCATGGATTGATCACACGGAGAGGCAACTCATGGATGTGACATCGATCCCATTCCCTTCTCCTGCACAAGAAGCAGAGGAATATGGACAGGGCACTTGCCAGTGCCCAAAATAGTGGGGCCGAAGGGCTCAAGCAGAGCGTGACTTGCGTCAGACCACTCAAGCACTGCAGCCATGGTCCCTGTACTGTAGACTCTGGATCTGGGATGGAGTCAGTCAAGTCTGTGACTGTTAGATTCCCTTCCCAAAGAGATCCACAAGGAGGACCTGTAGCTCCATTCCATGCTGGAAGCTTTCAAAGCAGCCTGGATTTTACTGAGAGTATGGCATGGTCATCCACTGCAGTGCTCCAGACCATTAGTGCTGAAGAAGACTTGGTGCCATCCAAGGGGAGTTGATGCTGGCTTTGATGCCTTGAACACCATCTGCCTGGCACTGGACATTAGCACTGATAGGAACTGCACCACTGTGGTCTCCAAGGAACAAATTGTCAGTCTCCGAGTCTGAGGTGGGAGTCCTACCCCTTGAGGTGACACTGAGAAGGGAACTGATACCAGCGGTTGGAAGATGGTCAGTCCTTCCCCATGCCTTTGCTGTCACAGTGAAAAATGCTGGCCTGGCATTACACCAAACCCAGGAGCCACAATTAGGACAACGGTTGTCACTGGCCTCCAGGAGCAGATATCAGTCACCCCAATTGGAGGATGTGGTATCATCAGGACCAAAACCAGCACTGAGTATGATGCCACACCCAGCATTGAGCATGATGTTGAACCCTATACTGACCTTGAGCAACCGGCACTGCAGGATCCCATGGGAGTGGAGGGTCAAGAGCGTGCCCAGTTAGAGCATAGATATCATTTTCCCCAGATGAGGTAGTCTCTGAGGACAGCAGGGCACACCAGGCGCTCTTTAGGAGAGTGGCACAAAACCTGGGGCTTCCAATTGAGGGGGTCTCCTTCAATGCAGACCCCATAGTTGACATCCTAGCTCCAGCCTAGCCTAGGCCCATTCAACGTATCATTTACACTAATAAAAACTATTCAGGACTTGACAAAATCGTATGGCAGACTCTGGCCTCTCTTCCACTAACGGTAAAAAGAATGGAAAGGAAATATTTTGTGTCCCTCCCCCCTCCCCCCAAGAACCACAAATACCTTTATACCCACTCCACAGTAGGGTATCTTGTCACAGTGGCCCACGAACATGAGAGGAAGGTCAGCAAGACCCCAGACCTAGGATGAAAGATGGGGGGGGGGGGAACCACCCAAAAAACCCTGGTCTTTTTGGGAGGAAAGTGTATTCTATTGGGGAGATTCAACTCCATATGGCAAACTAACTGTTGAGTTGATACAATTTTAACTTGTGGGGGTCCATGTCAATGTTCGTTAAATCTTTCCAGCAGACTCCAGAGCAGAGTTCACAGCCTTGATTGAGAAAGGCAAGGCTGTTGCAAGGATCTTGCTTCTGGGCGCACTGGATGTGGAAGATGCAATGATCTACATAATGGCCACTGCAATAGCCATGTGCCAGAACTCATGGCTACAAGACTTTGACCTGCACCATGAGGTCAAACAAACAATCCAGGACATTCCATTTTAAGTTCTGACTCTGCTTTCCAAATAGATAGACTCGAAATTACAGTTTTAAGGTCTCTGAAGCCACACTCAAGTCCCTAGGCCTCTATACTGCAGCATCACAAAGGAGGCATTTCAGACCCTGCCTTGGTTCTGCCAGCCTTTACAGAGGCAGGAATACAGCTGCAAGAGGGACAGGAATTATAGAAGGAAACCCTCTCAGCCTTCCATCAGCCATGGGGTGGGTCCAGTGAGACGATCATCTGGCCCTCAGCAGATCTTTTGAGGCTACATCTGAGGACAGTGTACAAACCCAGGACTTGGGTCCGCCATCCCTCTTCTTTCTAGACTGGTTATCATACTTCTACTGAGCATGGGCCCAGATCACATTGGATTGTTGAGTGCTATGCATGGTAGAACTGAGATACTCCCTCCAAATCAGCTCCCTCCGCCCACCCCCACCTTCTCTGTCCCACTTCAGGAAGCCCTCTCATGAGCAATTTATAATCCAAGAAGCGCAGGCATTCCTTAAGATAGGAGCTGTGGAAGAGATTCCTTGGGAGGTAAGGAGCAAAGGGTTCTCCTCCTGCTTCTTCCTAATCCTAAAATGGGTCTCAGACCCATTCGGGATTTACAAAACCTCCACAGATTCATGAAGTAGTTACGGTTCCGCATGGTCTCTTTGCCCTCAATTATTCTCCCTTTGTATCCAGAGGATTGATATGCTGCCTTCAACTTGATTGACATATGAAAATATGAATCCCATGCCAAGCCACAGAAAGTTTCTTCAGTTCATAGTCAACCAGACCCACTACCAATTCATGGTACTTCTGTTTGGCCTTTTGATGACTCCCAGGGTCTTTACTAAATGTATGCTGGTTGTAGCTGCATTCCTCAAAGTGCAAGGTACAAATCTATCCATACCTCAACAATTGCTGATCGAAGGTTGTTCCAAGGAACAGGTGGAAGCAGACATGAAATTGCTGTGGTCAACTTTTTTGTCAGGTTGGGTCTCCTGGTCAATGTGCAGAAATCACCTTTAGCCCCCACTCAGAGAACAGAGTTCATAGGAGTCATACTAGATTCAAACCAGGCTAGCATTAATCTCCCAGGCTTTCAATTCTGGACATATGTTCCATGATACAAGAGTGGAAATGTACCCCACCACCATGGTCTAAAACTACTGGGGCACCTAGCTGAATGCACTTAAATGATCCAGGATGCTAGGCTACGTCTCAGACCATTACAGGCTTGGCTAGCCTCAGTTTATCTATCTTGAGATCACCAATGCCTTGGCAATGGGCTAGGGTGCTTATCTTGGAGGTCTCAGGACCCAAGGCTTCTGATCCCAGGCAGAACTCTCACTTCACATCAGGGTGAGAGAACTGAAGGCGATACACTTAGCCTGTCAGGCCTTCTGAGCTCACTTGGAAGGCAAATGTATCGTCCGTCCTTGCCGAAAACAACAGCAATATTCTATATGAAGAGACAGAGTGGAGCAACTTCTCTCTCCTGTGTCACAAACCCCTTGAATTGTGGGACTTTGGCACCAGTCTGAGAAGACCTCCTTGGCAGCAATAAATCTTATACTAGGACCACTTACCTGACTAAGGGGAAGAGGTTCTCCATCTGATCAACACAGAAAGTTACTCCATTCACATTACCGTCTTCTCTTGGACTCATTGTTATGTCTCATGCAAAAGGGGCTGTCAGTATCATCAGTGAAAGTCCACCTGACCACAGTCTCAGTTACACTTGATTGGCAGGCTGCTCAGACTTTGCCAATCCCGTGGTGGGGCATTACCTTAAGGGTTTAGACAGACTATATCCTCAAGCACAACAGCTGATTCCCCAGTGGGGTCTTACCCTTGTACTATCTAGACTGATGGGTCCTCTGTTCGAACTTCTAGTGGCATGCTCACTCCTCTACCTATCATGGCCAGTAACCTTTCTAGTGTCTATCAGTTCTGCCAGGAGAGTTTCAGAATTCAAGACCCTCAAGTCTTGAGCCTCCTTATGTGGCTTTCAAAGATAAGGTTCAGCTGCACCCTCATCTGGCTCTCTTTCTGAAGGTAGCGTCACACTTCCACTCAAAGCAGGACATATTCCTTCCAGCTTTCTACCCCAAATGACATGCCATCAGCCAAGAGCAGAGGCTATATACGCTGGATGTTAGATGGGCTCTAGCTTTCTGTATTGAAGGGCTAAACCCTTTAGGAAACCTACACAGATTTTCATAGCAGTGGCAGACAGGATGAAAGGTCTTCTGGTTTCATCACAAAGAGTCTCATCCTGGATCATGTCCCACATAGAACATATTATGACATGGCACTGACAACTCACTCTGCAAAGGCCACAAGCATTCTCAGTAGCTCTACTTGTGTAGGTCCCAGTCTAAGACAATTATAAAGCTGCCGCTCGGTCATCTGTCCACACCATCACAGCACGCTACTTTATTAGTCAACCAGCCCTAGACAATGTGGCCTTTAATAAAGCGGTACTACAATCCGCAGGTCAATGACCTTTGACTCCTTGTCTTACAGGTTTGCTTAAGAATCACCTTCTTGGAATTGACATGGGCAAGCACTCGAAGAAATCACTGTCACTAACCTTCTATAACTGTATTTGGCTACTGTATTTTGGCCTCACACGCTGGGCCTGTGTGCTCAGAAATTGGTGAAAGTAGGCTCTAATGCTGTCTGTTCCTTTGGCCTCACTGGCATGCTTCATAAGCGCAGGCCCTCTATTGCCTCTTGAGGGAAATAGGACTATGTAGCCCTGCTGCATGAGTTCCCCTGGGCAGGTGCTGACCTACAGATTCCTCAGTAGCTTCAGCACACATTTCTCAAAAGCGCCAACCTTGTCAAGGAATTGGATGTATAGCTCAGCTGCTCAGGAGCACATTATATTTTAAAGTAAACACACACATAGACTTTGGAAAAATTTCTAAAAACAGTTACTCTTTATTTGAGCTAGCACAAGAAATGCATATAAAGTAGTACATAAAATAATAAATACATTTCCCTGCAGCTGTTTCCTCACCACTTTTAAGTGTTTCTTTGTGCTTAGGTCAGCATAGTCCATGGAATCCATTTCCCCACCCTCTTGCACATGGCTTCTGCTCTGGAACATGCATAGGCAGTCCTATGGGCTGGGGGGGGACACTGTTGGCATCCCGGCTCCACTGCTGGCCCCCCTGGAAGCCAGCAGGGACCCCAGTGAGTGGGTCGGGGGGGGTCTGGCAGTGAGGCATGGGGGGGGCCAAAAGTCAAGGATGGGTCTCTTCGGGAGGCATGGGGAGCCCCCATCCTTGACTTTTGCCTGGGCCCCTGGGATCACTAAGACCGCCCCTAGGAACATGGAGGCTCTGTAGGTGTAGTAAAGTGGTCAGCAAGGGGTTAACTTGGTTACTCAGGGTATTGTGTTGAAACTATGCCCCACCCCTCCCTTTCTCCTCTTTAGTTATTGTGTTTTCCTCTACTCAGTTGTGTAGATGAATGAGGCAGCACATTCCTGGTCTCCAGTTCTGTGAGTAAGGTATGTTTCTTGCATTCTGAGCTTTCCTTTACAAAACTGATCTCTTCTCCCTCACTTTTAAAATGGCTGGTGAGACCCTGTCTTATACCTCTAGTTCCCTTTGTCAGCCAGCCGACTTCCTGATCAGCCTCATCTAGAGATCAAAATCCCCTCCGAGATGATCTGTTGCTTAGTTACTTCCCCTTCTAAAAATCAGATTTGAAAAAATGATTTGACCTAAATGTCAGCCATCTCTTTGCACAAGAGTACTATGTTTAAATAGGCAATCATCAGAATGTATTGACCTTCCATTGCTAGTCCTTTGGAATTGGTTTAGGATGGAGGTAAAAGGCAGGAAAGCAGCAACCATTAAAGTGGATGTATGCAAAGAGTTCCTATTCACAAACAGAAGTCATATACAGCACAGATCATCACATCCTCTTTTTCAGAATCCATTAGTTTTCTTGTAAAAGGCCATATTCCATTAATGGCTAAAGAGAGCTAAATCTCCTGTTAATTCTGTACTTAATTGGTTTTGTTCGATGCACTAAGTCAAGGAAAATCAGCTTCACAAAACAATTCTAGTGAGTGCGCGCAAGAGAGTATGGAGCTCTTCATGCTCAGTACAGAAAATAGTGGTTTGATTTACCTAAGGGCCACCATCTGATTTTAGTAATTGTTGTTATTGTGTTGGTCCCAGGATATTAGCAAGACAAGTGTATGAGGTAATATCTTTTATAGGACCAACTTCTGTGGAAGATTGGAGGGTCAGCAATCCGAACCCAGCAGTTTGGTCCAATAAATGTTACCTCACCCATCTTGTCTACCTGATTTTAGTGTCAATACCTGAATGTGGACTGAGCAATAACATTTCACTAGTTTTTGGAGTGTAAGAAGCACTTATATCTGCTTTGAAGACATCAGGGGTCTTGTGATTCCCCTCAAGACTTCATTCACTGTGGGCTGGGACCTCTTAGGCCAGCAGTTCCCAAACATTTTCCCTGCATGACCCCATTTTCAGATGTGTTGTTTCCCACTACCCGAGAAAGCATGGAAGTTGTTGTCCTCCATGCAGTGTGACTTTGTATGCAACTGTACATGAAAGGTCACGCCGCAAGGTAAAGCAAAATGGCATCCTCTGGATTGCATGATCTTACACATATACTGTGTGTGCAATGACATGCTGCAAGGAGGATGCCATTTTGTGGAGCAAAATAGCTTCCCCTGTGCAACATGATCTCATGAATACGGTACACATGAATAAGGTCACATTGTGTAGATGAGGCCGTTTTGTAAAATGGCATCCTCTGCATGCTAAGGGTTGCCATGACTCCATCCGCTGATGAAGCGAGTCGTGACCCACAATTTGGGAACTGCTGTCCTAAACGTTCCACTCCATTTCTACTTCCTTTTATTTCTGGGGCTTGTAAACTTTGCAAAGAATTAAAAATAACTTAGGACTTGTGTTTCTCTTCCATGTTTTTAGACTGTGCTCATCATCATGGTATGTTTTTGAAAAGTATGTTGGTATTTATGCTTTTTTCAGTTTCTTACTCTCAATAAGATGATTTGGGTATGCCCCATTTCTCATGCAGTTTCAGATGTATGAATGGGCTGTTCTTGAGGCACCACCTTTTATTTGCCATACAAAAAGTGCTAGTTCTTTTATAATTAATTATTTAGTTTTGTCTGTCTAATCCTATTTTCCCATCTTTTTTCCTCTCCTCTCCCTTGTTACTCTTTCCCTTATGATCATTCCTTTCCATTTCCTAGCTCATCTTGCTCTCACTGGATCCTTATATGATAGCCTTCTGCCCCTCCAATCTTCACTTCTCTTCCTGTCTTAATAATGAAGCATACACAATAAGAACAGAAGAGTGCAGAGAGCATTTGTCAGAGGGAGGCAGTGCTGTAGGAATTAGAAAGCAGAGAGGCATCTGATCCAGAATGCCGCCTTGTTTCTCTTCTCTCTCTCCTCCCACCATGTAAGGAAAACTACTAGAGTTGCCACTCTTTTCTCTCTCTCTGTGGTATCTGTGTTTCTGTTGCTACTTCATTTTCTCCAGAAGAGTTTACGGTTAAGCTCTGCAAAGGGAGTCACTCTCACTGACTAATATTCAGAGCTATATTTCTCTAGCAACACTACCTGCAGTTGCAGTCTCTGTAAATCTAAGTAAGCTTGAGCTGAAGATTGAGGGTATGTAATTGCATCAGGGTTAATTATGTCATTGCGGAAAACATACAGTTGAAGTCCTCAGTGGCTGTTTATTTTATTAAAATATTTTAATATTATGCTTCAATTTCAAGTGTATTTGGATTCTTCTGCTTCTTAAGATTCTGCCATATGCTGTGATGTCATGAAGGGTTTAAAAAAAGTCTCTTTCTCCAATAATGTCAAAGTTAATGGGGAAATATGGTTTAATATTAACATGAGATAAGTGACTTTAACCTCCAAAATATTTTATGTGAGCAGTTTGTCCATGAATTAATGTATATAATGAAAACGATTAATCTGTTTCTGTGCTGGGATTGTTTTAACAGGTTTTTATCAGGCATTAGTCTGCAGTGGATTAAAGTTATTTAATGTGAAGCATGAGAATCAATATTTGGAAATTGTCAGCTTCACAACAGAAAAATTTAAAACTAAAAAACCAAACCCCAAATGGCCAAGTTCCAAAAATAAAAAGCAGTACTGAAGCTCTCCCCATTTCTCCTGTGCCCAATAGAAAAACATAAAATACAAGACTGATGACTCCATTAGCAAGTAGCACAGTAAGATGTGCTATTGAAGTACATTATTCTCACTATAGAATATTTGTACTGGAAAAGATGTTAGGAATTGAAATTATGTACAGCAGTGGACTGTTCTCCCACTGATGCATGGGTGCTTATGTTGATAAGTAGAGTTGGCTGGAAAACGGTAATTCTGTTTTCACTGAGGATTTCAAAATTTGTTTTTGTTTTGATTTGAAATGATGAAATATAAATGTTACTTCAGATGCAGGATGGTAATGTTTGCTTCAGATCTTACCCAAAATACCATGCTGCCACCCAATCCTTTAGTAACTAAAACTAAGGTTTATTATAAAAGAAAGAAAAAAATAAGGGAAAAGTTAGATTAAAGCAATCAGATACATACAGATGGTTCAAAAGTCCATCTATATCCGGTTCTCTGTAAAAATTGTGGCATTTGCAGGCTCGCATAGTCCCTTTCATGTACATCCATTACCTGGATGGGGTCTTAGTTCGTTATTCACAGCTTCAGTGCAGATGAGTTGACCCAGAGATGGGTGAAGGCTGAAGATTCAAGACAAAATTGACGTGATGCAGCTGCCTTTTATGTCCCTTGGCCTTTGCCTTGCTGCTTATGGAAATTTACAGAAATAAGATGGAGTCCAGGGTCGTATGAGTAAGTCCTGGTGACTCATCAGGTGTAGCCCTGGCTTCACTTCCTGGGCCAGTTGTACCTATGAGTTTCCTTAATGGACCATTAAACAACTTATTGCTGAAGCCATCCCATCTGGTGTATTGTCCAGAAACTCAGCACAAGTTGAAATATAGACACATCAAACATATTTGTAACTTCCAATAGAAATATGACTCACTATATTTAGTCAATTATAATCTTTCTAATAGTACCTGCTGTGGCATATCTCATATGAATTATTGTAATTTCAAAATATTGATATTAAATCACATTATAAATGGTCAGACCTTACCTGAAGTTCATTCCTAACGAGTTCTCATATTTTCATCTGAACCAGTCAAACAATTTAACTGTTGTCATCCTGAAACCATACTTGGTACTAGCAGGAGAAAAGGAATTGCATGCATTAGTTATATCTAGGACAGGGGTTGGCAACCTTTGCCGACCCCTGTGCCAGCCCCTCCTCCTCGACCCTCAGCTGGTGCCGACAGCTCACTCCTGGAAAGAAGCCACCTGGAGTTGCTCTTCTCGGCAGCGTGGCTGGGGACCCCATCCCCAGGCACGCCATGGAAAGAAGTTGCCCGGAGCTGCTCCTTTTGGCGGCGGCACACCACAGAAAGGAGCTGCTCTGGGTGGCTTCTTTACATGGTATAACTGGGGCATGGACATGCCAGGGACCTCCACACTGTAGCCGCCCCCGAAAGAAGCCACTTGGAGTGTCTTTTGGTGGCAGGAGTGGCAATTTCTGTGGTGCCACAGAAGATGCCGAGTGCCGCTCCAAATGGGCTTGTGTGCCACTGTTGGCACGCGTGCCGGGGGTTGCCGACCCCTGTTCTAGGATAATGCTTTATGATTTTGGCAGGACAAAACTATTAAAACTGTTGTTTGTCTTCTCATATCCATAGCCAGATTTTCTGAAGTTCAAGCTATCTCTTCACAAAGAGCGCCTTCAAAGCATCTGACAAAGTGGAATTTTCTCCCCCAAAAGCTCATGCGATAAACAAATGTGTTAGTCTTTAAAAGTGCCATAGGACTCCTACTTTGTTTGATCCAACTGACTCTCCTCATTCCTACTGTCCTGAGGTATATAGCTTGCCAGTCACCTACTCTGGGACCATGGGTGATCATTTAGCTCGACCTCCTGCATAATACGGTCCATACAACTTCAACAAAATAATTCTGGTTTGAACTAGAGCATGTGTTTTTTTAGAAAAACATCCAATGTTCATTTTTAATTGCCATCAATGGTGAAATCTTCACAACCTTTAGGATATTGTTTAGTGGTGAATTACCGTCTTTGTTTAAAAAACTTGAGCCTTTCCAGTCTGAATTTGTCTAGCTTCAATTTCTTGCAGTTGAATATTTTTTATATCTTATTTGTTAGGTTAAAGAGCTCATTATTAAGTATATGTTCTCCATGTTTTCTAATACGTTTCATCCTTCTTGTGGATCTTCTCTTTGTGAATGTCAATTTATCTTGAATTGTGTAAACTGGACACAGTATTCCAGCAGTAGTTGCACCTGTGTGGAATACAAAGCTAATGTAATAATCTCTACTCCTACTCAGAGGCGGCTTTTGGGGTAGGCCAAGCAGGCACACGACTAGGGCCCTGAGCAGTAAGGGGCCCCGTCTCCTGCTTCACCTACCCCAAGAGCACTGTCTGTCTGTCAGCAACAGGAGGAGGAGCGGGACCCTGGGGCTAGAGCAGGGGGCCCCTGCAGGCCTATAGGAGGCCCCACAACGGGCCTTCGCCTAGGGCCCCCAATGGCCAAAGGCCGCCTCTGCTCCTACTTAGGGCTCTCCTATTTATATATCCAAGTATCTCATTAGCCCTTTTTGCTTACAGATCACACTGGACACTCCCATTCAGCAGATTGCCCTTCAGAACATCCAAGTCATTTTTAGAATCACTGCTTCTCAGGATAGAATTTCGCCTTCCTATAAATTTGGCTTACATCCTTTCCTAGATTTATAACTTTACATTTTGCCACATTAAAATGTACATGGTTTGCTTGTGCTGGCCTTATCAATTAATTAATATCACTTTTTATCAGTAGTCAGTCTTCTTTATTTACCACTTCCCCCAACTTTTGTGTCATATGCAAATTTTTATTCCATGTCATTGGTAAAAATGGTTGCATAGTTTAGGGACAGGAACTGATCCCTGCAGGACCCCACTAGAAACACACCTGTTAGAAGATGATTCCCTGTTTTTAGTTACATTTTGACACCCACCAGCCAGTTGTTAATCCATTTAATGTGGAAGTAGAACAAATGGTTGATTACCCTGCAATAAATGCTGTTTTTCAAGATGTTTTAGTCAGTGATGAGTTCACAATACACTCCCTCCGTCCCCGCTCTTCAGAATCCTAAGTTAACGCAGAGTTTGCATTAAGAGGGATCTGAGAGAGGGTTGCATTTGTTCTGCCCTTTATGTTCTCACATGGATATGAGGATGTACACTGTGCATACTTGAGCCTGACAGGTACTGCTGTTAGTTTTGTGTGCATGGGATGGTTGCACATCTAAAGTGGAATCCACACTGATTATAACACCTGGACGAGCCATGGGTATCAGTGCTGCCTTTAAAAAAAAAAAAAAAAAAAAAAAGTGCCAGTGTAACCCATATGCCTGCAAAGGCTATCTCTGAGAGACCTGCTGAGGGTGGGTTACTGTTGTTGGGCAGATTAGTGACCCACAACTGGAAACTTCCAGAAGCAGGGAGTGGTAGCATTTTGAGCATGTTCCACAGTGTACCTTGCTGGTATGATGTGAGGTTGTCAGTCAGATGACTGGAGAGCAGCAGCCTGAGCAGACAGCAGGCAGGAGCTGCCTTGAGGGGAGACCATGTGCTCAGTGTTCTGGAGAGGAGCTGTGCCAGGAGTGAACAAGATGTTTTCTCCATGTAAAGGAGTCATTTGCGACAGACCTTGCAGACATGCATCTGGGACTGAGGGCTGGTTGCAGAGGAGAAGAGAAAGCCTGCATGGAA
>ML685798.1:17470486-17493087 GCA_007922175.1 Pelusios castaneus | reverse complement strand
GGTAGTGTTAATTATGGATAAAAGGCACTAAAGGATTGTGTATTTTTATTGGGACCCTGGGTGTTGTATACATGTAGCCTTTTGCACTCAGTTACCTGTGTAGCAAACGTAGACATTTCTGTTACTATCTGTGGTAAAGGTGAAAAAGTGAAAACCTAAGGCGTTTCCCTATCTTTGCATCTTTGGGCTCTGATATTCCACTACTTTGCATTTTTTTTGTAATTATTGTCACATGTGAATTGAGTTCAGCAATTACATGGTGTATAAAATATTGGAGAATCAGGCACTTCTTACTGACTAATGTTGGAAAAATAAACCACTTAATATTTCAGGGTTAAAAGATGTAACTCTGCGCTTTGTATTTTGGGTTTGGGTGATTGATGCTTTTGAAAAAGATGTAGAAATCATTACCATAACTTCTAAAATGCTGGGAAAGTATGGACATAAATAATCATTAACAAGAAGTAGTTTTGGAGCCTGGATGGTATGTTTATACTTTTCTTGCACTGAGGACAATACTGGGGGGCAATAATATGCAAATGGAATCATGAATGAATAATTTAGTGAAACTTAAATATAAATGAGATTCTTGTTTGAAAATTGTCACTGCATGTTCGCACTTATAAGGACATATGTTCTAGCACTACTGAGCTGGTATTTATAAGGGATACTATGACAACATTGCTCTGTAAAAGCCACAAAAGAAAAATAACATGGATCTGTACTTGCACTATCCTGCATTGGTATGATCCCATAGAGAGTCACATATCCTCCCTTCCCAGAGAACAGCTTGAGCTCCATCAGGAGCCCAGAGGAAGAAGAGAGGAATAGCCAAATTGAGCTATATAATCAGTCGTAACTGAAATAGCATTATCTGATGGAGTCATTTCACTGTGGCTGCCAGAGGACTACAAACAGCTTCAAGACCTGTTGAGGAAGGTTGTTAACACTCCCAGAGTCCAGAGACATCTCACAAACTCCTTGAAATTTTAGAGTGCAGGGCCTATTAAAGTTGTTCTGCCCATTCATAAGGCCATCCTCAAGCCTGCAAGGCTCATGTCGCATACTTCAGCAACATGTGCTCCTATTCTCAAGAGGTCAGAAAATAATTACTTTGTCCCAGCCACGGGAGCAAAGTTTATGTTCACGTGTTCTGCCCCAAACTCTGGTTATTCAAGTTGCCACTAAAAGAAATAGGCAACAGCACTGAAGGTCCACTAAATGATTGGATTTCCTTTAAAGGGAAGTATTAGGCATTACTTTCAGATTATGATTTTGTCAGTTAGGCCTTGTACACGCAACAATGTTATCGCACGGTAAGGGTCCTTACTGTGCGATAACGCTGAGAGCACGCGCACACAAATGTTGCTTGTTGCGCGGCAACAGGGCTGTTGCTGCACAACATGTAAACCACCAAAATGAACATGGTAAGCTTACCGCGGAACACCTGTTTGTACATTCCCTGGTGTTAGACAGCCTCCGGAAATGTCCCAGAGTGCCAATCGAGGCCACTCTGGGACACCAGAGCTGTCATACTGTCAATTTCACTGCTCTAGTAGAGCAGTGAAATTGACAAGCCACCGGGGTTGTTGGCTTCCCGGCAGCAGCGGAACTCCACTGCCAGCCCAAACGCTGGCTGCTACAGTGCATAGTGGGATGGTGCCCACCATGCACTGCTCCTTGCGACCAAAATTCAAAGGAGCGTGTGAATGCTCCTTTTTGTTACAAGGAGTGCTGTGTGGACGGGGGAAAGTGTTATATTAAATGCTTTCGTTGTCTCACAACAACTTTATTGCAGGACAAATCTCTAATCTGTACATGGCGTTACTCAAATTCTTTGGAATTCAAAAACAAGCTTCCTCAGGAGATTAGAGCACTATTTCAGACCCTTATTGATCAGCATAGATTGAAAGTGCATTTCCTCCAGATCTCAGAAGTTGCAGTTTGACAGCCTCATGATCCATTGTGACTTCTGTCATCACATGCATCCAGGAGCCCTGGCTTCAATCCTCTGGATTCACTGCTCCAAGGGGCTCAAAGTCAGGACTCCAGGGAAGATTCCCTTCTAATCCTGTGAGGGAGGAACTTACGGTATCGTAGAATCATAGAATAATAGGGTTGGAAGGGACCTCACGAGGTCATCTAGTCCAACCCCCTGCTAAAAAGCAGGACCACTCCCCCTAAATTACCCCAGCCAGGGTTTTGTCTAACCGAGCCTTAAAAAACTCCAAAGATGGAGATTCTACCACCTCCCTATATAGCCCATTCCAATGCTTCACCACCCTCCTAGTGAGGAAGTTTTTCCTAATATCCAACCTTGACCTCCGCAGCTGTAATTTGAAACCGTTGCTCCTTGTTCTGTCCTCTGTTACCCTCGAGAACAGCCTAGCTCCCTCCTCTTTGGAGCAACCCTTCAAGTGGTTGAAGGTTGCTATCAAATCTCCCCTCAGTCTTCTCTTCTGTAGACTAAATAAGCCTAGTTCCTTCAGTCTCTCCTCATAAGTCATGTGCCCCAGCCCCTAATCATTTTTGTTGCCCTCTGCTGGACTCTTTCTAATTTGTCCACATCCTTTCTGAAGTGGGGAGCCCAAAACTGGACACAGTATTCCAGATGTGGCCTCATCAGTGTCGAATAGAGGGGAATTATCACATCCTTATGCCTTTCCTTCATTCCACTCTTACCTGAAGTCCTCAGGAAGATGCAAGAGGACAAAGCAAAGATCATCCTCATTGCTCCCAATGGCTTAGGTCATTTTGGTTTCCCAGTCTCCTCCATCTATCACACCATCCATCCATTAGTATCTTTTGCAGACCCCTTGACAAAGGACGTGGCCAGGATCAGACATTACAGTCCAGACTTCCCTCCACCTCTCAACATGGTATTTGGATGGGCATTGAAACTAGAAACAGACATGTTCTGCAGCCCTTTAAGCCATCCCTTAATAGTAGCAGGAAGGAATTCAACAGAAAATGCTATTTAGCTAAGTGGAAGAAGTTTTCTAAAGGGTATAGTCATAACCTTCCTTCCAGTAACACAACCAACTCCAACATGGGATCCTAACTTGTTGTTCTTGACGTTAACTGAGTGCCTAGTTGAACCTTTAACAGCATACTCATTGACCTGTTTATCTGTGAAGCATGCTTTTCTAGTAGCCATCACTTGGACTAGAAGAGTTGGGGAACTAGAAGGTTTATAGCTGATCCACCATACAAAATATTCTAAAAGGATCAGCCTTCACTGAGCCTGCAACCTAAATTTACTCAGTGTAATTTCAGATTTTCACCTGAATGAGACAGTGGTATAAGATTAGGGTTGGCAGGGCCCTCAGGAGATTTCTTGTCCACCCCCCTGCCCAAAGCAGAACCCACCCTGACTACATTGCCTGTTCGTTTTCTCACCCCACCCCCAAGCCACAGACCTCAAATGGGAACATGAGACTCCATTCACCGAATTACAATGAATATGCCATTCTACCTAGAAGAGCAGAATCACCTAGGAAATTACTTAGGCCTCGCAGAATGAATGGAGGAAGAACCAAGCCGCCTCAGAGGCTTTCTAAGTAAATTTCAGGCTATATTTTGCTATTCTACCAGTTAGCAGATTGTCCTTCTCCCCATGGTGAGGGCCTGCTCTTCCAGAGTCTAGACAGCTGTAGTAGCCTTGCTTCAAGAAGTTCCTCTATTTGACATCCATAAAGCGGCAATGTTCTCTCCATATTTTCACAAGGTATTATGCCCTAATGCAGGCTTCTGTAGCTGAT
Organism: Pelusios castaneus; assembly: GCA_007922175.1. NCBI lineage: Eukaryota > Metazoa > Chordata > Testudines > Pelomedusidae > Pelusios > Pelusios castaneus. The sequence continues at coordinate 17,489,326 of ML685798.1, read as the reverse complement.
GCATCCTGTGGCTCAGCGGTTCTTCAGTCATAAGTACCACATTAATCCTTTTACATTGTTCTTCAACGAGTACTGCTTGTCAGTCACCCACAGTGGAATATACGTAAGGATCAGCACTCGAAGAAAGAGAGGTTATCTAACTTTTATATAGTAATTAGAGTTCTGGGAGATGTGGTATTACCTTCCATCTTTACCAACTCTGTTTTTGGGTCCTTTGATGATTCATAGTAATGAAGGAACTGGAGATGCAGTTGGTCCACTTTGCTTCATTATTGAAGATCAGCATATGTTAGCTTTCAACAGTCTTATTTCTGTAAGCATTGTTTGCGCCAAAGAAAAGAGTTCTGAGTCAGTGTCAGAGTGAGATTGTCTCTTCTTAGGTTTTTGTTTTGTACTGGCAAAATATATTATTTATATGAAGTAAATTATCACACATAGCTACTGGCTGTGGAGCAGATTAAAACCTTTTCCAAGGTAGAGATTGTGAATGTGGTTTCACTGATGTCAATAGACCTCTGTTTGTGGGGAAAGTTTTAGTATATGAATGTTATCAGTACCCTGACTAGGAAGCTAATGGAGAACAGGCAATTACAAAAAGCAGTGAAATGAGCAGTAGGAGAAATGGATTTGGCAGCACAGCCAGTAGAGGTTCAATCAGTTGTTTCATTACGAGCTGCCACTTTTAAGGATTTATAATAGGCCTCTATAACAGTCTTCGAAGTTAAACTTGGCAGGTAGATTCTTGGATGTGGAAAAATTATTTTTGCTGAATTTCATTTAAATTTAATTATTTTGGAAAATACATTTTTTCTTCCTCATAGCCATAATCTGAGTAGAGTACTGTATTTGTTGAAAACTTTGCAGTCACATTTTTATCCTTATGATGTCATTAAGACAGCCTGAGTGTCACTTAAATGGAATTGTTCATGGTAAAATGAAGTTTTTAAATAGATTCTGATATTGTTACTGTTTTCCTGACTTGGTTTGAAGAAGGCAGAAGATAAAATGCAGTAACAAAAGAAACCATATTTCAAGCATGCTGAAAGGTTTGAATATTTATTGACTGGTTTGGCTAGAATCTTTTCTGATAAAGAATGGCGAGCAGCTGATAAATAAGGTAATTTAAAATTCCGCCTGTATTATAATTACTTTCATGTTGGGGAACCCAGTTACAACCTGGTAGTCCTCTGATATGTTAAAATATTGTTTTGCTTTTGCAGTGTAGACAGGAGAGAGCCGTATTGTAGCACTGGAGTTCAGCAAGGTTGTAGAATAGTTCAGGACTACGGAAGAGAGATGGTTCTGCCATGTCTACATTGCAAAAATGAATCTCATTTTCATTTGGTTAAGGGATCCCATTATGTCATAATGACATCCTCCAACACTATGATTGTTCGTGTAGACAGACCCTTCATTTTTTAGCTCTTTGGGAGAGGAGATTACGATTTTTCTAAACAAAGAGCCAGCTAATTATGTTTGCCTTCCAGTCATTGTGGTTTTACAAAGCAGTAATTATTTTAGCACTGAAGGTCTGAATTATTAGCTGCTACTTGATTTACTTTTATAAAATATACTCAATTAATTTAGTTCAGTGCCAGGTGTGCAGTCTCTTTCTTCTGCATACACTTCATGTCAAAGGCAAACGTGAAAGGACGAAACCTGAAACAATCAATTTCTTTCTCTGTCTTCCCCAAGTACCACCTCACATTCAGATGCCTAATAGTGGGCCTTGGGCAGTACTCTGAAACTGCACAAACTAGGACATGTCAGACTAGCTTGGAAAGCAAATTCCAGTGAATCAAGTCCCTCCTCCCCTGCTGACATAGTGCTGTACTGTAGGTATGGTTTCCTTTCCAGCCGTTGCGCACCACGTCTCTGCTCTTTGTCTGAAGGCCCTCTCTGGCCCACACTGCTGTGGGCTCCTCATGACTCAGCCCCTTGGCTTAGGTCACTATTGCTGTTTCTTCTTCATGAGGGTAGGAAAGTCTGTTCTTATAAACAGACTCAGGCAGTCTTCTTCGTCACTGCCCTGCTGATGCCACTTCCCTAGGGGCTGGTTGGGGAAACCAGGTGCACCCTCTAGTCCAGGTTCCTGCTCATTGACTCTCTAGTCAGCAATCAAGGTCTTTTTCACCTTGCTGCGTTTTTCTGAGCTGTGTCCTATCCTTCTTTGGGTCTCCCAACTTCACTCCCTTCTCTCAGGGAGCAACTGCAGCCTACACCTCTCTGCAACCTCCAAGCCCTCCTCTTCCCAAACAGTGACTGAAGCATTTCCCAACAGCCTCCTCTGTTGTCAGCCTGGTGGTTTATATTAAGCTTCCTCTGTTCCTGCACTGATGAGCCTCTTCTAATTAAGGTTTCTCACCCAGTCTTAATTCCCACCAGTTTGCCTTGCTCCCTCAGGGCGGATGTTGGGAGGACACTCCATCACACCCCCAAGAGTGTTTGGCTGCCATCAGAGACAGATGTAAGGACTGCCATCTTAAGCACCTCACCAACTCTCCATCCATTGCCATGGTGGTTTACAGAGCAAGGCAATCTCTTAGCGCAAGACAAAACCTTCAAGGCTTTATAGACCAGACTCAACCTCTTGAAATGCACAGGAACATCTTTCAGTTGCAAGGAAGCCAGCACCATTATTGAGAAAGCTGCTGTACTGTGTTCCTGTTTGCTATCAGAAGCAAATGGATCAGAAGTCCATTTTGAGCCAGTTGTATTTTCAGAGACATTTTAAAGAGTAATCTAGAAGTCATAAAATAATGGATTTACTGTAGCTTGGGTCTGAAAGAAAAGATTGTAAACATCTAACCACACGCAGGTGAACAAAGGTGATCTTTGCCAGTGACCACCACCTGGGACTTGAGGAGTAGTCAGAGATCCAAGACCAAATTTATGAAATGGGGGCAGAAACCAAGCCTGGAATCCCCTTCACTTTGCCCAGGCTGAGTTTCAGACAGTAGATCTATTTTGAGGAAGCCTAGGCACCTCACCATTCAGGTGTCTCACCAAAACTTGCAGAAAAAGCACAGGGAGAGTACCATGTTTGACATTCCTGATTAATTTGAAGGGAACAAAAAGTAGAAACTCCTATTTGGTAATATTTTGGCTGGGGAAGGGGAGAGGAACTTGTCCTTAAACGATATAAAATACACAAATGCAATTAAACAAAAATCAGTCCTTTGCAGGTCACCTAAGATTCATAGAATTTAAGTTGCTTTTTGGGGAGGCATCCCTATCAAGTGGGTTGCGTTGGCTATGCTGGGGCGGTATTAAATCTATCAGTCATGTCTGTCTGTCTCATAGAATCATAGAATAATAGGGTTGGAAGGGACCTCACGAGGTCATCTAGTCCAACCCCCTGCTAAAAAGCAGGACCACTCCCCCTAAATTATCCCAGCCAGGGTTTTGTCTAACCGAGCCTTAAAAATCTCCAAAGATGAAGATTCTACCACCTCCCTAGATAGCCCATTCCAATGCTTCACCACCATCCTAGTGAGAAAGTTTTTCCTAATATCCAACCTTGACCTTCCCAGCTGTAATTTGAAACCATTGCTCCTTGTTCTGTCCTCTGTTACCCTTGAGAACAGCCTAGCTCCCTCCTCTTTGGAGCAACCCTTCAAGTAGTTGAAGGTTGCTATCAAATCTCCCCTCAGTCTTCTCTTCTGTAGACTAAATAAGCCTAGTTCCTTCAGTCTCTCCTCATAAGTCATGTGCCCCAGCCCCCTAATCATTTTTGTTGCCCTCTGCTGGACTCTTTCTAATTTGTCCACATCCTTTCTGAAGTGGGGAGCCCAAAACTGGACACAGTACTCCAGATGCGGCCTGACCAGTGTCGAATAGAGGGGAATTATCACATCCCTCGATCTGCTGGCAATACTCCTACTGATGCAGCCTAATATGCCATTGGCCTTTTTGGCAACAAGGGCACACTGTTGGCTCATATTCATCTTCCCGTCCACCATAACTCCCAGATCCTTTTCTACAGCGCCACTACTTAGCTGATCGGTCCCCAGCCTGTAGCAGTGCATGGGATTTTTCCGTCCTAAGTGCAGGACTTTGCACTTGTCTTTGTTGAACCCCATGAGGTTTCTTTCAGCCCAGTGTTCCAATTTGTCCAAGTCTCTCTGGATCCTGTCCCTGCCCTCCAGAGTATTTACCATTCCCCCCAACTTGGTGTCATCCGCAAACTTACTAAGCACGCAGTCTATTCCATCATCAAGATCATTAATGAAGATGTTGAATAGAACTGGCCCCAGGACCGACCCCTGGGGCACTCCACTCGTTACCGGTTGCCAACCAGACATCGAGCCATTGATTCCTACCCGCTGAGCCTGTTGATCTAACCAGTTTTTGATCCACCTTACGGTCCACTCGTCCAACCCATACTTCCTTAACTTGCCAACGAGAATGCTGTGGGAAACTGTATCAAAAGCCTTGCTAAAGTCAAGGTGGATTTAGAAAAAAATCACTATTGCTTATGCACTATTAAAATATTTTAAGCTTATTGCAAAGGCAAGCAACCAGCCAATGTAGGAAAGAAACAAAATAAATACTTTCTACAGCTGTTGTGATGTTAATGTCAATGAAATAAAGGAGGTTAACTCATAATACAATCCTTGTATTACTAAAGTGGTTATTTCCCAGATGAAAGAGGACAAAACAATTATAGAAAGAAATGTTAATTTCAAGGGTCTGAGAATATTGGAGTCGAAAAAAATTGGGCTCTTTAAAATGGTGTGTGTTTGAGTTACTTTAATAGTGACAAACCAGCAATATTGTCTAGGTATGCTAAAGTAATGCTAATTTAGTTAAAGGTAGGTCAGTTCGCAGCATGAGATCTGGAAACTGCTAGTAAAGTATAAATTGCAGTAGTTTTGTTAGTGAAGTGACCAAGACCTAAATCAAGACATGCACATCTATTTTAAAAAGATCATCTTGTAATGTGCAGTTTTTAAAAAAAGTGTGTATACCTTCATATGGTAATTGCAAAATAAAAGAATACACAGCAGCAAAACCAAACAATAAAATTTGACTTGATTTTGAGTCCTGGATTTCTGCCACTTCCGTAAGCTGTTCTGCAGCCTAAACAAAGTGTTATATTCTAGGAAAAAAACAAGCCTCTGGTTGTTTTCTGGTGTTGGAACCAGGCCTTTATGATTGAAGTATACAACTTGGACCAAGTTGACTCTCCCTTAGGATTCAGATCTCAGTCTGCTACAGATTTCTAGGTAGAACCAAAATCAGCATCTATCTTTTGAACTTGCCAGGCAGCCATGCAATACACAACTCTTCAAAGTACTATAAAATAGGAGACAGCACTTCTTCAGATTCTGCCTGTCCTGGGTTCGATAGCCCAGGCAAAATGAATTAATTCTAGCCAGTCATCATGGACTCAGAGTTTGGTGTTAGCCATTCGGAGTCTACCAGTTTCAAGCCAGGGGAGCTTTGATCACAAGAGTACTTTGTCTCTGTGAGAGGCTTCCCCGTCTCGGGAGATGAGATAACTGCTGGACCAATTTCAGGTCTCTGTATATCTAGCTGATACAAGTTTTGTGGGTACAATTAGTTGGTAAGGTAACAAGGAGTTTGGGGCAGTCTACTGCTGATCTTGGTGAACAGTTCATCTACTCATGTGCAGAGTGGAAAAAGGAGTAGCCCGGAGTAGTTCCAGAATAGTTGAGCTGGTTGCAGAGATGAAGTATACAGATTAGACCAATTACGCTGAAGATATGCTACTTCAGTTCTGCCTGAGAAACATCTTATTTGTTACTTTTCAGCTTTCAGGTTCTTTCCTGTCAAGTTGATGGTCTTTGTTTATACTAGTAACTACATTCTTTGTGGTTGCATTGAAGCACAAGTGATGCTACAGAAAACAAGAAATTCCGAAGTGAGGAAAATTATTAAAATAATGAAATTAGAAGTACTAGCAATTCTCATCAGGTTCAGGTAGAATTTAAAAATCTTGCTGATGATTTCTGCTAAGGGCTATTTAGTTTATATAAATATCACTGTTTACAGTCAAAGCTTGAAATCTTTACACAACCCCCCCCCCCCATTGTTTTCAATACCTCTCTCAGACCAGGGACTGCAAAATTCAGTCCTCAGTAGTCAGTCATCTTGATTTGAGTAACTGAACCTGTCTGTCTTAAAGCTACAATAGTGAAAAGGACTCTAAAGACAGATCTAATGAAACTGTTAATCCAAGTGAAAATTACAATTAGTGATTATTCTCTTGGGGCCCTCTTCTTATGGTCTGCATCTGCTTTTTGCTATGATAGTCTATATTTTTTTTCTGTTACCTGTGCTGTTCCTGTTTTGTGGAGGAATAGGAGACATGCTTCTCCAGGGCTTTTATTCCACCATCTTTACATACATAAGTGAATATATGTGAGTATTTTGCTGTATTTTGGTACAATAGTTTCAGCTGTGTGATCTTGTTTCACTTGTTAGGCAAATCAGTACGTCAAATCACAACCACCTCTGATGAAATTATTCCCTTGTAATGCACTTAATTGATTTTTACATGTAGGACAACAAAGTTTTGCTAGAGTCATTAGCTTTAAATGACTTATGGGGTGTGCTGAGGGAGAATGTTCTGCAAAATCTTGATGATGTAGTAAGTGATTGGCCTTGGACATATGTTAATTATTTAGAGAAGTTGAATAAATGTACTGGTTTTATGATTGGAGTCTATTCTGTGTTATTCAGACCAGTAAAAACATTGAAAATGGTTAGAGGGAAGAGTAGATTTAATTATCTTCAAGTTTTTAGAAAGATACTATATGTGTTAAGTGGTGATCTATTGTCTGAATGTTTCATATTATGATCTCTGTTGCCCCCCAGTGGGAAATATGTAGGTATACATATATTTTTTTTTTCAGATTTACCCATGTTTGATAACATGCTGCAGTTAACGATAGAAAAATATTAAATTTATAACATTTATTATTACTATATTAAAATTGGTAAATTAAAGCAAATTTACACATCTACAGGTGTGATCAAAAATCCAAGAAACCTGTAAAATTCCTTATTTATGCTTATTCTCTTTACAAAATGTATTTTAAATAAAGGCTATTCAAGATTCATTCTAAGATTTCATGAAGTGTGTGATGTCTACTTAAATTCCACTTTATAAAATGGTGAACAGGTTTTCCTACTTAATTTTAAATGAACAAAATACATTGTAATTTTTGGGATCTTATAACAGCTTCCAGTCTCTATCATCCTTTTAAGATATTTCTCTTGTTCTCTCATGGTTTTTAAAGTATATCTGAGTCATATGGACTCTGAGTTTTCAAAGCACTTTTCCTAATCTGAATTATATATTAAAATTTTAGGAAATGCTTTGATGAGAAAAGGAGATTTTTTTTTTTCTTTTCTCAGTGGAAGGGGAGAAGAGAGACTTAAATATGTTTTTCTTCTTCTGACTTAGTTCATTTAAGTTAGGGGTGTGGGGTTTTTTCCCCCTTGCTAATTCTCTAATAGTGAAAGGACTAGCACTGTTAAAACTTTCAGAGGTTTTTGTTCTCAGTGGGGAAATACTTACTACTTCATCTGAAATTGTCAACTTGTAGTTGCATCACTGATAAATACTGTGACCTGCAACTCAGCTATTTTTCCACTGAAGTCTTCCCACCAGCGTGTTCATGTTCTGTGGTCCGGTAGCAGCTTTTAAAACTGTGGTTTCTGGCTTTATATTTGTGATTTCTTGATCTTTTATATGCTTCACTCTGTACTGACATCAGCTTCTATGTAAAACTACTTCCAATTGTGTCATCATCTCATTTAAATCACTAGTTTTCCTTCCCTTCAGTTGTTGCAGGGATAGTAAAGAAAAAAATATCCTCCATGTCCCACACCCTGAAATTAAATATTAGCTTAGGCAGGGATTCTAAATGTAGGGGCATGCACTAAAGTTAATGTTGCTGCCTTTGTCTTTTTAAGTCTGGAGGATTTTGAATTTCCTATTAGCAAATTACTGATTCTTATTTGGAGAGAAGTTATTTTTGTCCACCCTCTGTTCGTTTGTTATTTACTGCACTTTTGATGATGTTAACCCTTTGATTAGACCTGAATTTATATTTCTGCATTCCCAAATGTTTGGTAGTTTGAAATTAAATGGAAAGTGACACATGCCACTCACTAATATGTAAGATTTTATACCCCCAATTAATACATTGGATTATATACTTTTGTTTTCTTTCTCTCCAGTATCTTCTCTGAATTGTTCTTTTCTGTTTACAGAGTAACTATATTCATGTTTAATAAGAGGGGGGAAAATAAGTGAAAAATGTTCATTTGTGATAGTGTTTTACCATCATCTTCCTAATATCAAGACTCTTGTTCATGTCCACAGAAACAGTACATGAAAGAGTAAGCAGCCTTGTCCAAGGAATGTCCTCATTGACAACAGCAAATTTGCTGCCATCAGATTGATTTATCTGGATTATTGAGTGGAAGTAAAGACTTCTCAGTCAATCCAGAAGTTGATTGAATAAAACCACCTCCCAAAAAAGTGTAGTGCTACGTTGACAAGTACGCATTTTCTGTCGGCACAGTGTAGTGGAGACAGTGCGCAGAAGAGAATTTAGAAAGTTGCAATATGTTATGCAAGCTACTTTACATAGCTTGCATAACTCCAGTCAACTGCTGCCAAATTTCCCAGTAAATATAGACACGGCCCCAGCCAGAAAAGATTTAGAGTTGAGAATTTGGCTATATGTATAAATTGCAGGTTGGCCAATTTATCATAAATAATATGGCTGCATTAATAAAAATGCTTTTTAACTAAATGTTACTTTCTGAACTTTCTAAAATGTTATAACAATTTAGAAACCTTTGAAGTGGAGGGCTGAAATCTGAAGAAGTCGTGTTGAATTTGCCCATTTTGACTGGCGAAACTCAAGTTTCGTTGCTAATTTGAATTTCTCCTGTTCCCTAAGTTGCCATACTCTTCCTTCTAACACAATGCCTACTATTCCAATAAGCCCCCTACATTTATTTGACCTTTATTTAACTTGGTGACTGCCACCTTTTCCAAGAAATACTGCTGATGGAAGTAAGTAGAATGGTGGATAGTTATAGAGGAAAGGAGGAGATTTATCTACATTTCAAGTAATGGAACAAAAGTATTTATTTTAAAGCCATTTGTGCATCCCTTCTTTGTGTGTGGAATACATTGTAAAAAGTTGACTATGCTAAGATTTATTATTTGCTATTTAAAAAGAAATAAATAGCTTTAAAAAGTTTAAGGCAGTGGTTCCCAACCTTCTTGGCTCGAGGGCCACAGATATCATTTTTACAACCCCGAAGGGCCACCAGTAGCACCCCTTCCCCATTGCAGCCAGACAGAAGGAGTTTAGCAAGGAGGCTGCCTCCTCAATGATCTCCCATTTCTCTGGCTGCACCAAGGAAACCACATGTGTCTTGTAGCTCCCTGTGCTCCATCTGGCTCTCTTCTGCAGCCAGGAGGACAGAAGATCAGTCCCTTCCTTTGGGCTCCAGCAGGTACCCCAGTGCCCATAGACCCAGTAGGAGCGCTTTTCCAAGCTTCCTGCTACAGGCAGAGACAGGGGTGTGCTGATCTCCCATCCGCTTGGCTGCAGCAAGGAGCTGCATCTGTCTTTCAGCCGTGCAGAAACGTGCTCCACCTGGGTCCTTAGGCAGTGACTCCCTTCTGCAACCAGCAGGAGGAGAGCTGCAGGCCACTTTGACAGGCCTCTCCCCTTCGTGTCCCGTCCCCCCCGCCACCGCCACCACCACCACTACCACCACCTGGGCCACAGGTTGGGAACCATTGGTTTAAGGCAGTTATCTGCAGTAGGCAAATATTAAAGTGTGTGAAGACTAACTAATACACAGTCAAGATTTTCTAAGGACTTCTGTGGAGGTCCAGAATTTCTGAACCAAAATTTAGAATCTTATGAAATATATGAAAATGAAATGGCATTATATTTTTTAAAAGAAGTAGAATTCACCCTAAAATTTCATTTGCACCCAGATACTCATTCTGACCTTACAAACCCATCTTTTTCTACCTGTTCACATACTTGTTTTATTTTCTTTATTTCTGGAAAGGGGGATTTTGGCATGTTTATCACAACAAAGTAACTAAGCAGTATAATCTTTTGTGGATTTTTTAAGTTCTAAATTTTATGTAGCCACAACTCTGCTTCCCTCCAAAAATGTCTGGCTTTGTTTCTCCAAGATTAGCACAATCAGTTTGTTCTTAAACGTGTCTGTGACCCCTGTTTAGACCAATGGGCCCTGGGTTTTTTATGCTCCTTGGTTTGAGTGCACAGAGCAGTTCTAAGCTTGTTGATTGTGTTAAACTATGGAAGGTGCAGTGTCTCTTCTGAGAGGCTATGTCAATAAATATATATATGCAGCCCAGATGACCTCCAGGGCAGTTCAGGATTTTGCCCCTGGTGCCTAGCAGTGCCGAGGCAGCCAGGGAGGCGAAAGTCCCCGGTGCCTAAAAAAAAGAGCGATGGTGCTGCCATCTCTCCCCCCCCCCCCCCCCCCCCCCGCTGCTGAAAGCGCTGCCTACAGTGGATTTTTTCAGCAGCGAGGGGGGAGGGTTTCCACGTGCCACTGCTGCCACTGAAAGAGTCGGCAGGTGCAGCAGCTTTTTGACAGTGGGAGGCCCTGGCGCACCCTGCTCCACTGTGAAGAAGTGGCACCAGTCACCGGTCTCTTGGCAGAGGACAGGGGTGTGGGGGGATTTCATCACTGCCTCATACTTAAGAGCACCTAAGTTTTTGGGCTGGGCCCCAGGTGAGAGGGAGATTTTACAACGTGGTCTTGCACATCAGTTGAGTACATAGGTTGGTGGGGTGAGGGGAGCGTGAGTCACACGTACCATATATAGTATAACTAAATGGTGCCTCTTTCATTGATTTCATTTGCAGTTTTAAAATCTAAATCAGACATATTAAGAAAACAGTAGGAATGCATCGATGCAACAGTAGGAATGCATAGATCACAGAATGTGCTATTACGTGTATCCCTCTTCAGTCCCTCAGTGACCCTTTGCAGGGATCGGCTCTGGGCCCTCACTTTACTTAAAATGGAGTCCTATGACTCTGCTACTCTTAGAATGGATCTCTAGGCCTTGTACACACTACAGAGTCATCGGGGGGTTAAGGCTCCTTACCACGCCATGACAATCAAAGCGTCCACACAGGAAAGCTTCTTGTTGCGCGGCAACAGCCCTCTTGCCACGCAACATGTAAACCACCCAAACGAGGGTGGTAAGGTTTACCACAGAACAGTTGTTCCATGGTACAGCCTGTGTGGACGCTTTATTGCGTTTTTGACAGCCTCCGGAAATGTCCCAGAGTGCCAAACCGGGCCACTCTGGGACATTGGACCTGTCAAATATGTCAATTTCACTGCTCTAGCAGAGCAGTGAAACTGACTTTTTTGAAGCTGCCAGATTCGGCGGCTCCGGGGGATTAGCCCCCTGGACCAGCAAGGGCAGCCGGTTCGGGCCAGCCCCCTAGCTCAGCCCCAGGGCTACTGGACATTAATGATTTGGATGAAAAGATCAAGTTTGCCCCTACTCCAAAATGTGCTTATTTTCAATTAACACAGTATGCTATTAAAAACTCAGGTGGACTTCCATAGAACTCTGTCCAGCCTACAAACTTCAGTTTTATTAAAGCTGACTTGCAAATGTATTTGTTTATTTGCAGATACAGCGAGTACATCCTCAATTGGAGGTGTGTGGACCTATCTAAGTTTTTATACTACAGCTATCATCAGGCTATCTATCTGAGCAGCTGCATATCTGTCAGTTTTTCACAGTAGCTTGCTGCTTCTGGATTATGCTTCTGGATTAAATATCTTTGACTGACTGAGGGATTGTAGGTAAAATTTTGGCGGCTCCTCCGGGAGGTGAAACCACTCTTACCTCTCAGAGGAAGGGGCCTCCCAATTCTGTGCTGCTCCAGGGACTGTCTAAAGTACTGCAGCCTCCCCAGGATCCTTTATTGGCAGCAGCGCTGCTCAGAATTTCTCTGGCATTATGCGGGGTTCCTGCCCTCTTGTTCCTAGCCATGCTTAACAAATCCCTGCTGTCAGGACCTGTGAAGGGGCCAGTGGGGGACATCCTCTACCTTCTGTTTTCTCCCATTCCTGTTCAGGGTGAATTCTTCCTCAACGATGTCCTCAATTCATATAGGTCTTTAAAATGCTCTAGCCTTTTCATCTGGCTTAAATGAATCAGAGTGGAATTTAGGATTTCTTCCAGTTCTTGTGGTGTTTTTTAAAATGGAGCTGTTCTCCCAGAGGGTATAATAATGATTACAAACTTACTTTGGTGTTCTCCTAGTTGAAATGTTCATGTATTGTTTAAGCTTCCAAGTGGTCTCATTTGTTCTGAAGATTATTTGAATAAATAGTAAAGGAAATATAATTGGTTGTACAGAGCTTTTGCATTACAGGTATATTTCAGAAACCTACCAGAGTGATGCTCTATATATCTAATGATCGAAATTGGGAATTACAATTAAAAGTAATTGCTATGGCCAAAACTTTGTTCTTACAATGCTGACCATTAGAAGTTATCACTTGACAATGCAGTATTCATCAAAGCATCTTGTGAGTATATCTGTGCTAAAGTGGGGGTAAGGCTGGTTTGCAAGTTTGATTTTTGAATGGCTTCTGCTGTACGTTAGATTATGATTTGGCCCCTTCCTGGCACTTCTACAGCGCTTTGTTGCATCAATCAGTTATTGTGAAGCCAACGCTTCTTGTTTGCCTGTGTCGAGGTATACAATTTTTGGTGGCAAGTTCCAGAGGGGTAGCCTCTGGAAGTTGGATTCTGTCTACAAAAGCTCAGCAATAAATACATTTGTTAATCTTTAACAGTGTCACAGGATTCCTTGTTAATTTTTGATGGGATACATTTCCTGTTTTCTTTCCTTGTGTCTACCTGTAGTTTTGGTCTCCTTCCCCTGTGGTTTATCTTTTGATCCTTTTCCTCTCAGCACTTCTGTCTTTACTAAATGTCCCCATGCACTGTTAGCATCTAATGATAAAGTTGTCCAATGCTAGAGTGTATTGACATTCTCTCTCCTGGTCATATGATGTCTTGTTGTTCTAGAGATGAGCAGAGTGAATTTTAATCCTACTATGACAGTTTCCTAGAACAGTATCTCTGCCTGAAATTAGCCCTGATCTTCATTAGAAACTTCCTTGAAAGTTAATGTTTTGTATTTTTGCATAACAAATATAAAGTACTATCTTTCCTCTTCAGTGGGGCAATTACATTTTTAAGTGGATCCAGGAGATTGACTTTGGGGCTTCAATACTGAAACAACTAGACTAATTTTTCATTGAACATGTTTTAAACCCTGTGGGATTCCTTTTTACACATTTATAACTTAACTTTTCATTAAGGAAGTCTGACTTTTCAAAATTATTTAACAGGAGGTCATTAAAATAGTGCCAGTGGAATGCAATTTATAGCATAAAAACTTTAAATTTTTGTCTCTAACTCAGGCCTCGACAAATCTGCCAGACACCTAGGAGCCAGACCAAAAACTCAGGTGCCCCAGGTATCCAGCAGAGATGGAGCCCCCCACTGCCGCAAAGCTGGCTCCTTTTGGTGTTAAGCCCTGCCCATACCGCTAAAAAAAAAAGCCGCTGCTGGCAGCTCTTTTTCGGTGGCGCGTGGGGGAATAGGGAGAGACAGTGGTGCTCTTTCCCTTCAGCACTTCCATCTCTCCTCCGTAGCTGTACCACCCCCTCAGCACCACCAAAAGAGCCACTGGCCATGGCTATTTTTCGGTGGCTGGGGAGGAGGGTGGGTTCTTTAGCGTGCTGTGCTCGCTGCCAAAAGAAACCTCCTCCTTGGCAACCAAAAAAAAAGCTGCTGCCAGTGGCTCTTTCGGCAGCCCGGAGGGGGGGAATATGGAAGAGGGAGAGAAGTTGGCGCTGTCTCTCTCTCTCTGCCTCCTGCACCACCAAAAAATCCAGCGGTAGCACCAGCGGTTTTTTTTCAGTGGGGGGCCAGGGGGAGTCTGGTGCGCTCTGCGTGGTGATGGGGCCCTTTTCCCTGGCACTCTTAGGTGCCAAGGCAAAATCCTAGGTGCCGTGGCAGCCTGGCATCTAGGATTTGTCAAGGCCTGCTCTAACTTTTCAGAATGAAAGTTAGAAGAAAACTAGAATTTTGAAACTCTTATCAGTGACTTTAGTGAAGGACTCTCTTTTTTTAAAATGTCTTTTAAAATGTGACTTAAATCTGTTAGACTTGCATCTTTGGCCAGCCATTTTCCCTTAATTCTGCCTTAAAGTATGAATTTCAAGCTTCTACAAGTGAAGTTTTAGAAGTCAATCCTTTCTGTCTCTGCCTTATTCCCATGATCTCCGTTAGTGTTAAATGCAGAAGGGGTATTGGCAAGAGAATGAGTTGAAGTGAAGTTTCTGGAGAAGTATCAAGACGCAGAGGTTGTATAGATTAAAGTACTTGAAAGGAAGTTTAGTGAAGAAAGTAAAATAGTACAGCAATTAAAAGAGGATAGTTAAATTTTAAAATCTACAATCTTTACTTGCTTCAATATGTTTGTTGTCTTAACAGGAGATTTTGTCCGCTGGCAGAGATGACTGCTATGAGATGTAAAGCACACAAGAGTTTACTAAATGATAGAAGGTGCCCCTTCTTCTTTACAAGCTGTAGCGTTGTGGTGGCACCGCTACAGCCTTTGAAGGGTTAAAAAGGTGGCTGTGCAGCTGAGCCAATCAGAGGGCAGGCTACAGTATAAAGCCAGGAGCAGCAGAGTAGGCTGGGCAGTCTGCAGGGGGAACTGGAAGGGAGCAGGTCTCTCCCTGGCTGGCAGGCTGCAGGGCCAGGGCCCCAGAGAGCTCCGAGTGTGGAGCAGCAGCGGGAGCCCAGTGGAGCTGAAGCTCCTGAAGGGAGCAGCCAGCGGCTGGAGCAGTGGTCCAGGGCAAGGAGCCAAAGGGACAGCGGCTGGATCCAGGCTGGCGAGGAGAGTGGCGTGCGACTGGGGCTGCGGGGAAGTAGCCCAGGGAGTCGACACCCATGAGAGTCTGGTGGGAGGCAGAGCCTCACAGCAGGTGTTTAGGGTTCCTGGGTCGGGGCCTGGAGTAGAGGATGGGCCCAGGTCCCTCCCCGCTCCCTCAATGTGCCTGGAGCGGCACAGGTGCCAGGAGGGGCACAGGCTAGCTGGACTACAACTGCAGGGAGGTGGTGAAAGGACCAGGCCCGGCCACTGCCGCAGAGTGGGCCGGGGGACCTAGTTATACCCTGGAAGGGGTGGACTAAGGGCTTGGCTGGAGGGCGAAGACCCCAAGGAAGACTCAGAGCCAGAGTGCGGCGTGAACAGGCAGGGCACAGACTACCAGCCGGGGGAGCCACTGGAGCCTAATTCCCCAGCAACACCACCAGGAGGCATCCTGCTGGTGAGTCGAATGCGGACACTGCTACACAAGCAATCTTAATCATTAGCGAGAACACAGGAATAGCCTGAAGCTCCTTTGGTGTATTCTACATATGAAAGGAGAATGTACCTTAGAGTAATGAACAGCAGGTCCTGGTGTAGAAAAGTTTTGCTTTCACAAAACACCACTAAGATATATTGCAGAATTCTAGAAACTTTAAGACTCTGTGGTTCTTAACGGTGCTCCCACCAGACCTCCCAGTTTAAGTAGGGTCAGGACTGTACTTGCATCAAAGACCTAAGGAGCACACAGTTGCTGCAGAACGCAGTAGTCATTCAGTAGATGATACCTTTCATTGTTAATGCTGGAATGCCACAGTATGTTAGGAGATGCTATGGCATGGCTGGCTTCATCTTGATGTAGCAGGCACAAAACTGAGCTCTTCACTATTATTGATAATGAAAAGTCTATTGTCATTTCTTAAGACAAGTTAAATACAGCATACTGGACAAAATATACTAATTCATTTTTGCCTAGCTAAAATTGCAAATAGGTGTCGATATTCACTTCTAAACCTACACTGTTCAGTAATATTACTCTGTGCTATTAAAAAGATACTGTTCCACATCAGATGCATAAGTGATTGCAGTGTAAAGTTTGTTCTGTAGTTTGTTTATAAAGATTTTTGAGAGAAACTTTTTTACTTTATAATGTATAATGCATTTATAACATAAAATGTAATTGTTATATGAAACAAGATTGCAATATATATTTTTAAAATAAAAATTATGTTTTGGACTGACATTTAATTAGACGTTAGTTACAATTTTTTTTCTAAATTTAGAGGAATATAGACTAGCAAAATATGTAATGGGGCTTGGAAATTATTTACTTCACAAGGTAGGAGACTAAAATGAATAATAAATACATATTCCTGCCATTTCCCTGACATCCTAGATGCTTGTGATTCACTTTAAAAGTGTAATAGCATTTATGAAAATGGTGCTATTGTTCCTTTCTTAATGGTTAAGCATACACATGTCAAAACATCCCAAAGCCATTGAAGCATCATCATTTATATTCTGCCAAAAATAAATTGGATTCAAGCAACTCTAGGACAATGAAACCCACAAAAAAGGGAAATGAAAACTAAGGTTTGCAACTGAAAATAAAGAATGACATTTTGTCTTTAACCATGCACAAAAGAAGCATAAAAAATAAGATATTGATGACAGGCTTTCATCTTCTAGAGTCTGAGTTCGTATTGGGAAGTGGCCATTTAATGAAGTTAGAGTAATAGTGAGGAAAAAATATTCATCCTGATAAAAGAGAGAGAAATTTGAAACCAACCTACACTGGATTTAGTTATGCTTCTGTGAGAAGGGAAATACTTTTTCCTACTCAGGAAAAAATATTGTGAATACTCTATTGCTAAAGGACTTTGAGATAAATCATAATTTTTTCTTATTTTATAAAATACTATAAAAAGAGGCTATATTTTAAATTGATGTCAGTGCCATTTCACAGATATGCTCTGGATGTGTTTGAATGTTAGGATCTTCAACCTTTTTCTCCTCCTTTTCCTAATACAATATTAAGGGCATAATCTCTCATATTATTTCTAATTTTTAATATATTTTAAATGGTTGTTGCATTTGGCAGGGGGCAGAATACCGTTGGGCTGGGGGGGGGGGGGGTATACCAGGAGACTGCTTACTAATGAAATTAAGGTGGGAAAAAAGTAGTGCATCACATACATGTGTAACCCACTAAACTTTGATTACATAAGTACCCACTGTAATTCCATTTTACTTCAGGAGTAGTTAGTGAGTTCAGCCTGTTTTGACAGAGGAACACCCACCTGTGGATGATAAATACATAAGATAAATACGCAAGGTTGAATTGTCATGGATGCTTGAATCCTGACTTTCCTCAGTTTGAGAAAAAAGATACAACAATGTAGTAAAGCAGTACAGTCTAAAAAACAAACAAACAAAAAGCTTTGTTTATAAGAAGACAGTTTAAGGGTTAACCAAGATGCCATGTGAATCTAACATGCTTGTATCATTACAGCAATATGGGAAATACCATTAAAACAAAAATAATAGTATCAAACAGACAGTTTTCTTCAATACCAGAAGGTACACAGGCCACAAATCCTATACATTTAAAACATGCACCACTGATGTGGCATTTGTCTCCATGCTACCCTGCACTGAAAAAGCAGCAAGCATGCACAGTTCTTTGGATAGGCTGGTATCTTCCTCCTTGCTGTTGTCATCTTGTGAAATTAGTTGGTTTTTTTAAAAAGGCCCGTGAGCATTAGCTCTCATGGCAGAAATTCTTCTCCTCTTCTCTCTCACCCCCACCTATATGGTGCTCATGCTCGCGCTCTCTCTCTCTCTCTCTCTCTCTCACTCACTCACTCACTCACTCACTCACTCACTCACTCACTCACTCAGTGGGTCTGCTGAACTAAATGAAATGGTGTTTTGGTGCTTTTAAAAAAACAAAAAAACTTGGGAGTGGAATTATCCCCCCAAGTCCCAGACTAGCTGGAGTCTGTGGACAGCTGCTGTACTCTTCTGCCAAAAATAAACCCCAACTACTACTGTTTAAAGGAACAGCCACAGAAGTATGGGTTACTCATGCGTAGCTGGGTATTACAAGACCAATTAAATGTAGTATATAAAGAGTAGTTCAGTTTTTCAAAATATGGTGTACAGTTATTTTTTAAACTATCAATGATTTCTGTACTTCAGAAAAAAGAAATAACCTCACATAAGAATATAGGATTGATAAACCTTTTGTTCCTGTTGTACTTTCCCATTAACAGATCTAAATTTGTGCCTTTATTGTTGTTTCAGAAAAATTGTTACCTCTTTCCAGAAAAATATTCTCTCAAGGAAGGGAAAATGACTTGTCCTTTTGTAAATTTTCGTTACAAAGGTTAACAGCTATTTTGGAAATTGTCAGATGTCTTAACCTTCCCAAAGAATGTGTGTGTGTGTTTGTTTTTTCCATTACTTATTGATCATAAGCTTCCTGATTGTGTGCTACCAATTTGTGGTCAAGGCAACTGATACAATACTTTTCATTATCTTCCACAGATCTGAAGAGGGAAGCCAGTATCTGTCACATGCTGAAGCATCCCCATATTGTTGAACTATTGGAGACATACAGTTCAGATGGAATGCTTTATATGGTTTTCGAATTGTAAGTTTCCTTCTTTGTTTTTATGACGGTATTGTATGAATAATGACTAGAGTTGGACAACATTTTTTGGGTGAATAGTTTCTTTGTCAAAAAATGAAGCTATCAGGGCAACAAGGACTGTTTTGTATAGAGACACAACAGAGTCTTGTGGCACTTTTAAAGACTAACAGATTTATTAATCGCATGAGCTTTCGTGGGAGAAAATCCCACGTCGGA
>ML685798.1:17365606-17465486 GCA_007922175.1 Pelusios castaneus | reverse complement strand
CCACTGACTCTGAATTATGGTACAAACATTCTTAATTGGCTTTTTAATTATATAATTTTATTACTATTTAATATTAATATACCAAAATCTTCACTGTGAAACAATTAGTTTTGCTACACACATCACATAGCTGACTCAAACCCAGAATGGAAGGAAATGAAAAGAAAAGTCACATTAAGAAATGCATACCCTGTCCTCTTGCATTCACAGACCTTCGTTACTGTCACCTCATCTACTCTACAGTCCATCTGCTGCAACTTTAACTCTGCCCTTCCCTCTAGCTTCCTTTTTCCATATAGTTTTTACTAAATTACCCTCTCCTAACACTATTGGTTGTGAATGTTCGATGATGTAATATATTGTGTTTGCTGAGAATTGTTTCATAAAGGGGGATAATGGAAGCTAGCATTCATAGCAGGTTGATTGTAGTGTGTGGCAGTGGGTAGAGGAAAAGAGGGGGGTTACTGTTTGGTTGCTTAACTTGTTCCTTGCTTCTTCTTCATGTGTACTCATGCTGATTCCAATCCTGGTGTCTGTGCACCGTGTGCATGATCGTCAGAGACTTTTCCCTAGCAGTACCCGTCAGTTTGGAGCAGGCGCCCCCTGGAGTGGCACCCTCATGGCGCCACATAAATAGCCCTGCCAACCCGGTAACCCTCTAGTTCCTTCTTACTGCCAGTGACGGTCGTTGGAGTTTCTACTGCTTGCCTAGGGCAAGGCTCTTGTAGTTAGTTCTCACCGCAGTTCTAGTGTTAATAGTTCTCTATTGTGTTTTAGATTTGAATAGTTGTTGATGAGTTTGCTTGTTCTGGGCTGGGGCCTCATGCCTAACCCCGAGTCCTCCGGGGTATGCCACGGACCCAAGGATTCAAACCCTGCGCTTCCTGCCCAGGCCAAAAGGTGATCCGCACGACTCCTGCCTCAAGTGCCTAGGAGGGGTACACCAAACAGATTGCTGCAAGATCTGCAAGAGCTTCAGGCAGAGAAGTAGGAGGGAAAGAAGTGCTCGCCTGAAGCAGATCCCGAGGGAGGTAACCTTAGTGCCTCAGTCACACGATATGACACCGGGAGCATCAGTGCGGAGTGCTCCGGCGTTGATGAAGTAATCGGTACCAAAGAAGACCTGGGCACTGAGTGGGAACCGAACCCCTCCTTCATGGAAACCAGCCCAGCACTGCTCTCATTCACCGGTGCCAAGAAAGAAGCATATGGCTTATAGGGGTCACTCCCTAACTAAAATACCACTACTCAAGGTCTCTGGTACTGAGGCACAGCAAAAGACTGGAGCACAGGACCTGCAGCAGTCAGGCTAGCAAAGTGCCCAAAGGACCCCCATAAGACCAGGGTTCCCGGCAGAGTGGGATAGGGGAGCTGGACATGCTGTCTACCCCAGATACTTTCGAAGCACCGCAGGACCTGATAGCCATGAGGGCACAACACACCCCCGCCTCACTCCACGTGGCACCAAGGACCAGCGCACCGTCCAGGGGAAAACCCTCAATGATGAGACCTAAGTTGCCCATGTCTCACTCACCTTCTTGACACCGGTTGCCTTTCCAGCTGATTCGGCACTGGTCATTCTCAATACACAGATTAATGTCAAGTCAAAGGTCCTTAACTCGGTGCCGCTCTATATCCAGGTCTCAATATTGGTTCAGACCCTCCTCGTGGAGCAGATCTGGATCTCGCCAGGAGTCACCAAATCGGTACCGACATTCCCAGCACTGATCTCCATCCCGCCACTCAAGGAGAATGTCATGATCCCAGAGCCAGTCTGCACAGCGGTGCCACTTTCAGTCCCAGCGCCAATCTCCGCCCCGGTACCGATCACCATGATGCCATTCTCCATCACGACGCCATTCAGCATCCAAATGCCGGTCGTCACCTCACCATAAAGAACCAGGCCACCAGCTGTCGGTGGACAGGTGTCAATCTCAGCACCACCCTGGCCTCCGAGGTTGGAGTCTTAAGCCTCAGAGGCGGAGACCTCCCGGGTAGAAGGCACAAAGGGACATCTGATATGCCCGGCCAACATAGGGCCCTGGCAGTCCCAAAGGCAAGCACCCACCTCAGTGGCCATGCTGGACCCTGTGGGCATGCCATCAAGCCCAGGGCACTCAGCCATCAGGACAGCCATCCGTAATATCAAGCAGCAGATCATCTTATGCTGCGAACCCCGATCTTTGCAGAGGCAAAGCCCATCAAGGGATGCCTGCCCCCACTACCCTTGGAAAGGATCCAGAAGCCTCAGAGTGCAGAGCCCCCAGCTTAGATACACCTGTGGAGGAAGGGGGAGAGGTAGTAGACCAGGAAGAACTGGACACCCAGGAGTCTCAAGAACCTGAAGGAGAACCCAGAGCATCATCGGTCTCATTGCCAGACGAGGCCCTGGTGGAGCCGTCTACAACGGTACCACCGATGGACCATAAGACGCATCAGGCCTTGCTTACGAGGATGGCACAGAACCTGAACCTCCAGGTCGAGGAAGTCCATGAGAACCCAGAATCCATGACGGACAGCCTGGCACCGGAGGGCCTGTCAAGAGTAGCCCTACCTATAATCAAAACGGTGCAGACAACCATAAAAATTCTGTGGCAATCCCCCTCATCCACACCACCCACGGCAAGGGGAATTGATAGGAGGTACTTCGCCCCCTCTAAAGGACATGACTACCTGTTTACCCATCCCCAGCCAGTCTCGCTCGTGGTCTCCGCAGCAAATGACAAAGAATGTCAAGGCAACCAAGGCCCGGCATCGAAGGCCAAGGAACCCAAAAGGCTTGATCTATTTGGGAGAAAGGTCTACTCCACAGGCGGCCTACAACTGAGGATTGCTAACCAGCAAGCAATCCTCGGTAGATAGATATAACTTCAACTCGGGGGCTCTACGTCCAAGTTCAAGGACCAAATTCAAATAGACTCCAAAAAGGAGTTTGGGGTCAATGTGGGGAAGTCCATAGTGAGGACCTCGGTACAGGCAACGCTCGATGCGATGGACTCAGCAGCCAGCATGATGGCCTCAGTTCTTATGATGAGATGGTGCTCGTGGCCATAAGTTTCAGTCTTTCCCCGGAGGTCCAGACAACATTATAGGATCTTCTGTTCAAGGGCAAAGGTCTCTTCTCGGACCAAATTGATTCAAAACCCCACAGCCCGAAAGACTCCAGGCCCACTCAACATAAAGAAAACACTTAAATCCCTACCCAGCCAGAAGTTCAGTTTGCGCCCCTTCCATTTGGCCTTTCAACAGCCCCAAGGGTCTTCAAGAAATATATGGCAGTAGTAGCCATGTTCCTCAGAAAGCCAAATCTTCCCATACTTAGATGACTGGCTGTTAAAAGGCTGCTCCAGGGATCAAGTGGAGACCCAGGTGTCCTTTATAAAAAAGACATTCACCAACTTGGGCTTACAGCTAAACAAATCAAAATCGTCAGTAACGCCCATTCAAAAAATCGAGTTTATTGGGGTGATCGTAGACTGAACTCAAGGCAAAGCCTCACTCCCAGAGTCCCACTTCCAGGTGATGGAAAACGTTATAAGGTCCCTGAGCACATTTCCAACCACAACGGCAAGGAGGTGTCTCACTCTGCTGGGCCACAGGGCGTCTTGTGTCTACATAGCCCATCATGCCAGATTCCATCCCAGACTGCTCCAGCTGTGGCTCTGTTCAGTATTCCACCCCCACAGGGACAACCTGGACAAGGTGGTTTCACTCCCGCCCCCAGTGATTGTCACTGCAATGGTGGTTAGATCGAACTCAGGGAATGTCAGGAGTCCCCTTCATGAAACCCTGTCAGGCTGCAATGCTAGTGACAGATGCATCACAACTAGGTTGGGAGCCCACTTAGGCAACCTGCGAACGCAAGGCTTCTGGGCATGAGAGGAGCTGGAACTACATATAAACAGAAGGGAACTGAGAGCAATTCGGTTGGCCTGCTGTATGTTCCGGGTGCAGATCCAGGGCCAGCACATAGCAATCCTAACAGACAATACTACAGCAATGTTCTATTTGAATTGACGGGGGAGCCTGATCTTTCCCTCTCTGCAAGGAGGGGATGAATTTGCAGGAGGAATGAATAGCCCACTCGATACACCCAGAGGCCTCATACCTCCCAGGCGCACAGAATGTCCTTTCAGATCGCCTCTATCGGGCATTTGCAGCTCATGAGTGGTCCATCAGGGCAGATGTCCTCTGGGAAATCTTCCGGAGGTGAGGTTTTCCCCGTCTGGACCTGTTTGCCACTAAGGAGAACAGGAAGTGTCCCCAGTTCTGCTCATTCCAGGGCCACAGTCCAGGATCTCTCTCGGAAGCATTTCTCCTGGACTGATGGTCTGGCCTGCTATATGCTTTCCCCCTTTTCCCCTCGTTCACAGGGTCCTCCTGAAAGTGAGGAAGGACAAAGCGTCAGTCATACTTATCACCCCCACATGGCCCAGACAGCACTGGTTCTCGACACTACTGCAACTATCAGTGAACTTCCCAATCCGGTTGCCCATCTGACTGGACCTGATTCCACAAGCTCACAGATGACTGCATCATCCCAACCTGGAATCTCTGCATTTAACAGCATGGAGACACTCTGGCTGAACAAGAGAGAGGAGGGTTGCTCAAGTCGAGTCAGGAAGGTCCTCCTTGAAAGCAGGAAACCATCTACATGAAAGGCATATACAGCCAAATTGACTTGATTCTCGAGATGGATCTCAGAGAAGGGGTTCTCCCCGGGGAAAGCCCCCATCCCACTCATCTTGGATTACCTCCTCCATCTAAAACAATCTGGCCTGGCCCTAGCATCAATAAAAGTGCATCTAGCAGCCATCTCGGCTTTCCATGTGGGGGAAGGGGACAAATCTCTATTCACGCACCCATTAATCTCATGGTTCATTAAGAGCCTGGAGAGGCTCTACCCTCCCGTATGGGACCTGAACTTAATGCTCTCAAAACTGATGGGACCCCCCGTCAAGCCTATGGGGTCCTGTTCGATGCTATATTTGTCTTGGAGGGTCGCCTTCCTAATAGCTGTTACCTCAGCACATAGGGTGTCAGAGTTGAAAGCATTAACATCTGAACCATCATACTCAATGTTCCACAGGGATAAGGTCCAATTATGCCCTCATCCCGCCTTCCCCTCTAAGGTGATATCCAGCTTTCATTATAGCCAGGAAATTTCCTGCCATTTCTCCTCCCCGTCCCCCCCCCCAACCTCATGCTGATGAGAGGGAAAGGGCACGGGCATTGCACATACTCAGTGTTCGTAGGTCTCTAGCCTTCTATTTGGACAGGACTAAACCCTTTAGGAAAACAACCCAATTGTTTGTGGCCATAGTAGAAATGATGAGAGGTGAGCAAGTAACCTCTCAGAGGATTTCCTCATGCATTAAGCCTTGTTACGATCTGGCAAAACACTCAGCACCATCGTTCACAGCGCATTTGACACGGGCTCAAGCCCCATCCACTGCGTTTCTAGCACATGTTCCCACCGTAGAAATCTATCGGGCTGCAACCTGGTCCTCAGTACACACTTTTACCTCGCACTGTATCAGGAGTCAGCAACCCACCGCTCTGGAGCTGCAAGCGGCTCTTGAACTGCCGGGCTGCAGTGGGATGCCTGGTTGGCCTCGGCCTCCCAATTTCGGGTCGCTGGGGCCACCCCCACCCTCCCACCACATGAGCAGGAGGCGGCCAAGTGGAAGCGCTGCAGACCCTAGCGCTTCTGGGGGGGGCAGCAGAGCAAGGGCTGCCGGGGCCAGAGGCTGTGCTCCCCGCTTACCCCCAGCCGGCTGCGCCTCCCCAGAGGGAGGAGAGTGGCCAGCACGGTGTTGCAGCTTGCGGGGACAGGGCCCTGGAGCGGCCCGCTCCGAAAAGTTCAGGCTGCTTTGCCCCCAGCCACCCCAGGGCTGAACAGAGGCCGATCCAGGGCCTGGGTGCGAGGCAGCCTCTGTTCATCCCTAGGGTGGCTGGGGGCAACACGGTCTGAACTCTTTTTCTGGGGTAGGGGGGGAGCGCTCCACCTCCTCTCCCCCTCCCCCCCACTAGGGTCCGCGGCACTTCCGCTCGGCCGCCTCATGCTCATGCAGTGGGAGGGAGTGACCCAAAACTGGGTGGCCAGGGCAGCTATATTACGTGTGTAGCAAACCTAACTACTACTGGGTGAGACTTTGTTTATTGTAATTTCCTACATTCTAAATTTGTTTTATTAATTTTTAAGTGGTGGCTTGACACCGAATGAAGATATAGAGGGCAGATCTGTGGGCTGGAGAAGACTTTGTGTAATAGTAGTTGTTGCACATGAACATTTGTATGAGGAGCTAGTTATAAAAGCTTTCTCTGGTACACACAGAACTTGCACATAAACCTTTGTGTCATCGGCTGCCCATAAATGACACATAAATTCTTATGCAACAGCAGCAAATAAATGGTACATAAAATATAAACACCAGCATAAAGTTTATACACAGCTCCACAGAAGCAGAATATACAATTTCTGTTCACTACCATTCACACTCGTTCAGCTACAAAGAATGACTGCTGAAAATGATCCTAAAACATTTTTCCCCTCCCAAAAACTGTCATCAGCTCTAGTCAGTATGTAGCTTTTACTAAATTTTGTTTAGATCTATGATGTATTTTGAAATACCTGACAACAATGGTTGGATTGCCAAGGAAAAATTTCAATGCAACCCCAATTTCAAAGATTTCTTTTTAAAAGTGTAGAGCAGGGGTCGGCAACCCCGGCACGCGTGCCAACAGTGGCACACAAGCCCATTTGGAGCGGCACTCGGCATCCTCTGTGGCGCCACAGAAATTACCACTCCGGCAACCAGAAGACACTCAAAGTGGCTTCTTTCGGGGGTGGCTGCAGTGCGGAGGTCCCTGCCACGTCCATGCCCAGGCATACTGTGTAAAGAAGCCACCCAGAGCTGCTCCTCTCTGTGGTGTGCCGCCGCCAAGAGGAATCACTCCAGGTAATTGGGGATAGGGGTCCCCAAGGACGCTGCTGAGAGGAGCTCCTCCAGGTGGCTTGTCGGCACCAGCTGAGGGTCGAGGAGGAGGGGCCGGCACAGGGGTCAGCAAAGGTTGCCAGCCCCTGGTGCAGAGGAAACAAAACAAAAATTGCATAGAAAATCCATGAAAACTAACAATGAAATTTCACACTAAACATTTAGAGGAGAAAGAGATTCATGTGCCATATCATACCCATTTTAGGATGCTATCCTCAAACGTGGCAAGACAGCTATAGCCCTGAACAGGTTACAGTAGGTTTGCATTCTGCATGACGGTAAACCCCCAAATCAATGTTTCTGTTACGGAGTACACAGGAATGCCAGTTTTATCCTTGCTGTTGGATGAGGGAAGTGTGACCACAGCTCTAGAGAGGCTTAACAATTGGTGGATGGGTAATGGAGTCATCTGAAATTTGTTGCATACACTTTTACAATACCTATATACATGAAAATTGTATGGTATTATAGCAGCTGCTAAAATCCAAATGGTTCTGTTGGATTGCTTTGAGATTTTGTTATGTCTCATAGGGGCACATGGTGGTGTTAGTGATCTGAAGTTGGGGATATTACACCAAGGCGTTCCTGAGTTATCCCAAAGCCCATTACTCTTAAACTGAAAATACTAATGACTGGATGAATCACAGATCTCATTGAGATTGAGGACTGTGCACTCACCTGTCAATTAACATAGCTAAGCAGAAGTTAATCATATCCCTCCACCTAAGACCAAAGGAGTTTGATACTGGATAGCTGGAAATTGCTACCGTTTGTGAGTCATGAGCGGCAATTTGATTGGCGGGGTGGTGGGAGGCAATGCTCATCTACAGGGGTTGGACATCCCATATTCTATTCATATGAGCAAAGTTCTAGGCTCGTGCCCTGACGCCCCCCTCTTTTCCCACAGTGAGAGCCAGAATCTGGGGAAGTTCTGCCACTTTTGATGGGGAAGAGAAATCAGGGCATATTACATGCATGTCACAGGCTGTAAGGCACTGGAGGCAGGGAGAGGGCATGAGAACAGCCACTGAGATGAATGGAGTGGTTCATGTGTCTCAGAGCTATTGTTTCAGGTTGTATTCACCATGGGATGTTCTCCTTCATCTGATAACATCATACTTAACTAACTGGGACGCTTCACACTTTTCAGAACCTGCTGTGCTGCAAAATGGGTGTGTAGAGGAGCCTTTCCCTCCATCATCCCTCTATTCTTCCTGTTCGAAGGACAAGGTTGCAATAAGTGCTCTAAAATCTGGATGCTTGCATGGATTTTCTTGAAATTTGCTATACCTCATGAGAGTGCAGGGTGGCATTATGTTTGACAGGCATTCTGGAGATATAAGCTGCCCCCCAATTAGCCATTTTTCCCAAGAGGTTTCTGAGGCCAGGTCTATAACACAAAAGTTATTTAAAAATAAAAAATTGTTGCTGAGTGTGTGAAAAGTCCAAGCTACTGATTGAGGTAGTTAAACTGAGGAATTCTGCTGTCAACCTACTTACACCCCTCAGAGGTGGATGAATTATGAGGACAGGAGAAACCTCTCCTGTTGTCATGAGGGTCTACACTGAAGCACCACAGTGGTGCTACTGCAATGCAGCAGCTGTGCCTCTTTAGCATTTCAAGTGTAGGAAAGCCCTGACTTAGGTTTTGAGGGGGTTTTTGTGCAGCGCTAAAGATCAAGATATTGCTGTGATACCTGTCAGTTGTTACAAACGATAGGGCATGCCACCCACTAAGTCTTTGGAGGACCTGAATTGTGAATGGTTTTTAAGAACATGGTCACATCCTTGCTTGCATAAATGCGCATTCTGAAAGCATTCCAGTGCATGTGTACCAATGAAGAAGAAACACAATATTTCTGTGCAGCTGCTTTGCCTGCTCTGGCAGGTTGAGGGAATATGCTGCCACCATTGATTGACCTTGGTGAATGCTCTGCTACTAATGTTTCCAGACTGACCCTTTGTACTCCTATGCAGTACAGATTTAATAATTCATGTTGCTTGCAGCCAGTTCACAGTAGAATAGTCAGTAGATGGCCTTACCAAAGTTTTTGTTACATTGGGTGGGGATGATACAAGAGGACTGTGTGGTTGGGGAGAGGAAGCACACGGACAGCAGAAGAACATGGAGATTACCAGCACATTTCTGTCATGCATAGTCTAAAGGGACATAATTGCTGGGGGGAAACACTCATTTTAGTATTGTCAGTCTCAAATTAAAAATTTTTGTCTTGTTAAATTCAGACCAACTTTCCAATTTGTCACGGTCATTTTGAATTTTAAGCCTGTCCCCCAAATTGCTTGCAACCCCCTTTCAACTTATAGATTTTATAAGACTGCAGATTTTATAAGAATGCTCTGTACTCCATTATCCGAGCCATTAATAAAAATATTGAATAGTACCAGACTGCAGGGCCCCAAGAGGTACACCCTCCCAATTTGACAGCAAACCACTGATAATTGCTCTTTGAGTATAGTCTTTCAACCAATTCTGACTCCCTCCTTCCCCCCTGCCCTTATAGTAACTTCATTTGGACCATATATCCTGTGGATGAATGCTCTCAAATTTGGGGCATTGGGGAGGGAGAGAAGGAAGGGGACCAAACCTAGTCTGTTCCTGTTAGTGAAAATTATATGAATTGCAAGATAAATTGTGCTTTGACATAATGTAGGACAGAGCAGTTTTGCACTTTTTTAATCGTAATTTTATTGGAAGTCCCAGGGCTTCAGGGAAAGCTGAATACTTTACTTTTGAATGTTCTTCACTGTCAGCAATACATCAGTTAAATGAAGGACCTATGTATGTAAAAACAGCCTCCTAAGAGAAAGTGCAATGTAGACAGAGCATTAATATTGAAGATAATGAACACAGTAGAATTCTGCTTAAAGCAGCTTGTACTTAGGCTTGTGACGGGGTGGATTGGGCTCAGAGACCCTCTGCTTGAAGCCTCAGCGTCCTGCTACACATGTCCCAGGAAAAGAGCAGTAGAGGAATACTCCAAGCAATACAGAGTGGCTGTATAGGAAGCAGCCAATCACATAGGCTGCAGGGAGCAGCCAGTCAGGGTCCAGGAAGGCCATATAAAAGAAGCTTCAGCACCAGAAACAGTCCGTTTCTTCTTGGAACTGGTGGAGTGCAGTTGGTGCTTCTGGCTGGCCAAAGGAAACAACAGCACCATGGACAGCTCAGTGCTGGCAGGGCCAAGCTCCTGGTTGGTTACTGGGCCTAAACCTACAGGAGCCCTGAACTAAGTGTGAAGCATCAATGGAGGCTGGGAGGCAGCAGGGTAGTGACCCAGGAAACTGAAAGCAGTTTCATTAAAGGGGCACAGTGGCGTGTGGCTGCTATTCTTTGAGTCTCAGATCCAGACTAGTGGGTGGGTCTGTGTCCCCACATCTTCCACCCCATAGACTTCTGGAGAGGTGGCCTACAAGGGAACTGTACTAAACCCCCAGAAGGGGAGCTTCATTACAAAGACATGGGGCCAGAAGGGCACAGAACAGAACTGTTGCCTCCAGCAAGGAAGCCCTTGGGGGTGCAGCCCAGTACCAGGGCTGGGATTGATTAAAGACCGCAGACACACCTGACCAGAAGGGGCACTCATGAGAGATGTATGCTGCACTGTTACAATGCCCTGAAGGTGTTCAGTGCCCTAGTAATGTTTATCAAACTCTGACTTCTTAACCTGGTGAATCATCAGTCTGTCACAACCAATTTTGTTAGCACATCTGCAAATGTAAAGAAGACAACCCACACTGAAATGTTATGTAAAACATTATTCAATGTTACTCAGAAACCTGCTACAGAAGATTTCCTGCTCCCCTTCTTATCACGTTCTCATACCATCAAACATCTGAGTGCTGGGGGTATGTAAGGGAAGTGCTGCCTTTCAGTGCCAACACCTTTCTGTTTACATCAGCAGTGTGTGTCTAGGACTCTAACTCAGGGGTCAGCAACCCACGGCAGACGTGTCAGACTTAGCACTCACGCCTAGGCTGCCCCCGCTGGCCCCCCGCCCCTCCGTGGGGTCTGGGCCCACGAGAGCAGCGTGCATGCCCCGGCTCCTGACCCCTGTTAATATGGTCTGTCCCAACCTGAAAAAAGCAGGGTTAAGAGAAGCACTTCTTGCACCTCTATTTGTCCAATATCACAAGGCCTTACTGCTCTGGTAAAATATAATATTCGTCGAATGAAATGCTCTACTTTCTACAAAAATTGTCTTTTAGTTGAAGTACTGGTTGAGATGTTCCCATAATTATTAGCTTTCTGTCTAAAAGCATTGAATTTTCTGCAGCTTGACATAGCACAGACCAATATTCCATCTTATATGCTCCACAGTAGCAAAGACTTGATAAATTTTAAACTTTTAAGGCATTATCCATTTAGTGACAACACTTTTTAGACATGAAACAAATTCAGCTCTTACAGTACGGTTCTTTCATGGACAGCTGATCAGTTAGTCTGAGTGAGGAAAAGTATAAACATATTGTAGTTTTGCTAGTGAAATTTGTGTAGTAGTTGAACTGATTAAATAAAATGTAAAAAGTATTGCTGCCAACATTATGAAATCAATTTCAAATTGACATTAATTTTATAAAATGAGGGAAATTTTCTTCCCGTCACTTATGAAAACTGCCATTTAGCTGGAAGGAAGAGTATTAAAGGGAGCACATTTATTTTCTGAGTAGAACAATCTTAAAGATAGACTTGTATAGTAGGTGACTTTTTGAGGACACAATGTGTTATACATGTACATCTTATTGTAAATTCTTTGGTTAAGAAACTATTAGTTGATGCTTTTAAAGGGGTAGCTATGTTAGGACTCCTTGTTTGTTTTACTTGATGCTGTCAATCTTGCTATCACCCTGTATCTGATCCCTCTTCTTGGGGAAAGTTTTTGTATTTTAGAAAGGTGTGACTGGATACCTGTGGTAGTGTAGGGAATCTTCAGATTTTCCTGACCTCAGTAAATAAGGTTATAAGAATGGCTATAGGGTGGAAACTGGTGGTGATATTCCATTATCTACACTATGGGCACTAATCTATTATCTCATTTTAGTTATATGTGAGGAGAAAGTGTCCTTAGTGATTCTTGTAGATCTGTTGCTATTGCCCTTTGATATCAATCTTTGATACAACTGAACTTTGATTAATCTGCAATTCCTAGCAAGTTTGGATGGAGACGCTTTTGTGTGGCTTCTCTGGGAGATTTGAGTGTAGTTATTTTTCTACTCTGAAGACTCTGTCATGCCAAGGGTCCTTTAGGCTCCTACCTTGTCATTTGTCCAGCTCATCATTGGTCAGTAGGAGCGTTAGTAAGGAGACATTAGCAGAGGTGTCCTGGAAGAGCTGTTGACACCCACATCATCTCTGTATTGCAATGCCAGATCAAAGTGTTATGAGTGACTGTCTCCATGTAGCAGATCGGGGTTTGGATAAGGGCTAGATGTCTGGTATTTAGTTCCCGTAAAACTGATGTAATATTGGGAGCATAAGGGAAACAGCTAGAATAATTAACGAGGATTATATTAGCCCAAGAAAGTGCAGTTCTCCTTGTAACAGAGTTCTACAATCTGTAGGGCTAGTTAATTCTGATGTTGTTCCTAGATGCTCAAACAGCAGCTGTGGCTAATAGGATTTTTTTATGGTAAGATAAATGCAAGTTGCCATTGGTTACAGGCCTTTTTACAATTATCCATATTTTGTCACTTTGAGTCTACCTACTGCAGCACATTCTACAGCGGGATAGGCAGACTTTTTGGCTTGAGGGCCACATCCATGGTATGGCGGGCCAGAGGCAGGGAAAGGATTGGGGCTTGGAGTGGGGAGCAGCCACCGTTCTACCCATATGGTGGCAGGAGGAGTTTTGGGGAGAAGGGGTGTGGTGGGGGAGATTCTTGCACTGTTTTGTTGTTTGGGTTTTTTTCCACTTTTAAAAAAAATGTACTGTGGGGGGAAGGGTTGGATCTAGGTGGGGGAGTTTTTTGCACTTTTTTTGTTTCTCTCTCTCTTTTTTCACTTTGTTTTTTACTTTGGGGTTTTTTTGGTAGCATGGGGAGAGGGGAGTAGCCTAGAGTGGGGAGCAGCCCAGAGCAGAGAGCTGGATGGATGCCACTGGGCCCTAGCTCTGGGGCAAGCAGCTGCCATGCTCCGGCCATGAACCCACTGGATGCTGCAGGAGGGCAGCCGCCCCGCTCCAGCACAGCACCCCACTCTGGCATGGCACCCCTGGCCCATGGGAGGCTGGGATGGAACTGGGAGCAGCTACTGCACACCAACCAGAGTGCCCCTGGAAGGAAGGGGTGGAGTTGCAAGGGCTTGAAAGCTTGTCTCTCTCACCTATAGAAGCTGGTCTCATAAAATATATTACCTCACCACCTTTTCTCTTAGACAATTAGATAGGGAAAAACCAAGGAACCAGTGAACAGGGTCAACAGCATGATATGCATTGCCATTGTTTGCAAGTGCAGTTCAGGAAGACTCAAGCAGTTCTAAACTATCTGTTTGACTTCTACATCATCCCTATGAGAATACTAGTTGGAAAGACCGTTGCCCCTTTTGGAATATATGGCTGAAAGTCAATATTTAAATTTCAGTTTAAACAGAATTCCCGCCTGGGTATATAGTATCTGATTGAGCCTGCCTTGCTGTAACTGCAGTCCCTGGTGTAAATACTATTGCGCTTGTGTAGTTTAATTTTTTCTTCCTTGAAAGGACTTGTAGGATAGTATTGGGTAACATGATGTTTGCTTTCAGGGACCTGTTGCATATGTACCCCTGGAGTCTTGTCTTTTTCACAGCTCTTGTTCAGCAAGTATACAAACGTGATGAGGAATATACAGATTTGGTACAGGCTGCATTGCCAATAGTATTTTAAGAACACTGCTGTATGTTTTCATTTAATTTGTCTCATGCTGTGATTGCTCAGCTTCCCCCGTCTGGCCCAGACTGAGGCTTGAATGATGTCTGAACCTAAATCTGGATAAGACAAAATTGATTGGTGGGAGGAAGCAGTGGCAGATGTACCCCTTCAGCTAAGAGTTGGGATGTGGGCCTGCCATTTGTTAAAGTTTATAATCTAGGGTCCTCTTGAGCCCTTCAACTGTCTATCCAACTCCAGACAGCATCAGTGTCCAAGAGGGCTTTTTCCATTTGCTCTGGAATAGGAGGTTGCAGCCATTTGTCATGGACATGAGTCTTCCTATAATCCTCCATGCTTCTTATTCCCAATTGGAATGCTTAAAGCATCCTCCCTTGGGGGACTCTTTGAAGATCACTTAGCTTCAGCTAGCCTGAATGAGGACACCTGCCCTTTTGAAGGAGCTTCCCACATATCAAACATTACAATGTTACTTCTCCAGTCGCTGGTCTGGCTGGCTTGCCAGTTCATTTTTCAGTCTATTCAGGTTATTGATTTCTAGTCTATAAAGTCCTTCCATGGTCTGGGACTAGTGTGTTGGAGAGACCGCATCCAACTGGGTCAGATGAGATCAGCTGAAGAGTCTGAGTGGAAAAGTCCTTTGGCCTGCTGGTAGGGTGCTTTTGTTGTGGAGATGCTGGTTGTAGAATTAGTTTTTGCACCTAGCATTGACTCAACCCGAATCTGTTGACTGTTAGGTTATGCTGTAAAGGCTGGCTGTTTTCCCAAATTTTTAATGGGTTGAGGACATAAGATGTTTTGGGTTGGGCAGTTTTTAGTTGATAGGTCATTTTGGATTCATTTGCTAAATGTGTTTAGTTATGAATGGTACATACTCATAAAATACTTTTGATATGAGCATTATACAAAGTCAGTGAACATATTTCTGAAATATTTTACTTTAGTTGGACTTGAAAGCCTATTACCTGTTTTCTTACTGGAACATTTTCAATCTCTTTCTACCCACAGTATGGATGGAGCAGATCTGTGTTTTGAAATTGTAAAGAGAGCAGATGCTGGTTTTGTATACAGTGAAGCTGTAGCCAGGTATGTACCTTTTAATTTTTACCGTAACTGTGGTAATTGCTCATTTGATTTTTTTAACTTTTGTAGTTGTGTGGTAGGCTAAAATGAAAGTTCCAAAGTTGTCAAGAGACAAACGAATCCTATATTGTTGTATTCAGTTGCCTGTTCTTTTTAAATTTACCTACTTCCACAGATTCCTCTTAGGTACATGTAGAACTCTCACCTGCCAGATGCCCCATTTTGGCCAAGTCTTTTAAAATCAAGTTCCTGAGCGGCCAGTGGTTTCACTTTAAACTCTGATTGCCTGCCACTGTCCTGGAGAGTGCACTTTGACCTTCCCTTTTCTCCCTGCCTCAGCCTAATGCTTCCTTGGCTTCTCTACAGAATTAACCTGCTGTCACTTGCAGCACCAGGATTCCTTTCTTGCAAACCATAACTCATCCATGCATGGAGAAGGGACGGAGTAGGGCTAAGGTGGGAGTGGAAGGGAGAATGGAAAGGTGTGGAGCTGTGGTGGGGAAACAAGACTAAGGCAAGGGCAATTGGGAGCAGCAAAGAGTAGAGGGGACCATCTTAGGTGGCTAAAGAGTAGTAAGTGCCTTTTTCTGCTGTAGCACTAAACACTACCTTATCTACTTGATAGACTTGCTATGGTTCTCAGCACCACGAATCCACTTTAGCAACTGATAGCAGGTCTGTCTGTCAGGTGAAGAAAAGTGCTTATGTCCCCTTCCTAATTCATTACTAAAATGTTCATCCTGGCCCCCTTTGATCCACGTAGCCCATGCTGAGCGTATCTTAACTCCGCTCCAGTGATCGTTGGCTACTGCCCCTTTCTTCTGTGCCAAGAAAGCCATAGCAGAGAAACTTTCTCCATCTGCTTTCCTGATATCTGAGAAAAGTATGCCACATACTGTTGTTTCTTTGTTTAGCCCTCACACTGTCTTCCTCCCCCACCAAAATCATATGAGGCTTGTATGTTTTCCAAAACTAACTAATATGGCAAATTAGAAATATGTAAGTGTTGAAATTAAGCCATGCAGACCCCAAAATATTAGGCTTGGGGGGGAGATATCTGAAATGAATTATTCAAGATTGCTCAGAAATCTCATACTACATCTGAATATAGCATGAAAATTATTTAGAGTATAGATTTTTATCCTGACTTAAATTTATGCAAGTTTGGCAATGATCTCTGTGAGATTTAATTGTAATTTAAGGGTTTTAAACTTTGCTTTGTGTAAAATAATACAGTCTCAACTAAGGAGCTGCTGGGATGGTCTCAGCAACTGCTTAACAGCACACAATAATACTTTGTAACAGTTTAGGACGAGAAATATTTTTTTTAAGTATTTTGTACTCAGTTGAAACAATAGAATTTGGAAGACAAGGAAGTTATAATTCAGATTGTAATTGAGGCAGGCTATTGGTCATATATTCCTTTCTTAGGCCTGGTCTACCCTAGAAAATTAGGTCAGCCTAACGATACTGCTTGGAGTGTGACAAATTCACATCCCTGAGCAATGTAATAAAGCTAATCTAAATCCCCATGTATACAACTATAGGTCAACAAAAGAAGCTTTGCAGTGGTAAGAGAACCCCTCCCATTGACATAAGTCTGCACTGAAGGATTACAGTGATATATCTAAACAAACAAGGAGGCCTGGGGCACTTTAAAAGACTAACAAAATTATTTATCGCACGAGCTTTCGTGGGAGAAAATCCCACTTCCTCAGACGCTTTGAAGATGGGGAACTTACAGAATGGGAGGAAATTAAATACAGGGAAACGTATGACACAAGATCAGGTCAGGCTGTAACAGCAAATCAAAATAGGTCATCCAAAAAGTGGTATATCCTTGCCCCTGTCATGTTTTAAGTGTAGACAATCTGTAGAATCTTTAAGGACCACAGTGGGTGAGGACATTAATTTGTACATGTTGTTCCAAAATCAGTAGCCCTTAACACTACTCTATCTGAAGAGTGCCAAGAAAGAAAGCAAGTGGATTGAAAAAGGACTTGTTTTAAGCACCGATGATACAGGCAATAGCCTGAGGCCCCAAAATGCAAAGGCAAAATGAAAAGCAACTTTCTGTGGAAAGAGCTTCAGGCAGATTAAACGGACTAGTATTGGTTAATTTTCCTGTGTATCAAATTCTTTACGCTGAAAGTTAACTGCAAGACAAAGCAAGAATTCTAGTCATTTTCTTTTTGCAGTTGGCTCTATCTATAAGGTCTTTGAATCATATTTCCCTTTGAGGTAAAGGTTTTAAACGTTTGTGTGTTTTGGAAGTTGCTGCAGAAAGAAACAGAATAGAATCATAAAATTCTCGTCAGTTGCCCTCTGCACTAGAGTTTGAACTTGATGTTGAATAAGATAGGAAGCCAGCAGAGGCTGACATGATCAGAATGTTGGGAAAAAGTAATAACTTTTAAAATTGAATAAATTTGAGCTGTACAATAAGAGTCAAGGAGTCTGGAAAAGGAGATGGTTATAGTTATCTAAGTGAGAAATGATAGCATGCCAGAATTTTAGCAGTGAGAGTGATGAAGTAGCAAATCTGGGGGCTGATATAGGAAGAGAAACTGTTTGTCACAAGTCTAGATACGAGAAGCAAAAGAGGTGAGGAGAGTAGAGAATGACCCAGAGCTTGAGATCTGAAGTGACCAGGAAGCTGTTGAGGTTATGAAAAAGAAAAAGTGAAAATAGAAACAGGAGATGTTTTGAGAGAAGATGAGATGCCAATTTTGACTTTTAACTTAAATGGGTGTGAAGTCGAAAGAATACAGTGAGAAATGAAGCGATTTTACAGAGAAGCCAAGTTTAGTAGGAGAGAGAAACAGTCGAGTTGTCAGCAAAAGGTGGTAATTGAAGCTGAAAGATGGGGTGTAGATTTTTGTGAAGATCTGTTTGAGTCAATAGTTGGACTTGGGAGTGGAACTAAGTCGTTCTAGGCTCCTAGCTTTGTGCTCATTTTTTTAGACCTTGTAACTTCCTAAAATCTTTGTTCGGTCTGTTGGACTCTAAAACGTATACACAGTATTATGCCTTTAAATAAAGCAAATATACTTCACAGTTCATCTAATAGTCAATGCCTCGGTACACTGAGCAGAAAACTTAACAACAGTGTGCATGTGTGTAAAATAAACCTCTATGATGAAATTCTCCCTGATCACTGTATTGACTAGAACTTTTAAATAGAATTCTACTTCTAATCTGACCCATCTCAGTGTATTATCTGCTGTTGCTGCTTTGGTAGACTGTCATTTGGAGAACTGCATATGTGTTGATATGAACATACGGTTTGCCAAAATATGGTTATAGACCCACACCATATTGTAATAAAGTGAATTGCTTGACAAGCATTGGGGAGTTGTTGTTTCCCTAAAGGATATTTGATATCATGTTTTTTCATTAATACATCCTTTAAATGTACATGATATATTAGGTTCTGTGAGTGGTCAAAGTACTAAACACATAGCATAGTCATTGAATCTATGAAACCAAGATCAGAACGTGTAATGAAACCTGTGGTCATGCATTAGATCTCTACAAATAAGTATTGTTTGCTTCCTAATGTGGACTTCTTGGTGTTGTGACTGTCCCTTCCTCACTTTTGTAGGGACACTGTCAGCTAACTGAGTAATCTCAATATAACCTCACCTCTATCATATTACCTTCAACTGGTTATCAAATTTTATATAAAATTCTTACAGTACTGCATATTCTGTATTGCAATGGTCATGCAGTGAAATAATAGCTTACTTAGCTTATTTTATGGTTTAAACCTTCCAACCCTAAAATTTAACTCTCAGTTTCAGAGACTAACATTCAGAATATTTACCCTTACTGAGTGCCTGCCTGACTTTGTCACTAAGCGAAACAAGTATGTGGTAAATCTCTCCTCCTTGAGATAAATGTCATGTGCACTTTGCAAGAAGTCTGAGACATGTTTAAATTAGAGCAGTTCATTACTAGGTGGAAGTGAGACTTCAGAATTTATAACCTCAGCGTATATGGCCACTCGGTGTGAAATGCGTGGGTGTTAATAATTCATCACTTGGTATACAAGAAGATCCTATTACTATATTGCGCATTCAAATGCAGTGAAAGAGTTTCTCTTCTTTATCGTTTTTCATACAGTCTCTTAACTCGATTTCTGATTTAGAAATACTCTGCAACTTGTCTTAATCTTGTATCAAAGATGATTATTATTAACACTTATGGAGTGAAAGACTTGAGATATAATTGCCAAAGTATCTAAGAAAAATGCCTTAGAAGTGAATTACTAAAAGCTAGTTGCCTGACCTTCAAAGGAGTTGAGCAATAGTCCCCATTGACTTCATTGGAATTTTGTCGGGGGGGCACCACTTTTGAAAATCAGGTCACACAGATTTATTACTTGTGGTGTTGATGATCTACAGACAAGCCCATACCTGAGCAAGACAGTGCATATCAGATTTGTGGGCATGATGGAAAATCTTTGTACTCTTTTGCTGGTATAAACTTGGCATCACTCAGGGAATGTAAACAATAGAAGGAGTTCAGCTTTGGAGCCAAAAGGGTGAAGAGCTCAGATCCAGAACTAGTTGGGCTGAATTTACGTGGTGCAGCAATGTATATAAGCTCCTCAAATGGAGTGCAGGCCAGGTTTAGATCAGAAATCTCTGTATGACTGCCACTTGGAGCTTGCTATTCGGGATCCTTGAAAAGATTTTCATTAACTTAATTTTATAAAATTAGAAAACTATTATAAAATAAATTCAGACTTAAGACCCAAAAGATGGCAACCTCAAGCCAAGATTTACCCAGTTCCTTGAAATCATTTTTTAATCCATAAACTTTATCAAATCTGATATTCAGCTGGTTTGTTTTTTTTTTTTTTTTAAATCCTAAAACTAGTTAGGTAGGCCTTGGGGGAAGACTCTGTTTTGACTTCATCTGAGATGACACATAAATACTTGGCAATGCCGGCTATAACAGTGCCATGTAGATTCCTGTTCTCACTCTGTAACTGTAAATTGACATTGTAAATAAGAAGCCAGGAGCATTGTCTCCCATAAATGGAAATTAACTTACATGTCTTAGAGACTGGCTGAACAAGAAGTAGGACTGAGTAGACTTGTAGGCTCTAAAGTTTTACTTTTTTTTTTCTTTTTTGGTTTTGGGTGCAGTTATATTAAAAAAAATCTAAATTTTTAAGTTCAGCTTTCACAATAAAGAGATTGCATTACAGTACTTGTCTGAGGTGAATTGAATAATCAGAAGAATTAACAGCAATTAATTGACAGCCCTAATTAGAACTAAATAAAAATACTAATGTTCTATACAGTTCAGTATAATTTTCATTGCTTATATAGTATTATGTATTCATTGATAGATCTGAAAGCACATTATAAAAATGGATACATATAAAAATATATATTTTACAGATGGAGAGACCAAGATGTTGAGCCTTTCAGGCCAAAATTTAAAAAGGAGGCATATTTGGCATCTGATTTTCAGATATGCTAACCACCTGCAGCCCCTATTGATATCAGTTACAGTTCGGAGTGCTTAGCACTCTGTGGGTATCAAAGTGGAGGCCCAAAAATTAATTGAATGTATTCAAACATTCGGGACATTATTATCGCGTTCAGTCATTCAAGTGAGCGAGCTCAGAATAGAATCCAGATCTCCTGGTGTCCACAGGAGCGCCCTACCCACAAGACCACCATGAGTTGAGAGAGAGAGAGAGAATTTGCTGGTCAAAAGAATCCTGTAGTTTCTGCAGAATTTCTGTGCCTCTACTGTTAGGGCAGCATTCATTACTGTTCCAAGGGATAAAAAATGAAAAGCGACCCGAAATTAGGATTAGATGCCTAAAATTCAGCTCCACCACCTGAAGCGTACCCTGCTTTGGGGTGATAATGTATACTAATGTAAAATAAGCAAATATGATACCTATTCAATTTACTTGTGGATCTGGCAAATTCAAGTGTGTATGTATTTTTTTCACAATGTAATTGTTGTAACTGTGTGAATGATCCTTTACTTAACTAGTTGATTTTCAATTTTCCTCTGTACATGTTAATCTTTATATACAGTATTTTGATTTTTTTCTTTGTGCATTTATGTAATTTGCATATATTACTGTGCATTGTGTTCATTCCTATACTAGTGATCCTGTTTCTTTTACAGGGTGAGTAGAAATAAATAAATATTGGGGGGGGACTTTAAGAGTAATATTGTTCCCTATTCTCTTAGCATAAGCTTGTTTTGTTATAAATTGCATTTTAAAATGTACAAGTTAGGTTTTCTCATTTAAAAAAATTACTTATTCTTACTGGTCACAATACCCCTCAAACTTTCAAATTATTAGAAACATTTTCAAATTATTGGAAATATTTGTGTTCAGGATTTATTTTTGTTGTTCATTCTTATAAAAACATAATTCCTACTCCAACACTTGATGTATTTATTATTGTGTCCTTTAAAAGTAAGTTTTGCAATGACAGTTTTGTGAGGTGGGAGGCTTAAAACTGAGTGCAATATAGATAGATATATAATTTCTTTTGCAAGTTTGTTATATAGTCTTAGATGTATTTTGTTTTTACAGTCATTACATGAGACAGATACTGGAAGCTCTACGTTACTGTCATGATAATAACATAATTCACAGGGATGTGAAGGTAAGTCTTCTCTTTTCCACAATTAATATATCCTCCCTGCTTTGAAAGCTTTCTGTAATTTAAGGGAAGATGTGAGTTCGCCTGTAGGAGAAATATAATTGGCGCTAGTAACATTGATATTTTAAAGAAAATCGCTTGAGTTTGTCAGCATAAAATTTGTAATAATTCTTCATTTGCAAGTTATATATGTATTTGAGTTAATTTAATGAGGAAATCATATGACTTCAGAGTACTGACATTAATATAACTTCTGCTTGTAAAAGAAAATTTCAATTATTAAATTGAAATTGATAAAAAATTTAATTATTTCATCATTTTGATACTGTGACCATATTCAGCAAAAATTAGAACTCCAAAGATGTTTATGCTTAAAGAAAATGTCATTTATATTAACTATTTTTTAGCTAGTTGACTAATTTAAAATATTCTTCTAAACATTTCCCCAAATATTAACAGATCCTTTACATATGCACACATTATTTGGAAAAGTGGGGTTTTTTTTCACTTTTAAAACACATACACACACGCACATAATCAGAATCCTGTTTTCCATGTTCATTAAACTCTTCTGGAGTGAGCTTTGGTCAGTTCCTATTAGAACTTAAGTATTTGTTTAGAAAATGCCTACCCAAACAGAGCCCTGTGTCTGATGAAGGACTCTGGTCATTAATATAAATAACAACTTACTGGTTTCCGTTCATGTAAGAGGCTGTCTTAGTGAAAAATCTTTGGCTGGAAAGTTTTTCTGAATTTCCTTTTTAAGATGAATATTTCCATTGTTTGGGGATTTTTTTGTGACGGTATGCAAGGGTACAGAGTACTAGCACCTTTTTTTCTAGCCCTGCTAAGCAGCTGGGGGCAGGGTCAGCAGTGGAAAGGAGCACACCACTGGAAAATGAGGGGTGGCACAGGAGGAAGAGGGATTGGAGAGGCATTTTTCAAATTTACTATCAAGATATGAGTACCAGCACTTTTTTTTTTTTTTAAGCACTGAATATTTCCACCAGTTTTCCCTAACAGATTGTTTGCATCCGTATCCAACACAGGGTGCAGTTCAAGCACTTTGATGTGACCCATGGGACTGTAAACCATTACAGTCTGCTTCGACTGGACTTCTTTCCATAACTGTGGAGATAAAACACATCAGTTCAGGAACTACAGTAGAACTCAGAGTTACGAACATCTCAGAAATCGAGGTTGGTTGTATTCTGAAATGTTCATAACTCTGAACTGAACATTGTTGTTTCAAAATTTTACTGCTGAACATTAATTGAATACAGCTTTGAAACACTGCAATGCAGAAGACCTATGCTGCTTTCCCTTTATTTCCTTAGTAGTTTATGTATAACACAGTGCTGTACTGTAGTTGCTCCTCCCACCTTGCCGCAGATGCCTTATTGTATACTTTTGGTTCCAAATGAGGTATGTGTTTGACCGATAAGTTTTTAACTGTAAGGTTCTAATGCATATGGGTTTGGTTTTTTTTTATCCTTTGTCTCGCATGCAAACTGTTAAAGAAAGCAACTTTGATTGAGTCATGATAAGAAAAAAACCCTCTTTTTGTAGAACTATATAGCTCTTCAGGAAATAAGCAAGGGTTGATTTGAGGGTTGTGGTAAATCGTAAAGAAACAAATTCTCATGTAAGAAATGTTCCATTTTGTTTCACTTAATCTCCACCATTCTGTACTGGTCAGAAAAAATGA
Organism: Pelusios castaneus; assembly: GCA_007922175.1. Lineage (NCBI taxonomy): Eukaryota > Metazoa > Chordata > Testudines > Pelomedusidae > Pelusios > Pelusios castaneus. The sequence continues at coordinate 17,442,166 of ML685798.1, read as the reverse complement.
GCAGTGAAGGAAGGGAAAGGGAGGATAAGTACAGTAAATAATGAGCAAAATATGAAGGGATAGCATCCAAACCTATGAGTTTCTTACTGAAGGAACCCCATGTGGAGCACCTGTTTTCTGTGAAAGATTCATCTGCAAGGGATTAAAATGTAGTGTAAATTATGATTTGAGAATGTTTAGCTCAAAGAACAGTGGGTTTCTCTGCAGATGTCTTCATGCTGATGTTCAAAGAAGATGCATTAGAATGGATGCCTTTAGGGAGGAGTTTCTCTGAAGCTACTTAGGCTTCACAGGTAACAGTAAATTCATCTCACCGATGAGGAAGGGTTTTATTCTTTGCACCACATTAACTTTTTTTGCCAGAGAGGATTTGGATATTTTTACACCAATATGCTAGGAGGGACCTGAAAAGACAGAGACAGATTTTTTTAAAGCTATACTTCTTAAAGTTAAATTGTGCCCTATTTTATTTCTGGCGTGTAGGATTAAAGCGCAAAAAAAAAAAAAAAAAAAAAAAAAAAGAGCATAGTCAGTCAACAGGGATGTGTGAACAAGAACATTTACTTTTGTTATGAACATTTCAAGTATATTACAGACGTTTCTTACTTATGAAATTATACAATATAGATTTTCCAATGACAGAGCAGCCATTTCATACTGTGGCAAAGCCAGGCCAGATGGCTTTAGAAGGGTAATTGAAGGCAGGTTTGTCAGCCCTAGAATGCTGAAAGCACTATTCCCAGCAGGCAAAGGAGAAACAGCTGTGGGGCAATTAGGGACACCTGGGCCTTGTTAAGGGCTGTTCCTGGCCCAATAAAAAGCCCCACCTCCACCAGCTCAGGTGTGGGAGTTTAGAGGAGAGGAGAGGAAGCGAAGCGAAGCGAAGCAGAGAGGAAGCGAAGCAGAGCCGAACAGAACAACACCAGAGCAACATCAGAAAAAGGTTAGAGGAAGGGAAGGAGACTAGGCAAGGCCTGGGAGGCTTGCCTCGTCCACTGCAGCAGGGGCAGCAGAATACTTCCCTTCTACAAGGGCTGAGTCCAGGGCAGTGAAGCCACGGCCCTGACAGGGAGAAGTGGGCTTGCCAGGGAGTCTGACTTACCATAGGCCCTACTACGCCAGGGGATTGACATTAGGGGGCACGAGTTGGAGAGTACTCTGCCACACGTGGTGTCAGTGGAGGGATTTGTCTCTCACATCGGCATCAAGAACCACCAGTGGGCGGAGTAAGTCAGCCAGAAATGGAGGACTTGGTAAAAGCTCTGGTGCAAGCCACGGCAGCCCAGCAGGAAGCCCTGCGGGTCCAGATGGCTACCCAACAGGAAGCAGTACGGGTGCAACAGGAAACCAACCAGTTGTTGGCCAGCCAGGCAGCCGAAGACAGAGCCACGTTGCAGGAGATTGTGAGCCAGGTAAAATCACTGACCACCCAGACCCGGGGACCCGAGGGAGGACGGCCCCTACGAGCCAACTATTATCTCCAGAAGCTGACAGCAGAAGATGAGATAGAGGCATACCTGCTCACCTTTGAAAGAACAGCCCTGCGGGAGGCTTGGCCTCAAGAGCACTGGGCCAGTATACTAGCTCCGTTCTTATCCGGAGAGGCCCAAAAAGCTTACCATGACTTGTCACCTGAAGCGGCCGCTGATTATCCACAGTTGAAGGATGAAATACTGGCCAGGTTTGGGGTGACGGCAGGTACGAGGGCCCAACAATTCCACGAGTGGAAGTATCGGAAGGGCCAAGCACCAAGGTCCCAACTTTTCAACCTCGCCCACCTGACCCGGAAATGGTTGCGGCCAGACCTCCGTAGTGCTGAGAGACTGATCAAGATCCTCGTACTGGACAGATTCACAAGGGGGCTGCCACCAAAACTACATAGATGGGTTAGTAGGCAAGACCCCGCCACATACGATAACCTAGTGGACCTGGTCGAGAGGTATGTGACAGCCAGGGAGATGGTCCAGACACCTGGGGAAGATGGGCACCGCGATAAAAGGCCAAACTCGGGGCCCAGGGCTCAGGCTCCCAAGGCAGTAGGCCGACCCATGCTGGGGAGAAGAGAGACTGGAGAGCGCCCTAGGCCTATTAAAGAGGCTGAGGAAGCCCGACAAGAGGACGATAGACAGAGACCCCGCAGCCCGAAGAACAAGGGGTTGACAAGGTCAGGGTATTGGTGCTATGCATGTGGGGAGCTAGGACACATTGCAGCCCAGTGCCCAAATGCTGAGGAGCCCATGCAGTGTAGCATCGGACAACTCGACCACCCTTGTAATCTCATCTGCATCGTAGGAGTAGCAGAGACCCCACACCGATATACTCGGCCGGTGACGATGAATGGCATCAAAACCCAGGCATTAGTGGATTCTGGGAGTGCAGTAACATTAGTCTCGGGGAAATTGGTGGGTTACGATCAGTTAACCCGTGCCAAACACACAGGTGTAGCCTGCGTACATGGCACAGTCAAATACTACCCGACCATCCCCGTCAAGATAGAAGTACAGGGAAATACTTCTAGGGTAGCAGCCGGTGTAGTTCCTAAGTTGCCCTACCCGGTCCTCATAGGTCGGGACTTCCCGGGATTTAGGCACCTGCTCCCCACGGAGGAACCCCCAGCTAGCTGTAGCTCCACCTGCGAGGGGGAGAGCCCGGCCGCTGATCCACTGATTCCCTTCTCAGAATTCGACCAAGACCTATTTCCTGTTACTGAAAGGCAGGGGAAAACCCGTCGAGAAAGAAGGGCTGCCAAAAAGTTAGGAACCCGGATACTAGCCCAGAACCAGCAGGCTGCCCTCGTGGGGACACAATTGTGCCCCGCCGGTAGGCAGACAGAGCAGTCTGTAGAGGAACCGGGCACCAGTCATAACGCTGATGGAGCTTCCCCGAGTAGCGGAGATGAGGCAGCCCCTCTCGAGGTTGAGGACATAGGGCCCGCCCTTGGGAATTTCGGCCAAGACCAGGCCAATGACCCGATATATGATAACATCAGGAAAGAGGTAGTAGAAGTAAATGGGACCCCGGTGGAGGGGAAATCCAAAGGGCCAGGTCCCTACTTTGTGGTTCGGGGGGACTTGTTATATAGAGTTACCCACACCCAGGGGGAAGTGGTAGAACAACTACTGGTGCCCCGGTGTCATTGCCGAACGGTGTTAAACCTCACACATAGCCACCTGTTTGGGGGACATTTGGGTGTGGACAAGACCCTTGATCGGGTATTGAGGAGGTTCTTCTGGCCAGGGGTGTATAAGGAGGTCCAACAAAACTGTGCCTCATGCCCTGAATGCCAGCTCCACAGCCCCCGACCACAGTTACGGGCCCCGCTGGTCCCCTTGCCAATTATCGAGGTTCCCTTTGAGAGGATAGCCATGGACCTGATAGGCCCCCTCGAGAAGTCAGCTCGAGGCCACCAGTATGTGTTAGTCGTGCTAGGTTATGCCACGAGGTATCCGGAAGCCGTTCCGCTGCGCAATATGCTATCAAAAACAATAGCTAAAGAGTTAGTCCACATCTTCTCACGAGTAGGAATACCCAAGGAAATCCTCACAGACCAAGGAACCCCATTCGTCTCCAAGTTGATGAAAGACTTATGCACGATACTCCACATCCAAGCATTACAGACCTCTGTCTATCACCCCCAGACTGACGGCCTCGTTGAACGATTCAACCAGACCCTAAAGGCCATGGTGAAAAAGGTGGTAAGCCGTGATGGGAAAGATTGGGACAATTTACTGCCCTACCTGATGTTTGCCATTAGAGAGGTACCCCAGGCATCTACGGGTTTTTCCCCTTTTGAGTTGTTATATGGCCGTCACCCCCGGGGCATCCTGGATATTGCTAAAGAAATCTGGGAGGAGCAGCCCAATCAGGGGAGAAACATAATCGAGCATGTAAGCCAGATGCGGGACAGGATTGCCCGCGTCACCCCAATAGTGCGGGAGCACCTGGAAAAGGCCCAAGGAGCCCAGCAGACTTACTACAATCGCCATGCCAGAGCACGGAGATTTCAGGCTGGTGACAGAGTGATGGTGTTGGTACCCACAGCAGAGAGCAAGCTCCTAGCAAAGTGGCAGGGGCCGTACGAGGTTATAGAGGCAGTTGGAGAAGTTAATTATAAGGTCCGACAACCGGACCATCGGAAACCAGAGCAGATCTATCATGTCAATCTGCTAAAGCCCTGGAAAGACAGGAGTGCTTATATGGTGTCCATAGAACCCCTACCTCAAGAGGATGGGGCACAGGGGCAAGTGAAAATATCCCCAGATTTGACCCCCATGCAACGGATGGAGGTTATAGGAATGATTAACCGGAACCGTGATGTATTCTCGGAAATACCTGGGAGAACCAAGGGAGCCCTCCACCATATAGTCACTGAGCCGGGGGTGAAGGTAAACGTCAAGCCGTATAGAATCCCAGAGGTGAAGAGAGGAGAAATAAAGGCAGAAATAAAAAGGATGCTAGAATTAGGGGTCATCGAGGAATCGCATAGTCAGTGGTCCAGCCCCATCGTTCTGGTCCCTAAAGCAGATGGCAGCATGCGGTTCTGCAATGACTTCCGGAAGCTCAATGAGGTATCCCGCTTCGATGCCTACCCCATACCTAGGATAGATGAACTAATAGACCGATTGGGAAAAGCACGATTTTTGTCCACCCTTGACCTCACCAAAGGCTATTGGCAGATTCCTCTGGCTGAGGAAGCCAAAGAAAAAACTGCCTTCGCTACACCCGAGGGGCTGTACCAATACACTGTTCTCCCCTTTGGACTCCATGGAGCTCCAGCGACCTTCCAACGTCTCATGGACAAGCTTCTGCGACCCCACACAGAGTATGCTGCTGCTTACCTCGACGACATTGTGATACATAGCCAAGATTGGGATACCCACCTAGAGAAGGTGGAGACAGTATTGAATACCTTGAGGGCCACAGGCCTTACCGCCAATCCTACCAAATGCACAATAGGACTTGCAGAGGCCAAATACCTCGGATATATCATAGGGAGGGGAGTGGTTAAACCACAGCTTGACAAATTAGGGGCCATACAGGACTGGCCTCGACCCATTCGGAAGAAACAGGTACGGGCGTTCCTGGGGATTGTTGGTTATTATAGACGGTTCATCCCCCACTTCGCCACACGGGCCTACCCACTGACAGATTTGATAAAATCCCGGGGGCCAGACATAGTGAAGTGGTCGGATACTGCTGAAGAAGCCTTCGTGGACTTAAAGTCTGCCCTTTGCCATGACCCAATATTGATAGCTCCGGACTTTGAAAAGGAGTTTATCCTACAGACGGATGCCTCCGAAGTTGGACTAGGGGCAGTGCTCTCCCAAATAATAGAAGGAGAACAACATCCAGTGTTGTTCCTCGCCGGAAACTCCTACCCCGAGAACAAAAATATGCTGTAGTAGAGAAAGAATGCCTTGCTATAAAATGGGCGATGGAGACCCTACAGTACTATCTCTTGGGGCGGAAGTTTACCCTCGTCACGGACCATGCCCCCTTGAAGTGGATGCACCGAAACAAGGACCGTAACGCTAGAGTAACCCGGTGGTTCCTGTCACTACAGCCGTACCACTTTCAGGTGCAACACAGACCGGGGTCCAAACATGCGAATGCAGACGGCCTCTCGAGGATGCATTGTTGCACGACCCGGGTAGCCCAACCCCGTGGTGTTGAGGGGGGGGGGGGGATATGTGGCAAAGCCAGGCCAGATGGCTTTAGAAGGGTAATTGAAGGCAGGTTTGTCAGCCCTAGAATGCTGAAAGCACTATTCCCAGCAGGCAAAGGAGAAACAGCTGTGGGGCAATTAGGGACACCTGGGCCTTGTTAAGGGCTGTTCCTGGCCCAATAAAAAGCCCCACCTCCACCAGCTCAGGTGTGGGAGTTTAGAGGAGACTGGAGGAAAGGAAAGGAAAGGAAAGGAAAGGAAAGGAAAGGAAGCGAAGCAGAGAGGAAGCGAAGCAGAGCCGAACAGAACAACACCAGAGCAACATCAGAAAAAGGTTAGAGGAAGGGAAGGAGACTAGGCAAGGCCTGGGAGGCTTGCCTCGTCCACTGCAGCAGGGGCAGCAGAATACTTCCCTTCTACAAGGGCTGAGTCCAGGGCAGTGAAGCCACGGCCCTGACAGGGAGAAGTGGGCTTGCCAGGGAGTCTGACTTACCATAGGTCCTACTACACCAGGGGATTGGACATTAGGTGGCACGAGTTGGAGAGTACTCTGCCACAATACATACAACAGATGATTTTGACTAAAATGGCCATTTAAATAGAGAGAATATAGAAGAACTGATGAAAGATTTGAAGAAAGTAGGTACTGGAAGCTGTGGTAAGAACCAAAGACAAAAAGATTTGCCTGACAAGTGGTGGAGGGGTGGTTGTTGCTTTTCAGAATCTTACCGGTGGAGACATGATTTGAGCAAGAATGATGCTCCTGAATTGATTGTGCTGTTTAAAGCAGACATTTGGTAGTAAGCATGCAGGCACTGTAAAGCCTTTTAATAAGAAGAGGAGAGAGAGTATTCTGTCCTTCTCAGACTTAATTTCCTTCCCCTTCACTACATTAAGGACATAAGGAATACAACCATTGTATCCTTAATGGCTCATCAGGTTACTCCCTGGGCCCATTGTAGTTGGCAGATTCCTTAACATTAAGGACACAATGGTTTTAGACAGCATGTCTCAGGTGTTTACACAGACTCTCACAAGTTAAAGTATAGATTAACAACCAAATTCCTAACTAAACTAACTTCTAATCTAAAGACAATTCCTAGACATAAATTATATAATAATTCCCAGCAAATTACTACCTTTCTATTGATGTCCGTACAGTGTGCGGAGGCGGTCAAAAAAGCAAACAGGATGTTAGGGATCATTAAAAAGGGGATTGAAAATAAGACTGCAAATGTATTATTGCCCTTATATAAATCCATGGTACGCCCACATCTCGAATACTGTGTACAGATGTGGTCTCCTCATCTCAAAAAAGATATTCTAGCACTAGAAAAGGTTCAGAGGAGGGCAACTAAAATGATTAGGGGTTTGGAGAGTGCCTCGTATGAGGAACGATTGAAAAGGCTGGGCCTCTTCAGCTTGGAAAAGAGGAGACTGAGGGGGGACATGATAGAAGTATATAAAATTATGACTGATGTGGAAAAAGTGGACAAGGAAAAGTTGTTTAAATACTCCCATAATACAAGAACCAGGGGTCACCAAATGAAACTGATAGGTAGCAGGTTCAAAACAAATAAAAGGAAGTTCTTCTTCACACAACGCACAGTCAACTTGTGGAACTCCTTACCTGAGGAGGTTGTGAAGGCTGGGACTATAACAATATTTAAAAGGGAACTGGATAAGTTCATGGTGGCTAAGTCCATAAATGGCTATTAGCCAGAAAGGGGTTCAGAATGGTGTCCCTAGCCTCTGTTTATCAGAGGATGGAGACGGATGGCAGGAGAGTGATCACTTGATCATTGCCTGTTAGGTTCACTCCCTCTGGGGCACCTGGGCACTGGCCACTGTCGGTAGACAGATACTGGGCTAGATGGACCTCTGGTCTGACCCAGTACGGCCTTTCTTATGTTCTTATGTTCTTATACCAAAAATGACATAGTTCCTATGGATTATAGCATTTATGATATACGAGTAGAAAATAATATCATAAATGCTTCCCTAAATCCAGACAGCATCACACCCTGCCCACATGCCCTGCCAGGGTCCCTGTCCCCCTTTGCCCCATTGCACACAAGGGGTGCCCCCCCTGCCATCGTGGACCTGCCCAAGGTCCCCCTAGCTCCTAGAAGTCGACCTAGGTGTCCAGTGTGGACGCTCTAGGTCGACTTTGTAAGTTCCCCTTTAAGTCGACTTAAAATTACAAGTGTAGACACAGCCAGTGTGAGCTGTGCTGCTCACGTGAAGAGCCCCTCCTTTCCCCACAGTTGTGCCACCCCCTTTCAACTTTCCTGCCAGTTGAGAGAAGAGAGATTTCTGGGACACCCGCACTCGCCCAACCACCTGCGGACCATGCCCAGGTGAGCCCCTGGCTGCTGCTGAGAGGATTAGAGCTGGGGCTGGGAGATAAGCCAAAGCCTGGGGCGGTGCAGAGGTGGAGCAGGGGCAGGATGAGCCGCAGAGTGGGAGTTTCTGGCAGCAGCTGCTTGGGAGGGCTTAGCCTTCCCCTGCCTATTATGCCTGCCATCTATATTTATACCACTTTATATGTTTAGAATACAGCTTCCCACAAACTCCAGCTGAAGCAATGAGCATACAACCTGCCCCATGGTCTGCCCCTAGGAAAATAGACTACCGCTGAAAAGTTTGGTTTACTTGCCCAGGATCACACATGCACTAAGGCAGAGGCAGGGATCAAATCTGTTTTTCCAGAGCAACATTCAACTGCCTGACCTACAGGACCATCTTTTTTTCCCTGCATTCCCCTGCCTCGTTCTCTGCTCACATTCTAACTTAACGTGGCCAGGGTCCTATGCTGCACAATCTCAGATCAGGCTCATTCTGTGCATGCAATGAGGTTGTGATGTGACTATGTTGTTAGGAGCATTCATAATGAGCCACTTTGTGTTTGTAATTTTGGTCTACTTCTGATGTAAGCTTGTCCGGTAGTTTCCTTTCTTAAAGCATGAGTTCTTGGAAATACATAGATACCTGCAGTGAAATCATGTGTCCTGTCATTTCCCCTTCCCAGTCCCTTTCTCCATCATCTGCTCCCTTTCCTTACACACACACTTGAAACTGGTGTCACAAAAGTGGTCTACCACACCAGCCACTAACCTTTAGTTCTTAATTCTGAAACAGAAGAAGTTCATTTCTGTTAGATATACTATTCTAATGTTTTCTACAGCAGAGAACTACTGTGCTTTTTTAAAAAAATGTTTTTAATAAACATTTCCCATGATATTGCAGTCAAGGTAGGTGAGGTAGTATTTTCTTTTTATTATTATTATTTTATTAGACCAGTTTCTGTTGGTGGAAGCTTTCAAGCTCCCCAGAGTTCTCCTTCATGTCAGGGAAAGGTGCTCAGAATGTCACAATTAAATATAAGGTGGAACAGATGGTTTAGCATAAATAGTTAATATATCTAAAAGACCATTCAAGGGGAAGTGGCCATTAGCACCTCTGCAGTCCTGGGAGAAAAAAGGAAACTCGGTGGGTTAGAGATTGAATTTAGGACTTATTGCAACGTCTTTATTAAGAACATGATTTTTAGTGCCTTTGAAGGTGTACAGGTTTCTTTTGAGAATGAAGATTGGTAGATCAGATATGGAGTGATATGCAGTGTTGTGGAAGCAAAGATCCTAGAGAGAGAGAGAAGGAAGGTGAGTGAAGTAATATCTCTTAGAAGATGAGCTCAGAATAAGTTCAAAAGCTTAACAAGTGTATTTATCTCATGAGCTTTCGTGGGAGAAAATCCCACTTTGTCAGATGCTTGAAATGGGATTTTCTCCCATGAAAGCTCTTGCAATAAATAAATGTGTTTGTCTTTGAAAGTGCATCAGACTCCTTGTTTGTTTTGCTGGACTAGACTAACATGATTGCTCCTCTGGAACTTCTAAAGCTTGTCTCTGTCACCAACAGAAGTCAGTCCAAGAAAAGATACTACCTCGCTCATCTTGTCTTTTTAGATATGGAGTGATAATTTTAAGAAAAGTTTTCCCCACAGGTGCCATGGTGCACTATGATGCCTTTTATCGTTTTTCTGCGCAAGTTCATTCGAGAGTATCATGATTGTCTGGTTTCACCCATGTTGTTGGGGCACTTAGAGCAATAGGTGCGGTATACCACCTGTTGATAGGCAAGTATAGGACCTTGAAAGGAGTAGGTGGAAGCATGTGCATGTGTTGGGGTGGGGATATTGATTATTGTAGTAATAGAGAGATGTCTGCTGGTTTTGCACCTGTTCTGGCTGCTTTGAGTTGGTGGGTCTTAGTCTATGGGGAGTTTGCTTCTGGTGACAAGTTTGGTGAATCGGGGAGGGTGTTTGAAGGCCAGAAGTGGGGGTCAGGACAGACTTCTTTCAGGATATAGTTCCCATTAAGTATAGGTTGCAATTGTTTAATGATACCCCATATGGGTTCCAGTGTAGGTAAATAGGGTTTAGTTTTCTTTTTTTCTGTACTGAAACAGGTTCTCTTAAAATATTTGGGTGGCCTGTTCCATGGTGCTATCTGCTTCTCTAATGGAATGTCCTAGGGTGATGAAGGCAAGTTAAGGTGTGTATCCAGGTGTTCACTTCCCATCTTCAAAGGATCAGAAGAAGAGCTCTCTGTAAGCTCTAAAGTTAGTGTGTCTCAACAGCAGAATTGATCCAATAAAAGATACAGCCTCACCCACCTTGTCTCTCTAGTGTCCTGGGACCAACATAGATTTATCAACATTGCATACAGAAAAATGACAAGAAAATTTCATTTTCCAAACTGAGAGAAATGCAGAAAATGAACATATAGTACACAGTATTACTGTGTAAATAATATTTAAACATGTAAAAACAGATTTTTAAAATCTAAGATACTGGTTGTAATATCTATCAAAAAATTTGTTCTTGATATATATTCTGTTAATATAGCTTTTAACGATTTACAGTTAAAAGTAGCTAATGCAAGTAAATAATTTTAATATAAACAAGGTTTGAATTAATAACCAAACTGATAAAGTAGTGCAATTTCTTATTTACAAAATGACACACATACCCTACATCATTATATTTCCCTTGTTTTAAAACGTGCACGCGTGTTTTCTTTAATTTTGGGGTATTACAACACTTTTCCCCCATGTACACACAAAGTAAAATATGTTAATTACTTTGACTTTTTTATTGTAGAATTACTCTATTTCCATATTCCAAAGGGGTAGCCGTGTTAGTCTATTGTAGAAAGACAACAGTCCTGTGGCACTTTTAAAGACTAACAGATTTATTTATCGCATGAGCTTTCATGAGAGAAAATCCCACTTCGTCAGACGCTTTGAAGATGGGGATCTTCAAAGTGTCCGAAGAAGTGGGATTTTCTCCCACGAAAGCTCATGCGATAAATAAATCTGTTAGTCTTTAAAAGTGCCACAGGACTCTATTTCCATAGTTCTGTGTGCTCCTGCTGATATACTCTGGCACTCGATAAAGCCAGTAAATGCTAAGTCTCAGTGCAAACAACAGTACTTTGTTTCACAAATAAAATGAAATGAAATAAATTTAGGAGAAAAGATGTTCTGCAGCTTTTAGAAGGATGATGGTGTAGTTTAAAAAAAAAAGTAGAGTGTGAGCATACACGTATACACACACATGGCCGATTTAGGCCCCCACCCCCCGCTCTCTGTCCTGGCCCTGATCTGGCTGGTCTGTCTCCGGGGACGGCAGGGCCAGCTGGCGTACGGTGCATCTTCCGGTGTTCCCCTCCAGGGCCACAGGCCCAGGAAGGCTGCGCCAGAGGCCATACAGCATGCCAGCCATCCCCACCCCTCGAGCAGAGCGACCATGTGCTTGCCTGCCCCGCCCTTGGGGCGGACCAGCCGGCCCAGGGAGGGAGTGTGGAGCCCAGCTTCTGGCCCAGAGTGGCCCTGCCCCCTCCAGGACCAGCAGTGCAGGGGCTCACCCAGCTGGTGGCCCCCCACGATTTGGGGACTCCTGGGCATGGGCCCCAAAGGCCCATGCAATAGTCTGCTGCTGCACACACAATATATTTTTATATGTTCTCTTTTAAGAGTATACCTGCATTTTGTAGGCGTATTAGAATAAAGACTATTTTCAAGGTGGGAGACAATGGCCAGAAACTCAAGGAGGGAAAGAGACTGTGGATGAGGCCAGAAGTTGAAGCAGAGAGGAAGTGTGTGTATGGGTTTTTTTTTTTTTTTTTTAAAGCTACATGTTTAAAGCTTAGTGAATGAATTGTGGATTTTTTTTTCTTTGTACTACCAGGCCTACAGTCCAAGTTTTGGATCCTGGCACTTGAAATCTAACTTGATATTTGTTTGGTATATGCACCACTATCATAAATGTTCTCTGAAGAAATTCTTCTCTCTGATAAATTTGTGCAATCCCACTATTTTCAGCAAACCTAATAGTCCCTTTTTGGAATAGAGACACATTTAAGAAAGTGTTTAAAGTCATGAAACAGTTTTCATTTCTGTGCATCATTTAGGTGATTGTTGATTTTAAATTTGCATAATTTTTTCACTCAAATTGTATTCTTGTGTATTTTGAGTGAAATCCTCACTCCCATTGAAGCCAGTGAGATTTTTCCCATTATCGGTTCAACCAGGATTTCATGCATAGACTTTTTTTCTGAAAAATATCTGAACTAACAGCAGAAGTTGCACAATTTTATTGCATTGGCTGTGATACTATATTATGATGATGATGGTGACAGTATTTATGTAACAGGCTAGAGCACAAATGAGATTTTTTTGAAACGTGGTTTCAGTCAACAGATGACAAAACTAGGTTTTTTGCATTTCTGAAGTTACGTGGATATCCTTTCTGAAAGAGATGATGTATTGCTAACTCTTATGAGCGATTGCAGCTAAAAGTGGCGATAGACTTGGTAATGAATGTACATTCAATTAATGCTGAGCATTTTAGGTGCTATTCTTTTGTATATCCAGTCACTTTGTATTGCCTACTATGAATAGTACATTGGAGGAACAAAGAGAAAGTGTGGGGGCAGGGGAAATAAAACCTTTTTAATTTCAACAAGAACTCTAAACATCATAGAATCCTAGGACCGGAAAGGACCTCAACAAGTTCTCTAACCGAGTCCCCTACACTCTTGGTAGAACTCATGGCAAAAGTGTTATCTAGATGCCAGTTTGTTTCTTTAAAATCGCTACTTGTTCACTGAGAAACCTCATAGGCAGACTGTATTCCAACCAGAAATATATTCTATAATTATCAATTGATTATCCATTAATTATATTGTTCAGTCACATAGTTTAATGCCTTTAGTTTGTCCATCCTTAAATGATTGATGAGCTTTGATGAAGAGTCAGTGTCATCCTAATTAAATCACAGAATTTACCTGATTTAAGACTAGTCTGGGCAGAAAGAGACCAGCCGTAGCAGATTGATTAATGAAGGATTATCTGTGGGCTAAAGCTCTGGTACATTGTGTGCGTGCTTTACTATTCTCTATTTTGCTTAAGCTTAGTTTTTGTATACATTAGGATATGTCAGAATATTGTACATGTATTGTTATGTGCTCTGTTGTTTGCTAATATAAAATCATTTCTTTGCGTAAAATCGTTCTGGTATAAATTAAATATTAGATTAATCTGTGTGGTAAGACCAGCTCTTGGTTTGAGACTAATAACTTTCATTATTAACTATTTATGTAACATTAGATGGACGAATATGGCATTTTACAGTAAGTCCATTGTCCTGAAAACAGAACTGTAGTTAGAAATGGTCATTCAAGGATGGGCTCCCACATGAGGATTTCCAGAACAGCCTATAGAAAATGTCTAAAACAGTGTAGCCCTTCCTCATTCCAGCTTTCATATTTCCTTCTATCTCTTTGGGTCTCTTTCCCTCGTACATAAGGCCCTACCAGTTTCATGGAGGTGAAAAACATGTCATAGACAATGAAATAAACCCTTTGCTGTAAAATCTGATCTCTGATGGAGCTCTGGGGGCTCTAGCTGCTAGTCCCAGCTGGGCTGGGGAGGGACAGTGCTTCTCTTTCCCCTGCATGGACACTCCTAAGTAGGGAGATCAGACTCCCTTGTGGAGGCAGCACAGAAGTGAGGGTGTCTCACTTCTATGCTGCAGCTGAGGGAGGTACCTGATCTCCCCCAAGAGCAGTCAGGCAGGGGGAAGAGTAAGCCCTATTGATCCCCAGCCCAGCTGGGAGTTAAGCTTGGGACTTTTGCCATATGGCTTTTGTCACAGCATCAGGGTTTCCAGGCTCAGGCACCAGCTTCTGATGGGGCTGAGGCAACCCAGCTCCAGGCTTCAGTCTTCTGGCTTCTGCTGGGGGCTTGGGACACCCAAATTGGCTGGGTCCCCTAGGCATAGGCATGTGCGTTAATCCATCACTGAGCAAGACAAGTGGCTAGGAGCCCCAGGCACTCCCAGGAGCATGGGGGATATTGACCCATTTCCACCTCCAAAGTCTCTGATGGCAGCACAGAAGTGAGGGTGGCAATCCTGTGACCCCACCACCAGCATTTTGTAATCCTCCCCCAAACAGCTTTTTAAATCATGACTCCACAGTTACAACACTGTGTAATTTCAGATGTAAACATCTGAGAATATGAAATTAACTAATTTTCAAATCCTATGATTGTGAAATTGACTGGAATGGACTGTGAATTTGGTAGGGCCCTACCCATAGGTCAGTAACCATCATCAAACTCCTATCATCCTTGGGATGTGAAACTCTGTAATCTCATCCCATACTCTGTCAGAAACAAGAATAAGACCAGAAGCTAATAATTTCTCACCTGTATGAGACTTCCAACCCTTTCAATACAACCCTGCTTTTTAAGTCCCCTCCTGCTGGTTCTAGGAAGGGGCCTCATATGGTTCAGAAAATACCATTCCTAGGGTAATGGACAAAGTTTAAGTAAAAAGTAGGAAGAACGTTTCTTTAACTGCATTCTAAGAGTTCAAACATCAGACTGATCTCCCCTCATACTTCCTGTCTATTTCATTGCTCAATCCATGTAAGAAACTCACCCCCATAGACAAGGGCCTTCTACCACGTTACCTCTGAATAAAAAAGCCCATATTAATTACAAATTCTTGGTTAGCTCTCTGCAAGCATGATCCATATGTATCAGACACGACCCATATATATCAGACACTTGATTTAATTATACCATAAAAACTACCTATGCTTAGTTGTTTTGGTTTTTTAATTTTTGTCATTCTAATTTAAATAAATGTGTCTGAAACCTTGGTATATTTATGTGATGATACAGGTGAGCCAAGTTATTACCTTTTGATCTAGTATCTGCTCTCTTCTGCTTCCTTATCTTTGGTTTCTTTGAGGACTGGAATTTATCAATGTCTATAGTTCAAACACACAATGTAACCATTTTTTCATTTTGTATAGGTAAAATCATTGTAAGAATTATCAAGGTTCGTCAAGCAACCGCAAAGTTGCAAACATGAATGAACAAGTCTAATGTTGATAAGCAGATTTTTTTAAATTCTGTAATTTTAGCTGTATTTATTTTTGTCTTTTATCTGTACATTTCATTTTCATTGTGGATGAAAAGAATTCTTCTGCTATAGATAGCTATGTTTGGCAATAAGGATTTTGTCATGAAGTATGTCCCCTTAATATTTTTATTATTCCTTCACACTGGTGTGGTCTTTTCAATGTCAGCTGTATGCTTCTGATGTTGTGATGAGGATTTTCTAAAAAGATTGTACAAACTTTTCTTATATGTTTTATCTAATAAAACATTTACAACAGGATCTGAACTACTTTTGGCAGCTGCAAGACAAATAAGGAAGTTTTTTATTTCCACTAAGTAGTTCATCCTTTTGCAGTCTTCACTAACAGGCACTGCATAAAAAATTGGCTTGAAAATATGATATGGAAGAAAGCAGACAGTTAATATAAGCTGGATGACAAAAATGTTTCTTTTGACTGTACTGTAAATTAGATGTTTCTTTCTAATGCAAGTATTTTTCTGTATTCTCCTCAGATGATTGACAAGGGAATAGTATGAGAATAATACTTCTATGAAAAACAAAAAAAACCATGCAGTAGCAATAAGAAATGTGATCTTTGCAGTGAGTTCACCATATTCTGTCTTCCAGTGGTAGCATCTATCAATTTGTTCTTCATTAGCCTGTACAGCATAATCATATATTATAACTGGTACAATTACGCCCAGTACAATGATCCATATACTGGTGCACAAATATTTAGCAAATTTTGGCTGACGAAACTTTTTCAGTAGACATTTGTAAAAGAAGTTTTCGTTAACTGATGGAGAATATTTTGTGTGGTCATTATATTTCATCACTGTTGCATACTGACTTACAGCAGTCCAACATAATATTGTAATGCTGACATACATACTAGTGTGCAAAATTGGAGTTCCAAAATAAATTACTATTTTACATAGCGTGGATTCATACTCCCACTGATAGCCATCAGCAAAATAAGCAGAAAGAATAGGCATAGTAATGCACACAAGTAAATTTGCAATAACCAGATTCATCAGGTAGATGTTCTGCGTTCTCTTTGTAGCAATGTGCTTTGAAAATATCCAGCCAGTGAGAATGTTTCCAAAACTGCCTGTAGTAAATAGGAGAGAATAGATGACTGGCAGAGCTACTGTAGAAGCCGATGACGGTTGAAGATGACATGTTGAATTTCTCATTAATCCCAGGTTTTCGTGAATAAATGCCCACTGAGCTGAAACACAGTTGCAGGAGTTATTTTCATCTGTAATCTGTATTTAATGTCTCTCATATTTACTGCTTTCATAATTTTGCTAGCAATTCCTTTTCCTTCCCTCAGACTCCTGAATATTTATTATCCCGCAGTAAGCCTTCTGGAAGTTATTATCTTGACACTTTTCAAGATGGTGGAATTAGAATTTCTTTCTGAATGAACATGAAACTTTTGCACATGGATCCAGGTGTTGTACAAAAATACTAAACATACAAGGTGTTGGATGCCTAAATCCTGAATTCAATAATATAGTGCATGGAGAGTCAGACACCCTGGAATTTTAATCCAAATTCTGACAACTCATCTTGGACTAGGTCTCAAATCTCTCCATATCTCAATATCCTGAATTATAAATGGGCAGTAATCTGCTTCTAGAGAATTTTGATGCTGTCAAATCAAAGATGTTAAATAAATGTAAAGTAATATTTTGATTGTGAAAATGCAGAATAGAACTCACTTGCTTCCATGCAAATAAGTATTGGAGATGTACTCAGTAGTGACAGCATGTCTTTCTGCCATTTAAACTGGCGTTTCAGCTTGCTAGTGTGAAGGAAAGAGGGAATGGTTGGAGATAGCTATCATTTCCTTCATGCACATCTTAGTTAGTAATGAACTAGATCCCTACTGATATTTTATGAATTGATGGGAAAATTTCAAACACATTCCAAATTAATAAATAAAAAAATGTATATTTAAAATCCGTTATAAGAAAGAGTTGAGTAGAGAGAAGATTCTGCATAAACATAAAAAGGTGCAAAAGAAAGATGCAGAAAGCCAAATATACAATGTGAGAAAACAAAAAAGTTTCCAAGGTCTTATTTAAAAATGATGTGGTGCAAAACTCCTCACAGCCATATTTCTCAAATGAAACATTAGCTTTAGTGTAACTTGTTCAGTTTAGTGTCTGTTAATGCTATCTGGATTGTTAAAGAATCTGAGCTAAATTATGCTGTTAAAAGTGAAGGAAATCTAGAGTAACTACCAAAGTCAATAGCCCACAGTCTGTCTAATACTGATGTTTTTTGAATGTTCAAGTGAAAATTAAACAAGAAATTAACAAGCTTACCTATGAAAACTGCAAGTATCTTCCACTTCAAAGACCAAACGTATCTGTTTGAGAGCTTTCCTTTTCAGTGCAACCCACTGTCTGAAACCACCCTCTCCCTCTGCAAAAATAACTAAATAGAGTTTTATCAGTTTATTACAGAAGTGGGCGGGTGAAGTTCCGTGGCCTGTATTGTGCAGGAGGTCAGACTAAATGTTCATTTTGGTCCCTTCTCACCTTAGATTCTATGAGTCTGATTTCTCAGAATTTGTTTTAGCTGAAGTTAAGACCAACTTTCTATTTAAAGCTTGACTTTCCTAAGTGCTCTAAAACACTCAGGGTTACTTTTATTGCCTTGAATTTTGTGAGCCTCATGGAGGCACGGAGTAGAGGTAGTAATCCAAATCTGGGGTCATTTGACCAACGGATTCTTGAGAAAGTCTGTCCTCAGCTGTCCATTGGAGCTGATATCAGACATGTTGGAAGCATGCCCCAAGACAACAATGGGGATGTGCATTTAAGAAATGGGCTTGCTTGATCCGTATCACGACGTTTCTTAAAGTTGAGGTATTATACCCATATCTTTCCCCCTACCCTGAGGATCAGAGTCAAACTATGGCTTTGATTTTGACACAAACATCTCATTCACTTGAGTTATGCGCAAAAAGTGCATGACAACTACTGCTCCTTTGGGTGGGTCAGTACCTTTGCCAAAGAGTTTAACTCTCATTTTAGCCTTGTGCCGTGGTAAACTGATAACTCTGAGCATGCATGGTACAGAGGAGCAAAGAGGCTTGTAGCCTCAAAAATGTCACTGAAGCTGGATAACTCAATGGGATAAGCATTAAGTTTTTTATCCTGATTCTCACCCCATTCCCTGTCTAGTCTCAAGACCTCTGTAGGGCAGAAATCTGGAAAAGGTATAAAGGCATGTTACTAAAATCTGTTCTCCGTCAAGGATCAGGGTCAGTTTTGGGGGAATGTAATAAAAGTATTTTGAATGGAAGCAGATTAAACATGCAAATGTTTTCTGGGAAGGGGAGAATGTGGGGATAGGTTTTGGTACTGTAGCAAGGAGAAGGGAATAAATGAGGGTGGTTGGCAGGGGAAGGAGGAGAAGGGATGGGTTTTAAGGAGTGAGGGTTAGGAGGAATAGGAGGGCAGGGACACTTGAAAGGATGAGATGGGATGAGTGGCAGGAGGGCTGGAGAGAAGAGGGGTAAGGGTACCTGTCAGTCTGATATTCTCAACTCTATCTAGGGGGCTCTCTCTCTCAGTGGGGGAAGAGGTCTGAACCCCTCCCCTTCCCTTCATGTGTATGTGCTGGGATCTGGGGGTCCTACCCATCAACAGTGGTCTGTCCCTCCTCATGTGAATCAGGTTTGAGTTGGGGGGAGCTTGCCCTTCTCCCCACCCCTCGTGAGCTGGGATGCAGGGAAGCCCTCTCTCTCTCTCTCTCTCTCTCTCTCTCAATGGTGAGAACAGGTTTGCCAGGAGCAGGCAACAAGAGCACACTGCTGAGACTCAATTGAGCAGTTGAAGATGGGCATGCCTGACGAATACCACAGGCTTTCTCTAGGTCAGCTGACTCAGGCTTATGGTACTTGCTGTGGGGTTCTAAAACTGGGGTGTAAATTTTCAGGCTTTACCTGCAGACCAGGCTCTGGGACCCTTCCCCCTCAGCCCATGCCCAAAAATCTAACCTGGTGAGGAGGGCTTTAAACTAGGTCCGAAGGGGGAAGATGACCAACACCCACAGGTAAGTGAAACTGAGGGAAACCTGGGGGAAGGGATGGAACTTGGGGGATGCTGGGGCTGTAACAGCAGGAATAAAAGAGGGGGTAGTTGGAACTGGGGGCAGGGGTCAAATAATTGTTTATTTCTTGATAAAGTTATAATACCTCAGGTGAGTGGGGAAGGACGACACCGGAAGAAATTGCAAGGGGGAAGATGCGACAGGAGGGAGAATCGACAGGGCAAAGTAGGGCAATGGGCCCGGTATCTTAGGTGCCTGTACACAAATGCGAGGAGCCTGGGAAACAAGCAGGAAGAATTGGTAGTACTGGCACAGACAAGGAACTATGATATAATTGGAATAACAGAAACGTGGTGGGATAACTTGCATGACTGGAGCACTGCCATGGATGGATATAAATTGTTCAGGAAGGACAGGCAGGGAAAAAGGGGGGGAGGAGTAGCGTTATATGTAAAAGAGCTGTACGACTGCTCGGAGCTTCACTATGAAAGTGGAAACAAGATGGTTGAAAGCTTGTGGGTTAAGTTTAGGGGAGAATGCAACAAGGGGGATGTTGTGGTGGGTGTCTGCTACAGACCGCCAGACCAGAAAGAGGAGGTGGATGAGGCGTTCTATGGACAACTAACAGAAGTTTCCAGATCGTCGCAGGCCCTGGTTCTTATGGGGGACTTCAATTATCCTGATGTCTGCTGGGAAGATAATACAGCAGTGCACAGGCAATCCAGGAAGTTTTTGGAGAATATTGAGGACAACTTCCTAGTACAAATGCTGGAGGAACCAACTAGGGGCCTTGCACCTCTAGACCTATTGCTCACAAACAGAGAAGAATTGATCGGGGAAGTAGAAGTAAATGGCAACCTGGGCAGCAGCGACCATGAGACGGTAGAGTTCAGGATCCTGATCAATGGAAGGAAGGAAAGAAGCAGAACACACACCCTGGACTTCAGAAAAGCAGATTTTGGCTCCCTTAGGGAGCTGATGGGCAGGGTCCCATGGGAAGCTGATCTGAAGGGGAAAGGTGTCCAAGACAGCTGGCTGTATTTTAAAGAAACCCTGTTAAAGGCACAGGAAGATAACATTCCGATGTGCAGAAAGAACAGCAAATGTGGACGGCGACCAGCGTGGCTTAGCAGGGAACTCTGCGGGGAGCTGAAACATAAAAGGGAAGCTTACAAGAAGTGGAAGCTTGGACAGATGACAAGGGAGGCGTATAAAGATATTGCTCGGGACTGCAGGGATCAAATCAGAAAGGCCAAAGGACAATTGGAGTTGCAGCTAGCAAGAGATGTGAAGGATAACAGAAAGGGATTCTATAAGTATATCAGCAACAAGAAAAGGATCAGAGGTGGTGTAGGTCCCTTACTGAATGGGGCAGGCATCCTCGTGGAGGATGATGCGGAAAAGGCTGAAGTACTCAATGCTTTTTTTACTTCAGTCTTCACAGGGAGGGCCAGCTCCCAGGCTACTACACGGGGTAACGCGGACTGGAGAGAAGAGTGGCCCTCAGTGATGGAAAGTCAGGTTAGGGAACACTTAATGAAACTGGAAGTGCACAAGTCCATGGGGCCGGATGAACTGCATCCGAGGGTGCTGAGGGAGTTGGGGGAAGTGATTGCAGAGCCGCTGGCCATTATCTTTGAGAACTCGTGGCGAACGGGGGTGGTCCCGGAGGATTGGAAAAAGGCAAATATAGTACCTATCTTTAAGAAAGGGAAAAAGGAGGATCCGGGGAACTACAGACCGGTCAGCCTCACCTCAATCCCTGGGAAAATCATGGAGCAGGTCCTCAAGGAATCCATCCTGAAACACTTGGAGGAAAATAGAGTGATCAGGAACAGTCAACATGGATTCACCAAGGGCAAATCGTGCCTGACCAACCTGATTTCCTTCTATGATGAGATGACTGGATTTGTGGATGCGGGAAGAGCCGTTGACGTGATATACCTTGACTTTAGCAAGGCTTTTGATACGGTTTCCCACAGCATTCTCGTTGGCAAGTTAAGGAAGTATGGGTTGGATGAGTGGACCGTAAGGTGGATCGAAAACTGGTTAGATCAACGGGCTCAGCGGGTAGGAATCAATGGCTCGATGTCTGGTTGGCAACCGGTAACGAGTGGAGTGCCCCAGGGGTCGGTCCTGGGGCCGGTTCTATTCAACATCTTCATTAATGATCTTGATGATGGAATAGACTGCGTGCTTAGTAAGTTTGCGGATGACACCAAGTTGGGGGGAATGGTAGATACTCTGGAGGGCAGGGACAGGATCCAGAGAGACTTGGACAAATTGGAACAGTGGGCCGAAAGAAACCTCATGAGGTTCAACAAAGACAAGTGCAAAGTCCTGCACTTAGGACGGAAAAATCCCATGCACTGCTACAGGCTGGGGACCGATCAGCTAAGTAGCAGCGCTGTAGAAAAGGACCTGGGAGTTATGGTGGACGGGAAGATGAATATGAGCCAACAGTGTGCCCTTGTTGCCAAAAAGGCCAATGGCATATTAGGCTGCATCAGTAGGAGTATTGCCAGCAGATCGAGGGATGTGATAATTCCCCTCTATTCGACACTGGTCAGGCCGCATCTGGAATACTGTGTCCAGTTTTGGGCTCCCCACTACAGAAAGGATGTGGACAAATTAGAAAGAGTCCAGCGGAGGGCAACAAAAATGATTAGGGGGCTGGGGCACATGACTTATGAGGAGAGACTGAAGGAACTAGGCTTATTTAGTCTACAGAAGAGAAGACTGAGGGGAGATTTGATAGCAACCTTCAACTACTTGAAGGGTTGCTCCAAAGAGGAGGGAGCTAGGCTGTTCTCGAGGGTAACAGAGGACAGAACAAGGAGCAATGGTTTCAAATTACAGCTGGGGAGGTCAAGGTTGGATATTAGGAAAAACTTTCTCACGAGGAGGGTGGTGAAGCATTGGAATGGGCTATCTAGGGAGGTGGTAGAATCTTCATCTTTGGAGATTTTTAAGGCTCGGTTAGACAAAACTCTGGCTGGGATAATTTAGGGGGAGTGGTCCTGCTTTTTAGCAGGGGGTTGGACTAGATGACCTCGTGAGGTCCCTTCCAACCCTATTATTCTATGATTCTATGATTCTATGATTCTATGATCTACACTGCAGTTTTACAGCCTGAGCCCAAGACAGCAGACTTGGGCCAGTCACAGGTGTTGAATTGCTTTGTAGATCTACACTGTGTACCCTGGGATCTGGGAGTGTCTGAACCCCTCTCCATACCCCCCCTGTGTGAGCTAGAATCGAATAATTACTGTGAAATACCTGTTAAAACTGTATCCCTAGTAATTTTATATGGCAATACAAATTTAAAATAAAATATACATGAATAATGTATAATACTCACGATCAGTGGGAAGGTGGCAGATTCTCTGCCAGACAAGGACCTTGAAGTTTGGAGTGAGTTCAGTCAAAGCAAGGTGGAAGCAATTGAACAGATAATTATGAGTCAAAATGGCATGATGATGCTATTTAATGTTCATTGTTCAGAATGCTGACTCTCACATTTAGGTCAAGCCAAACATAGTTGTGATGTTAAATGTTACCTTCCTCAAGTATGGTTACTTGGGGTGCATCTACACTGGCAACTTAGGTCAACTTAAGGAGACTTAAGTCAACCTAAACAAAGCCATGTCCACACTGGGCTTTTCTTAAGTCCACTTAAGCATTTCCTTAAGTCGACTTAAGGAAAGTTT
Organism: Pelusios castaneus; assembly: GCA_007922175.1. Classification (NCBI taxonomy): domain Eukaryota; kingdom Metazoa; phylum Chordata; order Testudines; family Pelomedusidae; genus Pelusios; species Pelusios castaneus. Next base: position 17,419,242 of record ML685798.1, on the reverse strand, counting down.
AAGTCGACTTAGTAATGCCTGGTTTTAGGTCCACGTAAGCCTTAAGTTGACTTAAAGCGTTAGTCCCTTGTTGACCTTATTATGTCTACACTAGAAAACTTAAGTTGACTTTTCTGATGTAGACATAGCCTTGGAGTCAGGGGCGTTGCTGGATAGCAAAAAGATCCAGGGCTGTGGCCCCCAGCCCACCCCATGTTAGGCCCCCCCCCCCAGCTAGGCCACACCCCTAGAAAGAAGAGAAGGGAAAGAAAGAAGGAAGAAAAAGAAGGAAAGAAAGAAAAGGAGGAAAGAAAAAGGAGAAAAGGAAAAGAAAAGAAAGTGACAAGGCAGCCCCAGAGGAGCTCTGCCGCTGGGCTCGGACTCGGGGGGGCCGCAGGGGCTGCCGTGGCAAAGCAGCAGCCCCGGAGGAGACCAGCAGTGGGGTCAGGAGGCTGCCAGGCTGTGCAGGGGTCCCGGAAGCCTGCGCAGGTGTAGCAGCCACACACCCGCGCACGTTACAGGGAACACTGCTTCCTGGCCTGCCCGGCCTCTACCGGCTCCCCAACCCGCCCCACCTTCCCAGTCCCAGCTCCCCAGCACTCCCCCGCCCGTCCCCCAACTTACCTGGCTGGAGAGCTGCAAGGGCATCCGCTGTTGGGCTGGCCCCCATTCCCCATCGGCTGCCCGGCCCCTGGCCCCCAGTTTCCCATCAGCTCCCTGGCCCACGCAGCCCTCCCAGCCCCCAGTTTCCCATCGGCTCCCCAGCCCACCCAGCTTCCCCGGTCCCAGCTTCCCCCCACACGTCCCCCAACTTACCTGGCCGGAGAGCTGCAGGGGCGTCCAGCGTTGGGCTGGCCAGGAGGCCGCTCCCGCCCTGAACATGGTCTTTTGGAGCATGCTCAGGGCGGGAGATTTGAAAACTCCCCAGCCCGGCTGGCAGCCGCTGCTCCCAGCTGAGCAGCAGCCTGCCTGCAGGGCAGAGCAGAACATGCATTCCGCTGGAGTTTTCTGGGTTCCTGGGCCCCGGAATAGATTCGGGGCTCAGGCTTTTCTACCCAGGTCCAGCGCCCTGCCAGCTCGACGACAACGACGCCTCTGCTTGGAGTCTAGCACAACAGTTGCCCAGAAAGTTGTAAGTTTAGTTTGCTGCCCCATAAGCACTTCATTCACTTATAAATCAGTAAACTTTAGCTGTAGGTTTTCTTGTTTAACATCTGAAATGGATGCTTTTGCTTGAGCACACAAATTGCCATTTGCTTTTACCACAGATGGGTTCCTGGCAAACAGGATGATGTCTTTTTAACACTTTAAATTCTTGGAACCTCTGCTGGAAATTTTGAAGAAGTCAGTCCAGAAATGACACCATCTTGCTCCCATGTGCAGTGTTCTGGCAGCTTTGCAGTGTTGGGAAATGAAGCTTCTTCCCAGTTCCCAAATCACTTTTGAAAAGACTGTTTGTTTTCAGATGAAATGACACTGTTGTGGAGATCTACTACTATGGAATTTGGCCCCGGTAGCTTTAAGTTGAAATAATGTAAGTAGCCTGTCAAATCAACAAGGAAGGCCAGAGTGCTCAGACTTGTGGCATCCCTCAAACATGTGTGTACCTCTTTTGCTTTTTTCCCTGGTAGTTTGGGTAGATATTCTTCTACCTGAACTCAAGTTTCCCACTGCATTTGTATTACTTGCCCTCTGCTCAGCCAGCAGATGTCATTATCAACCAAAAGCTCATCATAATTGTCAGGTAATTCTGATAAAAGGCTTTTCAGCAGTCTGTATTAGAGTGCTAACTTGGACTGAAGGAAGTTGGCAAGTTTCATCACCCATTGACATTACGTTATCATACTCATCGTTAAGTTTTGCACAATGGGCAGTTAGACTGCCAACAGTAAGAAAACTTATTGGGGTTCAGATCTTGCATATATTTCACAAGCCCTCGATGAGTACCGAATGTGGCAGGAGGATCATCTGTTGCCACTGACACAATCTGAGTCATGTCAGAACTTTTATTAAACAAAAAAGTTTGAACAGATTTAAACCAATCCTCACCTGATGTGTGTATGTGTCATCAGGGACAACAAATGCTCCACAAATTTCTCTCCATCAAAAAGTATCCAAAGGCGTCAACAACGTCTTACTGTCCACATCTATAAAAGGTTTCCTGTGTTTTGCCATTGCCCACGTACACCTAAGTGACGCTTCAGTTGCCTTTTCTTGAGCGCAAATAACCTTAGAAATAGTTGTGCTTTGAAAATATCTGTCTTTTAATGAAGTGATTTTGTCTGATCCTAAACAGGAGCCTGATGGATATTTGGGGTCAAAATCCATGTGCCTTGTTTCAAGTGCCTTTTGACGTTCCCATGTTTAGCAACAGTCACTATACTAGAGAACATATGAGTCTAGCCTATGGACAGTGTGGCAAAATAAAACAGTAAGCTTTTGTCCACTCTTCTTTAAATGAATGGTTTTTTATGTCAACTTTCCTTTTTACTGCAAACGTAAGTGCTGTTAAACATGAAAAGCATCAGGGGTGGGACTACAGCTTTTAACAGTGTCAAAGAGCTATGAAAATACTGAGACACAGCAGGGCGAGGGGGCAGACAGAGAATGTTAGAAGGGTGATATACAAGCTCTAGAATGATTTGGGCCTTGTTCCTTGTGAACTGGAGGAAGGTTAATTAGGAGAATCTGATGCCAGTTAAGACCCAGCCAGGAGCCTGATTAAAAATCCCCTGCTCCAGTCAGGCAGCTGGGGAGAGGAAGGAGAGATGGTCAGAGAGATGGAGGGTATTAAGGTGATGGACAAGAAATACAAGAGAAGCAGGTGAATGGGAAGCTTGGGAGGGAGGAGGTTTGCCAGATGATCCCCAGAATCTGAAAGGACATGGTGGGGTGGGGGGAAGTAGCCCAGGGGAAAGTATCAGTCAGAAGCGCTGGTGGCAGTGCATAGCTGCTACTACTAGGGCCCCGGGCTGGGATCCAGAGAAGTGGGTGGGCCTAAGTCCCTTCCCCCTCCCCTCCTGCCCTATAGGGCATTACCACGCTGACCAACACCTGGAAATAGGGGCAATGCAGGGCACCTGATGCTTCATGAAAAAGAAGAATGGAGGACCCACAGTAGCTGAGCCAGTGATTTGTCACATGTGGTGTCAAGCGTGGAATTCTGCACAGTGGACTTAAACGAGGGATAGCCAAAAACATCCTGTTCCCAAAGTGGACGATGTGGTCAAGACCCTACTTCAGGCCATGGCAGCCCAACAGCAGGTAACCCAGATCCGGGTAGTAGCTATGATGGGACCCCAGGCCAGCAACTGCCTGCAGAAAATGATGTGGGAGGACCATGTGGAGGTTTACCTTCTGTCCTGAAAGGACAGCCCTACAGAGGTCTTCGCCCCAAGATCAATATGCAGGAATATTTACCCCGTTCTTATGTGGGGAGGCCGTGAAAGCTTACTATGATAAAGCTGCAGAAGCTGTGGAGGACTCAGCTGAAGGCAGAGCTTCTGGTCAGGTCTGGAGTAACTGTGGCAGTGCAAGCCCAGAAGTTTTGTGAGTGGTGGTATAGGCTAGGACAAGGTGCCGTGTTCGCAATTGTTTGACCTGATCCACTTAGCCCAGAAATTGGTTATGCCCTGAGGTCCTCAGTTGCAAGAAAATGACGGAACACTATCAATACATGAAGGGGTTACCACCACACCTCCAAGCCTGGCATGGTCAGAATGACCCATCCACCTCTGAAATGTTGGTTGCCGTCATGAAGAGACAGCTGGCAGACCATGAACTGTTCCAGTCTCCCAGAGAAATACATGGCTGGCCTGCAAGCTAGGCCCCACCCCAAAGTCCCGGACTATCGGGATCTCCAATAGAGATGGAACTGAGAGGAAGGATGGTGAGGAATGACGTAAGACTGTGAAAGCATCTGGATATTTGGGGAGAGATGGCTGGAGTGGCAGACCACGTAACCTAAGGCAGAGGATAGTGTCTAGGATGAAGGACTGGTTCTATGAGTGTGGAGAATTAGAGCGCACAGCAGCCCAGTGTTCTAACAGGGAGGAGCCTGTGTAATGTAATATGAGGGATCAAAGGGAACATTGGAGCTTAATCGGTCTGGAAGTGGTTACAACAGCCCTTCATGGGTACACAGGCCAATAAAAATTAATGGCATTGAAACCATATCACTGGTAGATTCCTGGAGTGCTATCACATTGGTCTTATGGAAATTAATGGGGCCAAATGCACGGGGGTAATGTGCATTCACAGCACTGTAATTTTTTTTAGGAGCATGTAAGGCCAGTTAAGACCCAGGCATGGGCCTGATGAAAATTCCTGCTCTAGTCAGGCAGCTGGGTTGATGAAGGAGAGCTGGCGGGAGAGTTGGAGGAATTTGCCTATGAATGGGTAAGAAATACAAGAAAACCAGGTGAAGGAGAAGGCTTCCCTGCCAAACCCGAGAAGCTAAAAGGATAGAGGGGGAAAGTAGCCTAGGGGACGGTAGCAGCCGGAAGTGCTGATGGCAGTGCATCGCCGCTAATATTAGTACCCCTGGACTGAGATCCAGAGAAGTGGGCAGGCCCAGGTCCCTTCCCCCCTCCCTCTTATGGCACAGGGCATTACCAGGCTGGCCAATGCCTGAAAATAGGGGCCATGCAGGGCACTCTGACACTCCACAGAAAAGAAAAGTGCAGGACCCACAGTAGCTGAGCTGACGATTTGTCACAATACTGTTTTTTATTGGCAAAAATTTACGATAGTTCAGATTAAGCAAATTAGGAAGTAAAATGTATTGGAGATAGCACTGTAACAGAATGAGAGGGAGTAGTGGAGGTGAAATCTTTGAGACTGTGGTTATTAAATGTTGACACATTAAATGACATTACGAAATGACAAACTATTAGACCATTTTTAGTCTTTAAATCTTTAACACCACCAATCAGCATTTCCTGTTATTGCTTTCTCAAGCAACATGTAGTACTGCTTGCACAGATACTCCAAATTTTCCCAGCACCAACTTGTTAAATTATCCGCTTATTATAATTTTGGTCATAATGTTTTTCTTCTCTGCAGCTATTAACCATTAAAAACAATGTGTACATTGGGAGAAAATATTCTCCCTTTACACCCATTTGATTTTGTGAATTATGTATTCTAACTGTGCTCAGTAGTGGCGCTGTAGTTAGGGGTTTATCAGCATAGCCAGATATCTTTTTAGATGGTTTACCTGCTTTAATAAAATGAATTCTAGGCTGAAATTTAGTGTATGGAATTTTTTTTTCTGTAAAGGCATTGTTTTAAAGGAGAAAAATCTTTTTTCCATTTTTTTTCAAATATTTATTCCTTAATACAGATTGGGTTATTCAGATTTTTTTTACTTGCTGTTGACACTTAAAAATTGCTGAATTGATATTCTGTGTTCTTTTCACTAATATAGTAGACAGATATGTATATAATTAGAGAAGTTCCTTACTGTAAATTATGATATTTTGCACTTGACAGAAATATGCACCTTCATTTTTAAAAATATGCATTTATGTAGGTTGTAGAGTAGTTAAGTAATTCTTCTCCCTCGAGAGGTGTCCCCGTGGGTGCTCCACCTGAGGTGACGGCGCGCGCTACGCCACTGACGGGAGATTCGAAAGTAGTGGTTGTTGGAGCCACACGTGCGAGACAGCTGTCTCGCGGTGTCCCTCGTCGCTACCTTAGAACGTGCGTGGCTCCAACCGCCCATTCCCTTCTCTACCGCCGGCGTCACTGGCCAGAGACCGGTCCCCTCTCAGAAAATTTTTCCCTCAGCCTTAGTTTTTCGCTTAAAACCCAACCTAATTAGCTTAATTTTAACTGTAAAACTTTTCTCTGTAATTTAATTTAAAAAAAAAACAAAAAACCCTCGCACCCTCTCAGCATGTCGGGCTCGCCCGGCTTCAGGAGGTGCGAGAAGTGCCAAGATGCCATACTGGCCTCAGACGGTCATTCCGTCTGTATTAAATGTCATGGGGAAGGACATATCTCTGACAAATGTCCTCATTGTAAGAACTTGAGTTCAAGGGCCAAAAAGGATAGGGACCTCAGACTCAAGTTGCTATTAATGGAGAAGTCCTTGCGACCAGCTTCAGACCCGGGTCGCGGACACTCTGCCTCCCCGACTCAGCAGTCAGGGAAGAGGCACTTGTCATCCCCACAAGGAGAGTTTAAAAAAAGAAAGCAACTCATTGTCACCAGCAAAGAATCGTGCCAAAGAGGCTGCAGGTTCCTCTGGCACTAAAAGCGACGCCGAATTTAAAAAGAAAGCCGCGACTGCAACAAGCAGCTCCGACTAGGCGGACAAAATGCCCAGCACTCCAAGGGCAGTCCAGGGGTTGGCACCGCAAGCAGGCTCGGCACTGGACAAGCCTCAGAGCCTGGAGACAACAGCTACTGACCTGTCGGAGCCGCAGACAGTGATAACTCAGCAGTCTCCCAGTCAGCTGGAGCCGGTGCAGGAGAATGCTCCCGCGGAACCGCGAGCGTCTTCAGCACCGCAGAGAGCACCTCAGGATAAAGTCTCCACACCGAACTCTGCAAGAAAGAAAACAGAGAACAGAAAGCACGTAGCCACAGTGAGGGATAGATCACCCTCTCCTGAGTTTACTGCTCAACACATCAGAAGGGGACAACAACAACAAGGCAGATCTCCCCGATTCCACAAGTGAAGAAGAGGCAGAGGATGAAATGCTCAGGAACCATCAGGTCTATGACCCTTATTATAGACGACGGTTCATGATGCCATTCCATGACAGGGCACCATACCCTTATTACGAGCAGGGTTGGTATGGCCCTCAACCATCTTACCCTCCTCACTGGTATATGCAGGAGCGATATCCGCCCTATAAGGGAGCAAAGATACGAAATAATAACTCACCTCTAATCAGGATGGATGACCTGCACACTTCCTCCCCACAGTCCCTGTCTCAGGATGAGGAGGAGCAAGACGAAGCTACTCACCTACTTTCCCCACCCCTGAAGGTGTCGTCTGTAGCGGATGAAGTCATTATTCCATCCACATCCTCAGCATCACTGGATGACGCCAAGCAGTTCCAGGAACTATTCAAGAGGGTAGCAGAGTCCATGGAGATTCCATTGTAAGAAGTAACTGAGTCACATCACAAACTTCTCAATATTATGCACACAAGAACAACAACGAGACTAGCATTACCCATGGACAATGCATTGCCAGCGGACTTAATGTGGCAGACTCCTGCATCTATTCCGCCAACTAACAAGAAAGCTGATAGAAGATATTATATATCAGCCAAGAATTCAGAGTACCTCTTTACTCATCCTGCTCCAAAGTCACTAGTTGTGGAAGCAGCAAGTCAGAGAAATAAGCAGCAATATAATAAAATCACTCCATATAACAAGGAGGATAAGAAATTGGATTTATTTGGAAAGAGGGTCTACACATCATCATCCCTTCAAATGCACATATCAAATTATGCAACTCTGCTTGCAAATTACAACCACACAAATTACCTAAAATTAGCAGATTTCATAGAGGTGGTCCCAGAGTCAATGAGATGTCAGTTCCATTCCATAATTAGGGAAGGCCAGCTAATATCTCGAACAGCTACGCAGGCGGCCTTAGACGTAGCCGATATGGCGGCGAGATCAATGGCCACAGAAGTGGTGATGAGGAGATCGGCCTGGTTGCATTTCTCTGACCTTCCACGCCAGCTTCAGACATCAATCGAAGATCTCCCCTTTGACAAAAAGAAGTTGTTCTTTGAAAAGACAGATGACACTATGCATATGTCAAAAGACGACAGAGCTCTACTGAAGACATTTGGCATCTACCCTAATATGACAAGAACACGTTCAAACAGATACCAACCATATAACCCGAGGTTTCAGTACCAATACATGAGCAGGCAGAATTACAGGAGACGGGACCCACCAAGGGGCAGACACCGAGCCCAGAGACGCAGACAGACCGCGGGGCAGTCCAACAGGTCCCAGAACCCCCCGGCCAACCCTCAATTTTGAAAGGTTGGTCGAGGGATCGCCAAACCTCGATCAAATTCCAAGGCATGTATTGATCTTCCATCATCGACTCAGAGCCTTCTACCACGAATGGACGGCGATCACATCAGACAAATGGGCACTGGAGATTGTCAACACCGGGTACACCATTCCATTCAAAACACCTCCAAATCACGTTTCCCCCTCCCCGTCCCTATTCAGGGACACAATTCATGAACATTTACTACTACAGGAGGTGCAGCGCCTACTACATCTAGGTGCAGTAGAAGAAGTCCCGCAAGAGCACAGATGGAAGGGTTTTTACTCCCCCTATTTCCTCATAGAGAAAAGATCAGGGGGATGGAGGCCTATCCTCAATCTCAGAAGGCTCAACAAATTTATAACACAGCAAAGATTCAGAATCACTACATTAACATCGATCATTCCTGCCCTGGAATCAAATGACTGGTTTGCATCTCTCGACCTGCAAGACGCGTACTTTCACATCTCGATTCATCCATCTCATCGAAGATTCCTAAGATTCAGAGTCGGAAACATGCATTACCAATACACGGTCTTGCCTTTCGTTCTCTCAACAGCCCCAAGAACCTTTTCGAAGGTGTTCGCAGTAGTGGCAGCCTGTTTACGGAACCAAGGCGTCATGATCTTTCCCTATTTAGACGATTGCCTCTTGAAGGCACACTCAGAGGAGAAAGCAAAGGACGATCTAGCCCGTATTATCCAACTGTTCCAGAAATTAGGACTCCTCATAAACTGGCAAAAGTCAATCACAGTACCTTCTCAGACCATACTTTTTATAGGGGCAAGACTGGACTCGCAATCAACAAAAGCTTTTCTTCCCCAAGACAGATATGAGGCAATAAGCAATCTCGTAGACATGGTATGCATCGCCCCGACAATAGATGCACTGACCTGCATGAAACTATTAGGCCACATGGCCGCCACCACGGCGGTGGTCGACAATGCACGACTTCATATGAGAACACTACAGCTATGGTCCTCGAAGGTTTTCAAACCACATTGGCACTCAACACACAAAATAATATCAATGCCAATAGACATAAAAAGGTCCCTGCAATGGTGGAAAGTACCCGAAAACCTCCTTTCAGGGGTACCTTTCCGACAGGCAACACCCATCATTTGGATGTCAAACGACGCCTCTCTTGTAGGGTGGGGAGCATGCCTGCACAATGAAACAGCACAAGGAAAATGGACAACAACAGAGCTCAATCTTCACATAAATGTGCTAGAACTTCGTGCGGTTCACAGGGCGTGTGCACATTTCATACAAAGGATCAGAAACACCTGCATACGAGTTATGGCGGACAACATAGCTTGTATGTATTACATAAACAATCAGGGAAGGGCAAGATCTCCCTCGCTTTGTGTAGAAGCTATGGAGATGGTGTCTAGCCCACGGGGTTACCATTTCAGCAACCTATTTACTGGGCGTCCGAAACACAGTGGCCGACACACTCAGCAGGGCCTTCCTGACAGCTCACGAGTGGGAATTAAACCAAAGTGTGTGGGACAGCATATGTCGGCAGTGGGGATATCCGACTATAGATATTTTAGCCACCTATCAGAACCACAAATGCCACCGATTCTATTCGGGAGCGGGAATTGGAAAGGCATCCCTGGGAGATGCTTTCCACAATTCATGGTCAGGCGACCTATTATACGCCTTTCCACCGCTCCCACTCATTCAATAGACTTTGATCAAAATAAGAGATGAACAACCAAGGGCAATAATGATAGCCCCAGTATGGCCACGACGGCCATGGTTCGCCCTTCTATTGGAAATGTCAATTCAACAACTCATCCGCCTCCCGCTCAGACGAGACTTGATTTCTCAGAACAACAGCAAGACCTTGCACCAGAACCTCCACAAAATGCACCTGATGGCCTGGCTACTCCATGGTTCACACGAGAGGAACTCGAATGCTCTGAACCAGTTCAGGAGGTACTATTGAATAGCAGAAAGACATCCACGAGGCGTACTTACCTCCAAAAGTGGATGAGGTATATAGAATGGTGTAGATTGAGACACGTCGACCCTGCCCGGGCGTCCATCCCAGTTATCCTCGATTACTTGTTGCTCCTGAAAAGAACAAAATTATCGAATAGCTTGGTAAAAGTACACCTAGCAGCTATTTCAACCTTCCACTCCAATAGAGGGGTAGGGACTATCTTTTCACATCCTGTCATAAAGAGGTTTCTATCAGGATTACAGAATCTCTATCCGGAAATAAGAGTGCCACCTCCGAGTTGGGACCTCCAGTTGGTCCTTCAAGCGCTTACTGGCCCTCCATTTGAACCCTTGGCACATTGTTCTTTGCTATACCTCTCAATGAAGGTTACCTTTCTAGTAGCAATTATATCAGTGAGAAGAGTAAGCGAATTGGGGGCTTTAATGGCAGAACCTCCCTTCACAGTATTTCATAAGGACAAGGTCACGTTGAGGCCTCACCCAAGATTCATCCCGAAAATTTCCACATCATTTCACTTGAATCAACCTATAGACTTACCTGTATTTTTCCCGAAACCTCACGCCAATCCTGACGAGGCTCGTCTCCATACACTCGATGTCAGACGGGTGATGGCCTTCTATAAAGAGAGAACAAAGTCATTCAGAAGGTCTGAAAGATTATTTGTAGCTATAGCAAACAGGTGTAAGGGCTCAGTACTCTCTTCACAAAGAATATCAAAACTAATATGCACTTGTATTCGAGAAGCCTACAAAGCAAGAGGTGTTCCTGCACCAGCTACGATAAGAGCCCACTCCACCAGGGCGGTGGCGACAACTACGGCCTTTACGAACAATGTCCCAGTTGCTGACATTTGTAGGGCGGTGACTTGGGCCTCACCGCATACCTTCATCAGACACTACGCAATAGATACCATGACTCGAGCAGACGCAAGTCTCAGACAATCAGTCCTAGCTCTAATACATAGATGAGGCTACGAAGCCCTACCTTCCATTTAAGGACGCTGCTTGCTATACACCTCAGGTGGAGCACTCACGGGGACTCCTCTCGAGGGAGAAAGGAAGGTTACTCACCTTGGTGCAGTAACTGAACTTCTTCGAGATGAGAGTCCCCATGGGAGAGTCCCCACCCTCCTCCCTCTCTACTTCAGACCCTTGCAGTGGTATAGGTAGAGAAGGGAATGAGCAGTTGAAACCGCGTGCATTCTAAGGCTATGTACACACTACCTGAGTTTTCGTGCAATAAGCATGTTGTGCAATAAATGGTCCGTGGTTGTTATTGCGCAAGATCGCGTACACACTCGGCGGACTCTAACGGTACAGAGCCCCCCCCCCCTTCTGTTAGCAGTCCTCCAGCAAAGCAAACTGAACTGTGGGTACGTATCCCACAGTTCAACGTATCAGTAATTCGTGATTTGTATCATGGGAAGAAGAAGGGTCGCGCTATGCTGCATGGGATAATTACTCATTTCCCGTCGTGCATTCTGTTACCGATGCTTCCCTGCAGTTGCCACTAGCAACGAGCGCGAAATTCAAACTGAAACGACCGTCTTTACGGAACCTCCCTTTCTGCATCAGCATGGATTCAGCTGTGATCTTGAATGCTGCGTTCAGCATTGTGAACACAGCCCAGATTCTGCTGCAGTATGCCTTTGGCTCTGATTCAGAGCAGGATTATGATGACTCGAGCACGGAGACTGACAGCCTTGAGAACAGCACTGATATTCTGATCAGTTTCGCCAACCAGCTGCACAGCGTGAACCGCCATGTCTGGTCACGGCAGACGAGTACAGACTGGTGGGACCGAATCGTTCTTCAGCTGTGGGATGATGAGCAGTGGCTACAGAACTTTCGAATGCGGAAAGCCACGTTTATGGAACTCTGTCAGGAGCTGGCCCCTGCCCTGCAGCGCAAGGACACGAGAATGAGAGCGGCCATCTCCGTGGAGAAGCGTGTGACTATTGCTCTATGGAAACTGGCGACTCCGGACTGCTACCGCTCGGTCGCAAACCACTTCAGGGTCGGACGGTCCACCGTTGGAGTAGCACTGTCACAAGTATGCAAAGCCATCAACCGTCTCCTGCTAAGGGGGACATGAACCTTGGGAACGTGAGGGAGATCATCGATGGATTTAAGGAGTTGGGCTTCCCGAACTGTGGTGGTGCGATAGATGGAACTCACATCCCTATTCTCGCGCCCTACCATCTCATCTCCGAGTATATTAATCGCAAGGGGTACTTTTCAATAGTTCTTCAGGCACTGGTAGACCACCGTGGTCAGTTTACGGATATAAATGCGGGTTGGTCAGGAAAGGTGCACGATGCACGCATTTTTAGGAACTCTGGACTGTTCCGAAGGCTAGAGGCGGGTACATTTTTTCCAGACAAGAAAATAACGGTGGGGGGTGTTGAGATGCCTGTAGTTATCCTTGGGGACCGCGCCTACCCACTGATGCCTTGGCTTATGAAGCCTTTTACAGGGAAGTTGGATCCTGCAAAGGAGCGCTTTAATTACAGGTTGAGCAGGTGTAGAATGGTTATAGAGTGTGCCTTTGGCCGTTTAAAAGCGCGCTGGAGGTCGCTGTACGGCCGGCTTGACCTACATGAGGACAACATACCAATTGTCATCTCTGCATGTTGTATTCTTCATAATATTTGTGAAAACCGGGGGGAGAGATTTTTTAACTCTTGGACAATGGAGGCGGAACGTCTAGAGTTTGCCTACCAGCAACCGGACACAAGGGGTATCCGGGGGGCGCAGCTTAGGGCAGTACGCATAAGGGAGGCGTTGAAGAATGAGTTCATGAGTGTGGACTGAAAGGCTGTCTTTTACTATTATAAATCACTGCTATCCTTATGTATTGGTTACCTTAGAAGCTCAATAGATATAGAGTGATTGCTTCCTTTTTCTTTTTTTTACTTCTTTCTCACCCCACGCCCAGGGCACACCAAAAATGAAAAACAATAAAGTCAGATTAATTTTAACAATGTCTCAACTTTATTACTATTACAGAAAGGAAACGGTGGCTGTAAGGGGAGGGGGGACTAAAGGTGGGTGTAGGTGCGGGACTCCACGACATAAGTTGGTGGAGGGGTTGAGGTGACGTTATACCATGGGTGTCCATGGGTTTCCAAAAAAGGTTTGTGGGGAGGGTGTTGAGTGGATGTAGGGAATGGCGGATGTGGCTTCGGGGGGGAGGTGTGAGCCTGGAGCAGACCGACCATGGACTTCAGCAAGTTGGTCTGCTCATGAAGAATGCCTATTAGGGCGTCCTTCTGCTTCTCCCTCCTCGCGCTGCTTTCTAGCCTGTCCTGTCTGCACACCCGCCTCCATTCCCTTGTCTCCCTCGCTGATTTTTCATGGGAATGCATCATCTCTTGAAAGATATCTTCCTTGGTCCTGCAAGGCCTCCGCCTTATCTTTCTCAGACGGTCAGCAGCAGCTGTACACTGTCCAGTGAAGGCCGTTCCTGTGCAAAAAAGAAACAGTTTGAATGCCGCTATTGTTCTCACCACGTTCAGGTGCAAAAAACGAAGCTCTCCCTTCACATTCCGAGATTACACGGGTGAAGAAATCCCGGGGGGCTGTAACAAGTTTTCCAAAGCGAGGGACGGGTTGCTGTGAGTAGGTACACGGGACAGTTGAGTATTGCCGCTGATTGTTTGGAACCTGTGTCAGAGATGGCTGCAGTGGAAGCCGATATCACACTGCTTAGAGTGCCTCTGCAAGCAAGAATGCATCTCCTGCATGTGGCTGACTTCCAGCCTGGTCCTTACGCAGCTGGATTGTGCGCGGCTATGGTTCCCGCTGCAGTGCTTGCGAGCTTGAGAGGGAGAGTCTCCCTGAATGGGGGAGGGCAAAGGCTCGCTCTACCATCCAATTTCAAAAGAAGAATTTGGAGATATTTGGAGTACACGTTCAGTGACTTGAAAGTGAACGACTACTTGGCAATCGAGGCATGTATTGATGCGCTTTTCTTTTAAGTCCAGAAATACAAGGGCACACCATTAATGCACATAAAAGAAGAAAGAGAGAAGGAGAACTCTATGCCTTATAGTCATGTACACGCTAAGCTGTAGCTGATAGAATAGAGAGCACTGCAAACATAACTTACTGGAGCTGCCATCGGCTGATTCAGGTGAAGGAGTGCCAAAAGACTCCGTGGAGCTTGTCTCTGCCGGGGTGGCGAATAACTCCTGGCTCCCAATGTCGGTGGCTCCATTGTCGCCGTCCACCTCCTCTTCCTCCTCTGCTTCCTCGTCCACGATTGCATCGTCGCCTTCTGCTGCCTTGTCATTTTCTGCTGCTGTCGCAGAAGTGTCCACGGTCGAGATAGGGGTTGTTGTGGGATCGCCGCCCAGGATCGCCTCCAACTCCTTGTAGAAGCGGCATGTCGCCGGCGCGGACCCGGAGCACCGGTTTGCCTCTCTGGCCCTGTGGAACGTTATCCGAAGCTCCTTCACTTTGGCCCGGCATTGCAGAGTGTCTCTCTCATACCCCTTCTCAATCATCGCCTGAGAAATTTGTCCAAATATGTCGAAATTTCTCCTGCTGCCATGTAATTGTGACTGCACGGTGGACTCTCCCCAGATGCCTATCAAATCCATCACCTCTGCTGTTGTCCAGGCTGGAGCTCGTTTGCTGCGACGCGAGGACATTGCAATCAGAGCACACAGAGGCAGCAGCACTGAACTGCAAGCCAGAAGGGAGAGTGTGGAATTCAAAAATTCGCGGGGCAGAAGGGGAGGTCGGGAAAAATGACGTCACGGCAACAGAGTACAGGGGGAAGTGCAGAAGGGATGGGATTGGAATTGTGGGCCATTTCTGGAGGTTTCGCATTGCGCGGTAAGCGTACACACACGGGCTGTCGCGCGATAACTATTCCGCGTTAGCCCCTACCACGCTCGTTTTGCTGGTTTACATTTTGCGCAACAAGAGGGCTCTTAACACGCAAAAACTGTAAGTTAAGTGTGTACGCTCTGCTTCTTATCGCGCAATAAAGGGCTTTATCGCGCAATAACTTTCTAGTGTGTACAAGGCCTAAGATAGCGACGAGGGACGCCGCGAGACAGTTGTCTCGCGCACGCGGCTCCAGTGACCACTACTTTCGAATCTCCGGTCAGTGGCGCGGCGCGCGCCATCACCTCAGGTGGAGCACCCACGGGGACTCTCATCTCGAAGAAGTTCAGTTACTACACCAAGATGAGTAACCTTCCTATATGGGCTCATAAAATTTCAACAGATACTTCAGTTAAGTATGATATTAAAATGCTTTCGTACAACAATTACCAAAATCTTGATACAATAATGTTTGAAAATGGTGATGGAAAAGGAAAAGTAGACAAGAAATGCAAGTATTTTTATTTATGGCTTCCATTTTCAAAAAAGGAAAATGTGAAAAGAAACCAAAACGTTTATAAAGTTGCTTTGAATATGGAAATTAAAATCAGGGCACAGTTGCATTGATTTTTCTGAAACACAGGGCAGCAGAAATGACAAAGAAAGAATAGTCATAGTTTGCTTCCAGAGGGAGAACAGTTGTTATACATATGAAACAATTACAACTGACATTATATGTAATACTGATGTTACTTAACTGTGATCACATGCTCTAGATAATTTTATTATTAGAATTTTCAAGAAATAAAGAAAGAAAAATACCCCCACAATAAATACCTTAACCAAAATCCACAAAAAAGGGACATTTAAATGAAAGGACACTGTTTGGCATAATAATTTATTCTTACCTATTGTTCACTATTACTAAGTAAAACGTATACAAAATGGACAAAGATTCTAACATGTTTTTTAATTGATTTTAGTTTAGGAAGTCCTGTAAGTGTAGGGCACTAATATGATTTTCTCTCCCAAATTTGAATTAACTGCTGTGGAGCTACTACTTTGACTATGCTTCCAGAAGGACTATTGGATAGCATATGTATGAGTTAACGTAGTATATTTTGTGACTATTAATGCTTTAGTTTTTTAATAAAAAAATGTTGCAGGTTTATTTTATTATTTATCTGAATTGTAGCTGGGCGGGAAACAATTTTGCCATCCCTCAAAGATTTCTGAAATTTGAAGAAAAATTTCCTGAGCCACATCAAGACAAACCTGAGACCTTTAGACGTTTTTCATGAAAAAAACAGAAATCCAACCCAGAGCAGGGTGTGTGTGTGTGTTTCTCTCCCTACCCCCAAGAAATCTTCCAGATGAAACTTTTGTCAAAATAACTGACATTTTCTCACCATCAAAAAATTCCTGACTAGCTCCAGTATGTAGTGCTGTTAGAAGCGGCAGTTCAGCAAAGTACTTAGATGCCTATTTAAATCCCATTATAGTCAAATGCTTTGTTGGCTGAAAATGGAGTGAGGTCTGTTTTTTAAATGTTTTGCCTGTTGGGACCAGAAATGTGTTGACACTGGTCTATTGATTAATATAAATTTATGTTCTAAATTTTATATTTTTCAGTGGCTTTGGTTAATCCAATGTTTTAAATTTTTACCATTCAAAAATTAATGTTAATATATTACTTGATTAATTAAACTGTATGCAAAATGATGGGCATGGGCCAGAAAAGTCTGTTGCATTTTTACTGTCTACAGGAGTGCATGTGCAGGAATATATTATTAGCCACGTCTTTATAACCTGCTAGGTAGTTATTACAAATTCTGAAAATAAAGCCAGCTGTTTGCTGTCCATGGCTGTCCATGTATCTGGTATACATAATATAAGTAAAACAACTTTCCTTAAATATTTGAAAAATTTTCCCAAAGATTCTTGTCTGTCTTTCTCTAAAATTTGTTCTTGGTCTTTGTTTAGTATTCCAGCTTTTACTACTAAATTCAATTTCAAAATTATTCTAGTGAAATTCTGCATGCTGCCCCCAGAGATTTCATTTTATCATACAAGCAAAATAGAGAAACAGAATGCAGGAGAGGGCTATGTTAGTTATGAAAATGCTAACTTCAGAATTCAATTTTACATTTAAACCTCATTTGGAAGTGCTCAAGAAAAGAATTATCTCTGTATTCTCTTACATTGCAATTTAATATGAATTTGGTTTCTTCAAATTATATATATGTGTCCAATACGTTGCTTTGGTAGAGTAACCAGAAATTTTTCCCACATAGAGAATTTTTTGCAGGTTTTGTGAAAAAGAAAGATCAATGTTGTTTTTCACTAGCTTTAGTCATTTATAAAACTAAAATTTAAGTATTGCAGTGAGAATGGAACTCATAATCAAAGGGTAAATTCTGCTCATTGTAGCAGAATTCTCCTTTTGTAAAGCATGAAGACTTGAATTCAAGTTCTGTTTCTGGATAATGCTATAAATGTGCCAATCTTATTTTTAACTGGAGTAAAAATGACTATGCCAATATCACTGAACAGAACTTTGAAGTGGTAGCAGAATGATTTCAAAAGACTGCACAGGCATTCTGTGGGAGGAGGGGGGGTCACCTTCCTCTGTAGCATGGGGCACATGTCACTTGCTGGTGGATTTTTCTGTACCTTGGAGTCTTTAAACCATGATTTGAGAACTTCAGTAACTCAGTCATAAATTGGAGTCTGTTCCTGGACATAAATTGGAGTCTGTTACTGGAGTGGGTGAGTAAGAGTCTGTGGCCTATGTTGTGGAAAAGGTCAGATTTGATTATCATAATGATCCCTTCTGACCGTTAAAGTCCATTAATCTATATGTTGTGCTGAAGCATTATTTACATCACTCTCATTAAGATCATTAAAGCTTACTATTATAACTGCCTCTTGGCATTTTGTTTAAAAAATTAAAATGGAATAAATATTCAACTAAATTTCTCCATTTTTCTAGTAACACTAAAGTTTCATGTGCTAGTTCTCCCTACACCCAGGGAGAAGAGAAAGAGAAGGTGTTTAATTTTCTGACGATGATGCTCTCGCTCCAGTGTTCTGGGAATTGAGGCCCTCTACTCCTTGTGATATCTGTGCACATCCTCTGTACAAGGATCTATCCCTGTCTAAATTGTGCAGGAGGTGACCTGTTATCTTTGTGGCATTTCCATGCCTTGCCCAGACTCTATAGTGAACTCCCATTGGGACTGGGGATTTGTGTGAGAAGAGGAGATAAGGTTGGTACATAGCAGATGCACATTGTTACCACCATCCTTGCAGGAAGTATGCAAGATACTTAGTTTGGCCTAATGAGGCCATAGTACCTTCTCTGAGGAGTCCCTCCGTACTGTGCAACTCTTTCCATGTATAACTTCAAAGCTAGTCTCAGACTATCTGCTGCAATTTCCGAGTTCAGAGGGGGATCTGGCCCCTTTTTGTTGGTTCATCTCTGCTGCTGAAAACAGTGTTGTGAGGCTCCTCTTCCTTATTGGGGCTTTCAATATTAAATTCACTGTTATTTAGCGGAAATTCATCATTCACTTTAACACTTAAAATTTAGTATTGAGTCACCAGAATAATAAACATTTCACTTCTCTCATTTTCTCCTCTCCAAAAGGTAGAATCAGAAACATTTTAATATGTTCATAACTCAAGACTGGCCTTTATTCCTTAAATTTTGAAAACACTGGGCTTACAATTTGGTCTTTTGGTCTGTTTTAAAATAACCAGGCTATTAAACAAATCAGGCGAGGAGTTCTTTGGCACTTTAAAGACTAACAATTTTATTTATCACCTGAGCTTTTGTGGGTGAATTCCACTTTGTCAGACGCTGACATGGAAAACTTACAGTATGGAGGGGAAAAATAAATGTAGTGAAGGGCAGGGCACAAGATCAATAAAGATTATTTCAGCAAATCAAACAGGCTATTCCACACTGTTAGAATTAAAACAACCTGTTTGATTTGCTGAAATAATCTTTATTGATCTTGTGCCCTGCCCTTCACTCCATTTATTTTCTCCCTCCATACTGTAAGTTTTCCATTTCAGCGTCTGACAAAGTGGAATCCACCCACAAAAGCTCAGGTGATAAATAAAATTTTGTCTTTGAAAGTGCCGCTGGACTCCTTGTTTGTTTTGCTGAACTAGACTAATGTGGCTACCTCCCTGGAATTTGCCAAGCTATTAAGGGATCTGTCAAGTCTGACAAGTCGAAAATGGAACACACACACTTCCTTACTTACCTTCCATGTGTATGTGATGTATATAGTGTGAGAGTACATGTGTGTTTATAAAATTTAGAGAATGGCAGACATAGTCATGATATTGCACCCATTGAAGTCCATGGAAATTTTGCCACTGACTTCATTAGAAAAAGAGCATGAGATCCCTGGAGTGTATATAGAGACTTGTGCAGGAATCCCACTTAAATCAATGAGATACTACAAAATATCAGTATGGGTGTCACAATCTGGCAGTTATGAGTAATAGTACTTTAAGGATAGTTATATTGAAATGAGAGTTCTACTTAGCATGATTAAGGTACTGTACAAATGACCCCAATCAGGTTGGTTGCCATTTTTGGGATAATATGTAAAACAGAGGTCATTCCAGTCTTTTATCATGTTGTACCTTTCACAAGTTTGGAGGGAATAATCCTGGTATTTTAGCCAAATTTCACTTTGATTAATTATTTTGTATGTTAACATGGTCGTGTGTAAAAGTTTGTCCAGTAGAGTAATCCTGTATCAGAGCACACCATTATAAGGGCATTTTGAAGTGTGATTATGACATCATGATATAACTTTTCACAGACATCCAATGTCATTTCAGGAACTGTCATTTGATGAGATTGGTTTGCAAAACATAACGTTGTGCCATCCATACTGAAATAAATCTGTCCCAAAAGGAAAATTGTTAAAGGGAAGCTTATAGCCTGTCTGAAAATCACTTTCAATTTAATTGGATAAGGTAGACACTTCTTGCCTAATAATATCAACTTGTCTCTCTTTGATATTTAGAAGTTGCTGCCTTCCACTTCATACTCTGTGTATGTTACTATTGTGTAAAGTACTTTGGGGCCTCTAGAATTAAAAATCTTTATAAATGTAAATTTTTAATAATTGAAATGAAGGGGGGGGAAACAATTGGAATTTTATTTAAAAGCAATACCAACAAACATTAGTATTCACCCAGAAATAAGTAGTTTTGTGTTTACCTTCACTTTTAAGTTCCTAGGATTTTTCAACACACCATAATAGAAAAAAATTAAACAAGATCATTAGTTAAAATCCAGCCAAGGTCAATGTTGGCCAAAATCATTGCTACTAGAAGGCTCTTTAATCAGAAGAGAGTGAAACATTTTGGGTAAAACTTGTTTTGATTGAAAATGCACATTTGGGTCTAGGGAAACACTTCATGAAGTTGTCTTTCAAGACAAAACTGGGAGGAGGGAATCATTTTCTAACCTAAACATTTTGTGGGTTTATTTATTCAAAATGACTCTTTGAAATTTGTTTACATTTTTTAAAAATATAAAATATTTTTTAAAGTTCAGAAACAAAACATTTCATTTGGTGTTGAACAAAATATTATATTGCATTCAGACCAAAAAAAAAAAAAATTCCTTTTCTAGACCTTTGGTTTGCTAAATATTTTTTTAATTGATTTTGGGTGAATCTAAAACAATTATTTTTTTCAATTTTTCAGAACTGCTAGCAAACTGAAAAATCAGCGTTTCACAAAACTTTATATTTAATGGCATGATTGAAATAAAAGTATTGTCTCAGATCAGATCCTAATTATCAAATTTGCACATCAGATAATTCATAAATAAAAGAGTACTTACTGGAACTCTTGGCAATGTTAACGTAAAGGATGTGTTAAGACGGAATTACCCCCAACTCTCAAAGGTGTTAACTCCAGTTTAGCATTGTAATTTGGTATGCCAAAATGGAAAATCTTGAACTTCTGCTGTTTTGCACCTGTGCTACATAACTATTCAGTTTCAGTCTCCAAAGCAGCATCTTTCACAAGTAATTTACATACGCATTATTAAAACAAAAAAGCGCACCATTATATCTGATGCGCTCAAATCTTGCTGTTATAGCTCCTAAGCTGAGTAATGTTTTTCATGTTATCCTAATTGCAGAGCAGTTACTTTTCTACAAAACAATACTATAATAACAAAATTCATGATGGCTTTACAAAATAAATGTAGAATTGATTTTTCTATAATCAAGAGCATTTTTCCACTAGATTTTTGGCTTTCCCCAAAGGTGAATTTCAGAACAAATTGAAACTTTATGAATTCTCATGTGACTATAGTTTGGTTCACTGAAGATACCCCAGTATGTACCATTATGATAACACTGTTTCTATAAATTGTAACCTCTCAGTGAGATTTCTGGTTTAAAATTAATATATTCTGGCAGAAAGTTTTTAAAATGTATCTTGTTTCTTTGTTCAGTTTCCTCAGTGCCTGTTGGATAGGGACATTCACCCTACTTTCGATCCGTTCTTAACTGAAAATTTTAGTTTTCCTTTTCATTTCATTTGTAGTTTGTGTTGATTATTGCTGGTCAGGAAGAAATAGAGACACATACAAGCATCTTGATCTGGGGGTGTTCTGAAGAGAAGAATGCAGTTTCTTGTGTGCTCACAGGATAGTGTTGAAACTAAATAAGGAGACAGTGTCACCTGCTGGTTTACAGATGAAGACATACAGTAACTGCATGCTGACTGTCTACATTCTTGACATTATTTCTATAAATTCCAAAAATCAGATTAGAAATTGTTATGAGTCCTTCAGGAACTACTCTAAGAATCAACCTTAAATATTATTTGCATATGTTAAAATATTCAAGAAAATGTAGATATTCAGATTGTAGGTAAACTTAAAATTATAACAATAATATTTCTAAATAAAATGCAATATATACACATCTTTTTCCAGGAATTACGGTTCAGTTAACACATTGCCATTCCACTGCACCAAACCTGAGCAATAATAGATTCACAGAAAAACTACACTAAAATGCTGTTCAGAATGTAAACAAAAAACCCAGTATGTGAAATCTTGGCTCCATTGAGGTCAGTGGGAGTTTGCCAGTGACTGGAACCAGGATTTTCCCTGGTCTTGAAAAATACAAGTTTCAACACCCAGTGTGTGGTGCCTTAGGACCCAGTCCTGCAGAGATATAGTAAGTAGTGATGTGTTTTCATCAACTTCAGTGTAGCAACTCACATAAAGCTACTCATGTGTTTATAATTTTAGTCCCTTTATTTTAGATTTTAAAACAAAATTCAGGCCTGGACAGCATTCTGGCCCACCAAATTAGAAATTCCATTCTTACTTTAGCTGTCTCACTCTGAGTCATCAAAGATAGCTTAACTGTGTTAAAAATTTTACTATCTCCATACATTCAGTGCATAAATCTGCTCAGTTTTGATCTTGAATTGAGATATACAGCATGCACTCCAGATTTAATATTTTATCATTATTTGCATAACATCATTGGTGAGATACTTTACTCATGTCTGCCACAGAGATATTGTATTTGGAAATCTATACATAGATACTCTTATTTCAAAGACAATTTTCAAAACCTAGGTGATCAGAATTGATCAGAGACCAGAATTGACAAAATATTGCTCATTTCAAATCCTCCTATATCCACAACAGCTTAATTTTGTGTTTAGTTTGTATAACTATTTTGAATTCTAAATATCTTATCCTTGTTGAGATTTTGGCATATGTGTACATTTTGAAGTTATTAGATTTGTCAGAATTTTGCAATGAATCTTGGGTAATACCTCTTCCCCTCAAAATGTGAATTGCCTCCTGTCCTGTATTTTCATTTAGTTTTTCCTAGGTTATATTGGTGTTTAACATGTTGAAAACATAATAAGGTTTGTTAGAGGACTTCAACCAGTAATTGAATATTCTAATTTTTCTTAACAAACAAAATATAAAGTACATTTTTCTAATAAATGAACTGTCTTGTTTTTTACTTTTTGTGTAAGACATATTCTTAATAGATTATGAAACATTTTGCTGAAAGTGTTAGTTTAATACATATAATTAAGATGTTAATTTTTTCCAAAGCCTGCTAAAATACAATTTTTCAAAGACAGATTTATAAAATCATTTAATACATAAGTTGCATAGTTAATGTGAATTAGAGACAGGTCGAGATTTACTTGTGCAAAATTCATACTATCATATGTGCATAGTTGGTAGTGCTAATATGTGTGTGTAAAGCTTCTTGAACATAAATTGAGGTCATATTTTTTAAATTTGCCACTAAAAGAAAATGGTCTAGATTAATGCTGTGTTAAATTAATCTTTAATTGAAGATCTCAAATTTCATACTGGCTTGTAATGATAAAAAAGTTAACTTTTCTCTCCAAAAATAATTTTTTATTTGTTTGAGCAGATGAAGTATGATCTCCCATGCTTTTTAAAAAAGGAATGAAAGTGGAGATGGGAGGGAAGGCTTTTCTTTGAGGCAGTTTTTCCAGCTCTGTATTGCTGTATATTCCTGTACACATGTATACCCAATGCCAATTAGCTAGATATTCAGTAGTTTGTCTGCTTGACTTTTTGAGAAGCTGTTGTCTATTATATTTCATCAATCAGATGATGGACTTTTTCCTTAAAAAGCTCGAATGGGGGGTAATGGTAGTCGCAGTATCATGACGAGATTGCCCAGGTTTCATTTCTGAAATACTTTCGCTCACACTTGAATCCCCATGGAATCTTCTACAAATAAGTTGGAATACAGTCTTACGGACACTGCTGGACATTAGGAAATACATAACTGGATCTAAACAGCTGTTCAAGGATGAGAATACAAGCATAATCTCATTGCATTTGTGTATGATCTCCTGCCAGTAACAAGATGTGTGTTGTAACTGTGATGTAATGTAGACAAATCGGAATAGATGAAAAGGAACAAAACACAGGGTGAAAATAATAAGTACAATGAAGGAATTCCTTGCTGTGGTACTGTACTTTCCAGCATTGGGAAAATCTGCTCTTTTCTTGGAAATTTTCAGAAGGTTTTCTGCAATTTTAGCATATGAAAGTATTAGTAGAAAGAAAACTATCCAGAAGACTATAACAAGAATATAGTTTAGAATTGCTTCCATTTTTGCATTCTTTTTATCTCTGTAATGGAAGCACATAGTAGAAGCATGTTGTTCAGTTATAGCAGCTTGAACAACTGTCATCATGAATCCTATAATTGCAATGATCCACAAAACGCAACAGATATATCTGCTTCGTGTAGTTGTTAACATCTTTGAACGTTGGATGGATTTGTTAATTTTTATATAACGATCCATGCTAATTAATCCCAGCAATACTATGCTAATGTACATGTTCATATAAAATAAGGTTCCTATAATCTTGCAGAAAATCAATCCCAACATCCATATGTTTTTGTTAATATGATAAAATATTCGGAAGGGGAGGCAGAAGATCAGTAGAAGGTCTGCAATGGCTACGTTAAGCAGGTAAATCTGGATAGAATTTCTTTTGTGATGAATGCAGAAAAAAGCAAACAAGGCAATAATATTGCCAGCCAGTCCAATGACAAAAATAAGAGAATAAAAAAATACGAAAACAAGAGAAAGTGTGTCTTCATGTATGGGACAGACAGTAGCATTGGAGGTTTCTGAAGAGAAGTTGCTGCTTATCTCAGTCGCATTAGTCCAGAAGACTTCCTTGTATGGAGAAGAGTTCAGGAACTCAGATGAAGATGTTGCCATCATCTGTTAGAGTTTTCTTACACTGTCCTATAAGAATGCAAAAAGAAATACTTAAGAATTTGTTCAGTGTGATATTAATTTCGTATGTTATTCTGTCATAGGTACAGTCTTAAATCAAGTTATTTATAGGTGTTTAAAGGCAGCAATGCTAGTAGCAGGTAAAAATATTTATAACTTATATTTTAAGTACCGTTGGAGTCAGTTGTGCAAAAGAACTTTTATCCACATTTCATAATTTTTGAGGCACTTATATGTTCCATTGCCATTCTTTTTCACTCTTCCAGTGAGCATGCAAAAGCAGATGCTGAAACAAAACCTCATGAAAATTCATGTATGGTTATGTTGCAATTACTTTTAAAAAATAATAACTTTTCATATATTGTTCGGAAAAAAATTCTGCAAAGGGAAGTAAGACATTATACCTATAAATATACACAACAAAATAAAAAACCACTTTGTTCTATGGAGTGCTGAGGTTATTTTTATGCCATTTTTAACTTTGAGTTTGTTGGTGGCAGGAAGCCACAGTAGCAACACAGAGCCTTAGCTTTGACATCACTACAGTGTTGAAAAAAGATACTTTTTAATGGAAATGTCAAAAATAAATGTTTTCCCAAAAAAGCAATAGAGCAGTGAAAATGGTAGAATGATATAACCTTGATTAAATGAATAATTTACTAAATTCTGCACTTTTGTACTTGATTTGTATAAGTACTTCAATATTCTGCATATTTTGGTAATGATACTCTTTAGTCTGTTAAGTATCTCTTTTCACATTAATCTAAGTTTATTTCAGTGCTAACTGATTCCTTTATGTTTTGTTTTTGTTTTGTTACATAAGAGCAACTGTCAGAATATGGAAATTAAAATACTGGCTTACAC
This sequence comes from Pelusios castaneus, assembly GCA_007922175.1. Classification (NCBI taxonomy): domain Eukaryota; kingdom Metazoa; phylum Chordata; order Testudines; family Pelomedusidae; genus Pelusios; species Pelusios castaneus. Next base: position 17,393,738 of record ML685798.1, on the reverse strand, counting down.
AGAGAGTGGATTACAGCTTCTCTGAGTTTAGATGTTTTTAACCAGATCTTTAGTTTTTATAAGCTCACATTTTTACACTTTTTGGTACCCTTATAAACTCTAACAGAACAACAGATTGGGGAAAGCGGCGAGTATCCCAAATTCCATTTTACAGCAAACTTTCATCTTTGTATTAACTCTTGAAAATGGAGAGTGTGATTGAATATGGGCTACAATTGTAACAATGCAGATGGCAACAACATAATTTAGGAGAAAAAAATCTGAATATTGGTCAGACCTAATGCCATGTATAAAGATGTACACTTGAAAAATTTAGAATCATTCAATGCAAGATCAAAAATATTTTGGTATACCACCAAATTGGCTGTTCTTATGACAGCAGTAGGCAATATATTGAAAATGACTTCACACTATGTAAGTAACCTTATAAACATTGTCATCTTATTATTATATATGTACAATATTGTCATACAGCATTATTTGGTACACAGACTATTGTAAAAAAAAGTAGGTTTGATCTCCTAGAGCATGTTTATTCCAATTGTGCATATGAAGACCACCTTTAACATTGCTAATTAAGTACTGTTCATGGGGTGAGTAGGAATCTTGATACTATTATTTAGATCATTAGTTTTCAAGCAAAATAGAGAAGTGTATATTAAGCAAGTTATACAATTATTACAGGCAAATTAACTTCTCTCTACCAGAACAAGTGCTATCATACGTAGCAAATCAGGCACCATTTATTTAAAATTTGAGGCTTGTAACTTAATGTTTTAAATTCCTGAACGGTCAGTAATATTTTTATCATCTATATTTCCACTGAAAATGTAATTTAGCATACCTTTAAGTAAAAGGGACGTACTCACATTCTGATTACTAGGAACTTCTGCTGCTGTTTTCTTAAACCAGTTTTAAAGGAAGGAGGAAGATATTGCGTATATCTTCTTTAGAAGGCTGTAGAAAAAGCTTCTCTCAGATATGAATCAGCTGTGTCAGCTAGATAAACTTCCTGTGCTACTTTTGTTGTGATGTTGCCGCCAGATTTTTTTTTTTTTTTTTGCTTTTTACAACTTTCAAAATTGAGTCTTAATTAAAAATAGTAATTTTATTTATTGCTGATTTCTTAATCAGTTCGTTTCTGTATATATAATGTTTTGTCAAAGACTCAATACAAGAGTAAATGAACATTTTTGGCTTTTGTCTAGAAACTTTTGATGGCTTCTTTTTAGAAAAATAAGTAAGGTGCTGTTGTCTTGGATGTATCTGCCCCCAAAATTCTGATAATCAAAAACTGCAAAACTACATCCATAATTTGGTTGGCTGGGTGTCTAGATCTGTCTCTGGAGTCTAAAGCTTTCAATGAGGCTATTTAGGAATCTATATCTTCTTATCAGGGGCTACTGCTTTTTCTTAAGAGTTTGAGTGTTAATATAAAACCATTCATAGGATTTATGAGAGAGCAGTCCCAGGTCTCAGCCAATTGTGGTAACAACTTTGTTGCTCCAAGGGTCAAAATGCTGCTGTGGTCAAGCTATCTGGGGATTCTTCCAATGCATGGTTTTCATAGAAAGCGTAAGAGGGCATGTCTGGAGTACCACTGCATTTCAGCAATCCCCAGTTGCTGAAACAGCCCTTTTGGGAACATGGGCATCCAGACATTACTTAGAACATTGTTGAAGCTGTTCTGAGATGTTCTGTGGCCTAAGATAACTCCAGAACTGGGAAATCTCAAAGATAGCACAGAGTCTCATTTGGTTTAATGGATTTTTTTTAGTCTCACAGGAAGGTTGTTGTGAATAAGCTATAATACCTTTATACTACTTCTTGACAGAATGAAAGCATGGGAGAGAATTGGTAATGTTTTAACATCTTTTTTTAATCATATACTGATATAGATACACATGCCATAGAATCTAAGCATGTATTTATACCCAGGGATAAGGGATTGAGGACTGTGAGGTGATATTCCTTTGAGAAATATTATTGACTGGGGTGAGGGAGAAAGTGATTTCTATCATAAAGTTTTCTTTTAATATGAACCTGAATTAAACAGAATATTTTAATGTAGTAGAAACTGTTGAGCTTCATCAGGCAGAGCCTCCAATATAAAATAATTTTGATGTAATTGGTCCTTGTGTGTTGCTGGCCAGAGTAGATTCTATAGTTGCAGTCATCCATAATGTGTTCAGCCATGCCTATGGAGAGGTTGTGCAGCAACTCTTCCAGATTCAAGAGGTTCAGTTCTTTGTAACCACATATGATTGATAAATACCTAGTTTATTGAAATGCAGCTGGAGCAATAAAAGTGTTGGCTGTATAAGAAATCCACCTCTCTTATTCAACAGATCTGTTCCATGTCTAGCAGAGGTTTAGGCAGATTCCTGGCAGTGGCACTAATTTTAATTAAGCCTGACAGTTTTTATTATACAAATTCCAACCTTTTCCAGAAGTTTGGTACTAGAGAGCAAGTCCAGTACATATGGCAGTATGTTCTTTTTTCCTAGCAACCCCAAAATCACCCATTAGGATTGGGGGCAGGAGGGAGAGAGACATTGCTTATCAGAAGCTTTCAGTTTTTCAATTTCTGCACTAAATTATTCTTCAAAAAGCAATATGACGTTTTGACATTGGCTAGGTTAAATATCCTAATCTTCACAACTGTCAAATCAGTGATATTAACACATGCAAGAAATGCTCCTAGGTTTCATTGTGCACAGGGAGCAACTTAGCTAGATGTATTAAATACTGACTTTTGTTCCATAGCAGGTTATATATTTTTTGCATTGCTATATAGGCTTCCTAATCTCCTGCCCCGGTAAATTGCATAATACTGTTAATTGTTTGTATCTTCTGTCTCTGTATTATGGTTGGAATGGATTGTGGAAGATTAGAAACACACACTACCATACAGGGCATCCCATGTCAATTCCTGGGTTAGTTTTATATTTCGCCCCCTTTCTTCCCCGCTCCCTCCCCAGTCACTGTTTGCTAGACATCGTATATAAGCAGCTTGCTTCCCTTTTGAAGTCAGATGTTTGTGTTGGATATGTTGGGATGGACTTCAGCTCCAAAAGGAGGTTTTATATCTTTTATGTAAAACACAAGGTCTCAGGTCGTCCTATATAATGCAATCCAGAGAGAAAAACCAACAAGGGGAGAGGCTCTCATGCCATATCAAAATAAAAGTTTGAAACTACATAAAATGTGCTAAAGTGGACAAAAGCCTATGCTTTATATATATTGTTTACAAAGATATTTTTAGTTCTTCAAGCTGGTTAGATTTTGTGGTATTATAATCATGTCTGCTGGGTTTTCTCTTTTCAGCCTCACTGTGTGCTACTTGCTTCAAAGGAAAATTCAGCACCTGTAAAGCTTGGTGGTTTTGGGGTAGCTATTCAATTAGGGGAGTCTGGACTAGTAGCTGGAGGTAAGAATTTTATTTTGTGTTTTGCCTTCAAAACCTTACACTTCTGTATACATGTTATGCTGTAGCACTAAAAAACGTACGTTTTCAAGGGAAACATGCCCTAGAAAGTAAAAATTCTTCAAACGTTTTAGTATGCAACTCAAGGTTTTATGAACTTTATAAACACATACTTAATTACTCTAAATTGTTAATTCATTAATTGTATACCCTATGTTCTATTATCTGTAAATAGAAAGAGAAACTGCCCTAAAATTACTGTAGTTAAATTGTTTTGATCTAGGTAAAACTGAAAAAAATCAGATTCTCCCATTTTCATATGATCCTTTCATTACAGTTAAAACACAAAAAAGAAACAAACTGACATTAAGACTGAAATCTAAATCCAAGGAAATTTAATTAAGGATCACTATAGCAGTATTATGATTTGTTGTGCATAAGTTTTGTAGCATGCACACTTTCCTATCACATAATGTGGTCACCTGTAGATACTTTATAAATTGTAATGTGGGGGTAATATGGATATTGCATAAGAGTCTATTTCTTGATTCTCATTTATTCACTGATACAATGTTTACATATTTTTGTGAATTTTATTTCCTTTAGCTACCTTCCATATTGTTCCAGACAGTAGGGTTATGCGTTCTTCAGCCTTCACAGATGAAGACCCAAACAGTTTTTTGATGACTTCATTGCCAGGGTAGGGGATTGATGCCAAGGATTTCATTGGGTTTTCTTTCTTCAGCAGGGGAGCAGCAGCTCCCCTTTATCGCTAAGCTTCTTGAAGTGGTGCCTCAACTTTCTCTCTAATGCTAGAATGGATCAGTTGCTGTCAGGGTTTTGTATTTGCCACTGAAACCACTCTTAGAAACCAGCCACCTCCAGTCTCTTCTGGGTGGTCTGAGATCCCCTAATCTGTACTTGTCTTTCTGAGACGTTGTTTTTGAAATAGGTATTCATTTCCTTTTGCTCCGTTTCCTTTTTTCCTGAGCTTTTTATGTCTTTGTGCTCTCTTGGTTTTCTCCTTTTCTGACAGCTTCTTCTGCATCTCTACTTCTTCCCCTTTTTCAGCGATACTTCTTCAACTTCTAATTCTTTCCTTTTCCTCTCTGTCTTTGAATGACTTTAAGCACTCCTTTTATTGCAGTTGTCATCACTGTGCTGCTGGTCTTACATGTCTGGCTCCTTCAGGTGTCTTCTCCTGAATATCCCAGCATTATCACAAGTTCAACCTGACAAAAAATGAATTTCTCCCAAAGGTTCTTTTGCCCCTTCCTTTTCTGTCACACTTTACAATTCCATTATCCACCCAAGACTGAGAATAGCCTTTGTGTCATCTTCATCCCCTATCATTCCTCCTCCCTGAGTTACTGGTTATTTTTAAATCCTGTTGGTGACTGGTTTGGAACCCCTCTAAAATCTGTCCTTTCTTCTTGATCTCCGTTGCTAAAATCTTCCTCTATGTCTTGGTCATCTTTTGCCTCAACTGGCCTCTTCGCTAGCTTCCTCTCACCATCAGGTTCAAATTCAATCTGCGTTGTCTTCTTCACCTTCGAAGGCCCTACAAACATCACTCTGCCTGTGTGTGGTATCAAGTCTTATTTTTTACTCCTTCTCCCAAGTTTCCCTCTTTTAAAGACTCTTGATCTTTCTCCTCTCATCTGCATGCCCTCTTCCATCATGTTCTTTATGCATGGAACAGCATCCCTCATGTCTGGCAAACATCTTCCTCCTCCCCCAGAAATCTTTTCATACTTTTTTACAAAACTTTAGAAGAATGACTTCTGCAAGAATTCTTCTCCTCAGTCTTATGTCATCCACTATATATCATGTGAGTCTAAACTGTGCTGTCTTGTGTTGGAACTAGTCTGTAATCTTCTGGGAGCAGATTATCTACCTGCATATTTGTACAGAGTCAATGTGCTGTCAGCACTCAACAATAAAGCTCTATTTGTTCTTCTAGTTTTATGTACTGTAAATAAATTATCTTTTGTCGCTTTAAAAAAAGTTTCATTCATCACTCCTCATGTGTCAGGAGTCTCCTGTATGAATTATGGGAACTAGAGACTTTATAGGAAAAACAGGAAATTTATCAGTAGCATATCGTCAGTGCCAGCGGTAATCACATATGTCATTTTGAAATAGAAAGTTCTAGTTTCTTGAGTTGTCTGCTTCACAAACTGTTAAAAATTATATTTCTCCTCAGGTGCAGCATGCCATATATGTGCTGACTTCTTTTGGCCAGAATTTTTTAAAACCCTTTCTGGTTCCTGCAGATTTTAGAAAGTCCATATGTTCCTGTGGTCTAATTAGTAAAGTTTAAAAATTTGCAATAGCAGAATTGCTGCAGTTACTAGATGCTAGCTGACTTTCACAGGTTCACCGGGGAGCAGCAGAAACTAGTTACCGTATCTACTTCTGGCTTGTCTTCATGGGGAAATTTACTGGAGAATGATGCTGGAATAATTGTACTGCTATAATTGTATCAGTATTACTCCCCAGGTAAAGATGTTCTTATTCTGGAATAAGAGTTTGTTTTTTCAGTTTGCTTTATGTCATTTTGAAAGAGATATAAGGTAAACTGCTGCAAGTGGGGTTGTGTATAATACACTGTGTACCAGAATAAGTAGAGCACTATTATTATACTGGTATAGTTCTCCCAGTATATTTTCCCGTGTAAACATGCTCTTGTACAAAAGACCCTCAGTTTACATTTGGATCAGTATTTTTGCAGTGATTTCTCTTAAAATAGCTATAAGTATAAACAACCCTTATTAGAGTTGTTTGGATTTTTTTTTTCTTCATTTTCCAGTGAATGTGCCTGTTTTCTCTACTTTTTCTACAGCGATTTGTCTGTATTAGAGAAGCCCAAACTTTGCACAATGCATAAGAACACAATTGGAGAGAGCAGTTACTGCCTCAAAATCCATGAAACTTGTCTTTGAAGGAATAACTTTTACTTTTGTAAGACCTTGAACCTATACTAAGTTATGAAAAGAAAATTTTTTACCACCCTACAGGATTTTTTTAAAGCAGTTCTATGATTCTACTGGTCACGACTAGTCTCAGTTTCAGATACTTGAGATCAGACCAGGGTTTCATTTCCAAAAATTCTTCCGCTTCTTAAATGAGTCTCTTTTGTGTAGTCTGGAGGAGTCTAATCCAGCTAATTCATTCTTTCAAAATGTCAAAGGATCATAACAAAGAAGTCTGCGAGGACATTAACATCAGACAAGTGGAACTGGAGCTAATTAACAAAGAGATTCACTCAGGAATATTTAGCTTGCATAGCTAATACATAGCTGTGCATTTTATTCAGCTGTCAAGTTACCAGAGGTGACTTAAGAATCTGACCATTAAGGATCAAGTACAAAATCTTTTGGACGTAGAAGCCACAATTCGCATGCGCCCAGTGCACGGTGTCATGGGGTACAGCCTTTGTCACCAGACTGGTGCACATCCTGGTCATGCTGTAGATTAGCTCAAGGCCAGTGCCCACATCCACAGTCCACACTCCAGCACACTGTCTCTGCTCCCACCTACAGCTCCTCTCTCAGTTCCTGGAACTGCTGTGTTTGTTCTCTTCTCAACTCAACCCTCCAGCTAGATCATCACCCCTCCCCCAGAAAGGGGAAACACAAATAACTGTCAAACTGTCCAGCCACTTCGCAAGGTGGGGAGGCAGGAACCTGTCCTGTCCACTACTCCATACCCTAACACAGAGACCTTGTAGATAGCAACCTCCTGCTGCCTGTCCTCAGCCTCTGTGAGTGCTATTCTACTGCTCTGACCCACTTCTCCATGGCCCGAGCATCTTTGCCCTTTCCTCAGGGCACTCTGCTGCTCAGTTCCAGGAGCCAGCAACTGTTCTTTCCAAGGTTCTCACCATTCTCTCAGCCATCTAGGGATATAGTCCTTACTCCCTGGGCTCCCAACAGCAACTGAACTACTCTTCCCTGAAGATGGATCCCTTTTATGTGGACCTGCTGGGCCATGATTGCCTCTTCTTTGCAGCCCCTCTCCTGTTGGCTGCTTCCCACGGCGCCACCCCAGGGCTTTATTAACCCATTCTCTGCCAGTGTGCGGCAGATGCTCCATCACATATGGAAATACCTGTATGTTCTTTTTGTGCCATTACTTAGAAATAGGGTGTATTGTGTTCTGAATTCAGAGGAGTTACGAACCTCCAGTCACACTAATTCTCAGTCCTGCAGTTTTCTCTATTGGTTCTAGTGGTCAAAAGTGACACTTGCACAAATGGAATTTTACTTTGAAGCATCCTCAGTCACTAATTAAAGATGAAATTTTCTCTATATAGAGAATACTTATAAATCATCATGCTCTGTGAACTGCAGGCTTCTATAGAGGAAGATGTCCATCAGTATGCTGGGAACAATTCAACATATCTGTATGGTTACAGTGCAGTAGAAGAAGCAGTGGAATATAGCATATTGATGATTACCTGCATGTAAAATCACATCTTTGTGATCTCAGACTGTTTTCTAGAAAAGGTATTCAACATTTGGATTGTCCATTCTTTGGAATTCAGTCTCAAATTATATGTATTTTCAGCAGCCCCAACTATACTCAGATAGCAACATGTCTTGGCTGTGGTGTCCCCAGGCCTTCCAGTGAAGGAATCAAGTAACAGTATGGCAGAAAAGAAGCACTGAGTCCACCAGTGATATATATATTTTTCATTTAGCTTCTGTATTTCCCCCAAGGTTCAGCTAGTACCAGCTAAGTGCAAAGAGGATAACATTGGTAGTTCTGCACTGGCTGCATCTTGGAATTCACTGTTCATCTGGATAATGATTCCATTCACTTTGTTGCTAGGAAACAATCTTCAAGGCCTATTGTGCCATCCCAGTTCAGCATTGATTTTGCTCCTGGCATAACTTCTATATATTAGTTACCCAAGAAAGATTCCTCCAGGATCATATAATAACCTTGTACATCAAAAAATTCAACTTCATCTTACTAGAGAATATGGCATAGGTTCTCTGCATAGGGTAATATACAAAAAGTCAGTTCTCTTAGTGCTTCACCAGCCAGCCTTTTAGAATTCTGACAAAAATGACTGACTAAAAAAACATCATCTAGTTCCCTGAAGATCAGATGGTGGCTTTGGGGGCAATCTGGCAATCTGAGAAGTGCTGAATATTGATTATTTCCCATTCATATATAATTATATTCTTGGTTGGACTAGGTGCTCTAACTTGATAAAAGTTTCAGAATACTTGATTTTATTTCCAAGCAAACTAGATTTTTAGTGGTCATATTTTCTACATTATAATGTTCAAATTATGTGGCAAGCTGTTCCTTACATTTTCTAAGGAAAAGTTAGTAATATAAAGGACAAATTCCTTCATTTATCCCCAAAGCTTTCTTCTTTTCAGCTAGATGAGAAGATAGTATGGAAGCACACTGTATAGTGATATGCCTGCATAAGCAAGATTTTAGAAGGACAATAAAAATTTACTTTGACATCTTCAGGATTTTGGTTCTGACAGACTTTGCTGCCAAAAGCTCTGTCCTGCATTTAGATGGATTTCAGAGTGCATATTGCAGACCTGTGTGGCTAAACAAAAGTCTGTTCATTAATTTAGGATCAGTCTGCTTCCTCTATAGCAGTTTTGTGGGCAAAGAACGCCAGTGCATCAGTTGTTGTAACTTATCTGGATACCATGTGGTCGTTGCTTTTATACATTTTCTGGACCCTCCACTCTAGATGCCAGTTGTCCACAGATATGTCTTTCAAAATAAGGTTTCTTCAAGCAGGAGTCTCTACTGAAATTGAACCGTATTTTTTTGCATTATCTAGTCATCTCCCTCAGACCTGCTTTAAACATTTCTATTGTCTGGAATAATGTGGAAAGGAATTAGAGGTAGTAAAATGTGACCTATGTAATCTAGTTTGCATGATTCCTTTATTCCTTCCACATTATTCTAGACATCCCGCTCTTTTTTGGAATTCCTTAATTTAAAAACATATTTCATTTTACTCTATTGTGAGAGGTCGGATGGTGATGTTTGTTAGTACCTCACATTTTTTTCCTAAAAATTATTTGTTCCAGTTGTTTCCTTATACATCGTTCAGATACTACTGGTGTTGAAAGAATCTCCTACTGATACCTTGGTCATCAGTCCCCTGCCTTAGGGAGGACAAAATCTGATTGGGTCTCTGTATATACTCCTCTTGTGGAAAGCATAACCCTATTGTCTGGAATAGTGTGGAAAGAGTCATAGAAACTAAATGTTTAAAGGTAAGTCCAAATTTATATTTAGCACTTGTGAATGGTTTAGACTGGCAACACTGCTGAAGCTCTCTGTTTATCCACAGAACACACACGCAGCAAAATTATCAGTTGTGCAAACTTCCTCACACTACACTGCCAATGTGCCTCAGAAATGGTTGGTCTGGTAGGGTAATGGTAAAAGGGCAAAAGTCTCCATACCCCTTCATACTTTGCACTCTTTGCTGAAACAGCAGCGTAAGATAATTTTGTGATGTGGGTATTTGTCAACAGGAAATTGGATAGACTTCCATCATATTCTACCCATGTCACTGAAGAGCCTTCAGATGGTAATAACCTTCTGTTACTGATCTGATTTGACCTAGATCAAATTAGTGTCCTAGAAGTGTAAAGCTATATTATCCATTAAAGTCTTCCAGATCATCCAATCTCCCAAATATTTTCTTAGTGGTAAGGTATATGATGCTGCCAGTTGTCATGGAACATTCTGATTAAAATTTCTGTCATCTGTATTCTAACATCATGCACATTGCAGGGCAACCATAATTCTGAATTTCCTCACTTGGCTCTCAGTACAGATGATCTAAAGTGGTGTTTTTTGCTAGTTTTATATCTTTTTTTTTTAATAGCGGCTGAAATGGGAGTTGCATCATTTCACCTGAGTAAAGAGGTTTCCATGGACATGCTTGCATTAAATATCAACTGTGTATAGCAAAACTAATACTTAGTTACAAGATTATTTATATACTGAGACATTGAGAGCTCCTTACATTTTTTTTTTTTAATTGTTTGAAAAAATTAAAATAAAAAAACATTTCTTATGTTTTTCTGGTTGTGAGAAATAAAAAGTAAAATAAAATACCATGTTTTTCTTACATTTATCAGTTCATTGAGACAAAAAAATGGAGGCAGAACTCAGGCTGGTTATTGGAGGGAAAGTTTGTTGTGTAGCAAAAGGAAAAAGCAGTGTTATCTGATGTCTGTAAAGGAACAAAGACCCCTGAGGGGCTCGGAGACTACTTCATTTAGAAAGGAAATGTGGGGACCCTATGTGAAGATTATTTTATTAGAAAAAAAAAACCTTCTATATTGGAGTATGTAAAACCAGGAATTATTTCATTTAAAACCGTGGTATTTAAAAAGGGACTTGTTTAGTACATAGGCAACCTGCTTTCTCCAGAGCTATTACCTGTAAACTATAGATTGTCACCGGAAAAGGAGCTGTAGCATTTTACTGTGTAGAATAACCATTGAGTATAGGGAGGGTAGCACCTGGCTGACTTTAAAAAAAGAAAAAAAAAATTAAAAAGGCAAACATCCTAAGTGTATTGAAGTGTCCTTTATCTTTCTAGGGCATTCAGCACAAAATCTTTGAAGTTTTAACTTTAAAGGTGTTTTGCCCGGTATACAAAAATCAAAATCTGCTTTGCTGACTCAGCAGCAACACTGTGAGGCCATGTGGAAAATCTAGCTATTGAAATATAACCTCGTTAGTCTCATTTCCTCTTCGGATGAAGACAAGACCTGGAGCCTCATGAGGAACATGAAAGTTGCCACGCGCACAGTTTTAACTCTGTTACATCAAGTTGCTAAAATTCACATTTTTTTTCCTGCCTTTTAGCTTGAATATGACAGTCAATTAGGTTGCAGTTCATTTTGTGTATGTTCTTAAGTACTGGGGGAAGGATGAAACCCTAAAAGTATAGGTCACTAGATTCTTGTAGGCTCTTCAGCCAAAACAGTTTGCTGAAACAAGGACAGACCTTTGTTATATGCACAGGGTGGGGGAAGGAGGCTTTCTCTTGGCTGTTCTTTGCCATGTTCCTTGTCAGGTCAGCAATTGCATGAGCAGTAACAGTAGCCAATTTTAGGAGCTACTCATGGATGCAGCCTTTTCTGTCAAGTTCTAAGATTAGTTTACGCAACTCCCATTTCAATAAAATCCCTTTTCTCTCCATTCTATGTAAATACATACTACTTTACATAACATCTTTCATAAAGTTACCTGCATGTGCTGAAAAGAACAGTTCACTGTATTCCTGTGAAACAGGGAAGTACTGGTATGCCCACTGTGAAGATGAGGAAACTGAGACATTGAGCATTATGACTTATGGGTTGGACGAGTGGACCGTAAGGTGGATCGAAAACTGGTTAGATCAACGGGCTCAGCGGGTAGGAATCAATTGCTTGATGTCTGGTTGGCAACCGGTAACGAGTGGAGTGCCCCAGGGGTCGGTCCTGGGGCCGGTTCTATTCAACATCTTCATTAATGATCTTGATGATGGAATAGACTGTGTGCTTATTAAGTTTGCGGATGACACCAAGTTGGGGGGAATGGTAGATACTCTGGAGGGCAGGGACAGGATCCAGGGAGACTTGGACAAATTGGAACACTGGGCCGAAAGAAACCTCATGAGGTTCAACAAAGACAAGTGCAAAGTCCTGCACTTAGGACGGAAAAATCCCATGCACTGCTACAGGCTGGGGACCGATCGGCTAAGTAGAAGCGCTGTAGAAAAGGACCTGGGGGTTATGGTGGACGGGAAGATGAATATGAGCCAACAGTGTGCTCTTGTTGCCAAAAAGGCCAATGGCATATTAGGCTGCATCAGTAGGAGTATTGCCAGCAGATCAAGGGATGTGATAATTCCCCTCTATTCGACACTGGTCAGACCGCATCTGGAATACTGTGTCCAGTTTTGGGCTCCCCACTACAGAAAGGATGTGGACAAATTAGAGTCCAGCGGAGGGCAACAAAAATGATTAGGGGGCTGGGGCACATGACTTATGAGGAGAGACTGAAGGAACTAGGCTTATTTAGTCTACAGAAGAGAAGACTGAGGGGAGATTTGATAGCAACCTTCAATCACGTGAAGGGTTGCTCCAAAGAGGAGGGAGCTAGGCTGTTCTCGAGGGTAACAGAGGACAGAACAAGGAGCAATGGTTTCAAATTACAGCTGGGGAGGTCAAGGTTGGATATTAGGAAAAACTTTCTCACTAGGAGGGTGGTGAAGCATTGGAATGGCCTATCTAGGGAGGTGGTAGAATCTCCATCTCTGGAGATTTTTAAGGCTCGGTTAGACAAAACCCTGGCTGGGGTGATTTAGGGGGAGTGGTCCTGCTTTTTAGCAGGGGGTTGGACTAGATGACCTCGTGAGGTCCCTTCCAACCCTATTATTCTATGATTCTATGACTTTGTCCAAGACCACACAGCAGATCAGTGAAAACAGGATAGAGAATTAAATCCAAGAAATTTGACTGCTCATCTTTTGATCTGTCTACTAGAAAGCACTGTTTATGCTGAAAGCTCATAACATCATGTTAATACTGAAATTAGCACTAGCAAAGTGAATGGATATTACACATAAATGCTTGCATATGTGTTCATTTTTTTTTTTTGGTACATTGTAACCTATAATCAGGAAGAGAAGGAGCTATTTAGAAATGATTGCTTAAGAATTGTAGCACTTCCTTTAGAAAAAAAAGGAAGCTGATTAGCACATCAGTTTTAGGTCCATACTCAAAATGTTTCTAGACAATATTTCAAGTTTTGTCTTGCTTTATAGTGTTTAGTATCTTGATTGAATGTGTATATAGCTTTGGGATATTTCTTATTTAGGGTGTTTGGGCATTACCCACTAATAAACTTAACTATACTGTTTGACTAAGTGGAAAATGCTGAAAGCATATATCCTGGTACTTACTTGTCATGACAGGGCATCGTCAGATATTTTTCTGAGGTCATAAGTAAAGAAACTTAAAAGATGGTTTGATATTGAGACAATACAAATAAATTGACTTTATTTAACACAAAATAAAAAATGAGACAAAAACAGGCTGTATCTTTCCAGAAAGTGATTTCATAGTGTAATCGTTCCCCTTTGGTTTCTCTGTAGTGCTTCGTTAACTCAGTACTGTTGCACACAATTTTGCCTTACTATTGGTACAGATGTACTTCGGATATAAACTCATTAGTTAAAACTCATCAAAGCTCTTCAAGCCTACTTCCCTCTACTGCACTATTTTCCCACAGCCGCTGACATTTTCATCTAACCTATACAGTTGCAGTGTTTGTGTGTCTACCAAGGACACTAATAAGTGTTAATATGAAAAAGTGCTATAAGGGGAACAGCACATAACATATTTAACAAAATCCTATTAAAACAAATTGGGTACTTCTTAGTGATGTAAAAAATTAGTTTGATTTTAAATCCATGTAAACCTTCTAAAAATAGAACGTTTAAACAATTACACACTGGGAGGGGGAGAGTAGCATGCTGGGCAGCTCTTGCTGGTGGGGAGCTGGGCTCCGTGCCTCCCCCACTTGCTGGGAGCTGAGCCTAGCTGTGGCTCACCTCATCCCCTCTCACCCTCCAGCTCCCCATGAACCCAGTTGTGGCTCATCTCTGCCCCCAGCCCCCACTTGCTGGGCTCCCTGCCCGGAACCAAGCCCCGTTGCAGCTTACCTTCCCCCCTCATACTGGGCTTTGCACCACGTGCAGGGCTTCGAGTGCGGTTGCAGCTCACCTGCCCCATGTACTGGGCTCTGCACTTGCCCACAAGTGAGAGGGAGTCAGCCCAGCTATCACTCTCTTCACCCCCATCTGCAGTTTAAGTGGTAATCAGCTGTTTAAAACATTTAAACAGCTGGTTACCATTTAAATAGATAACCTTTTACATCCCTACTACTTCTACTAGCACTAAATAAATCACAGTTCCCTTCTATCCTCAATAACAATGACCCGTACATCTAAATGTGTTCAAGATTTCTGTGCTATTTTGTAAGTAGTTTTAAGGTTTTTTCTGATTCCTGCCAGTTGTGTGGTGAATAATTGCCATTTCTAATTACTTCAAAGATGTAATAAAATTCAGGGGGGGGGGGGGGTTTAAGACGCTAATGACCGTACAACACAGCACTTAGAAAGCGTCACGGTGAAAAATCTTCAAAGTATTATTTGATGTTCTTGCATTCTTAGTGGCCCAAATTGCAGTAATACATTTTTCTTCTAAATCTTCTGAATGGTTTTTCCATGTGTAAAATGTTCATCCATTTCAGAGTTTTGAAGCCGGGACCTGTGATGCTGCCTATTGTGTTCCATTAAGGGCTTTACGTATGCACGCAACGTATACAGAGCTGGAGAATTTGAAAGTAGTGTCTGTTGGTCCATGTATTCACCCTGACTTGCCTCATGGTTTCATCCAAGGTGATAAAGGGCAGGGTGGACTGACCGTGTCTTCAGTTCCTTTCATGACTGCATGGTCCAGGTTGGAACTATCAGTGTCCACTTCCATGTAATGCAATTTTTAAAAAATCACAATTGTATTAGTTATGCAGACTTTTTTTTACTGTTTTATATAGGTTTAGTAGTTTTAAGAGTAAAATAGGTAGTTTGAGGGTTTATTTTCTTGTACACCCTCCTTCCCTGTACCCACATGTGAGTACAGAACTATGCTGAAGACTCCAGGCTTTAAAATCTGTACCTGTTGCGCTTGTTTCTTCTAGTCAGCAGTTAACATCTGTACTGTCTGTACTGCTTGAGAGAAGGCCACATTGCATCCAGGCACAGTAACTTGCAGTCCTTTCCCAGCCGTACTTGAAAGGGATGGGTTCTACCCTCTGGAAGCACCTCATAGAAGTTGCTGTGAGGCCTTATTTGGACTGAGGCTGGGGAACACCCTACGTTCCCCAATGCATTGGCCTGAGACATCCAGAAGTGCTCTTCCAGCTATTGAGTCAGAGTTTAGCACTATCGGTACCACCATGACCCTGTACCGGAGCCCAGTCAGGAGGTAAAAAAGCACATCCATAAACATGGTATTGTCTTCTTCCAAGTCCAAAAAAGGAGATGCTCCTTCCACAAATTCCAAAATGCACCCTAGGCTGCATGAGTTTGAGAAGCTGTTTCACAAGATGACAGATCTACTAGTACAGAACCAATGAAGCCTTCAACATCAGCACCACATAAGACATGAGACCTCCTACTCTAGCACTGGTACCGGGTAGAGAGACACTCCTCTTAACGCCCGGGAGATCAGGTAGAACACCACAACCCCAGCACTTGTTTGCTCTGGAGAACCAAAATCTCCACGCCTTTCTGGATCCTCCACCTCTAGGGAAATTATACCTCCCCCTCATGATATGTGGCAGTTTAGTCATCCTCACCTCCTACTCCAGTGATGTACGTTTTCCCACCAACTATGACAGTACCACCAATGGAATCTGTGGACAAATTTTCATCTTCCAAGCAGCCAGAAGATGGGCAGAGAGCATCCATACCATCAATTAGAGTACCGTAGAATGCCGTTTACATCATGGCATTATCCTCCACTGCAGCCACCACAGAGCCACTAAAAGGGCAGATAAGTATTATGTACATGTCATGTACCTCCCTCAACTCCCTTGTGGTTCATGTGGCAATGGAGTCCAGGCAATAACATCCATGCTCCACTCCATCTGATAAGGAGGGCAAGAAAGTGGACCTTTGGGTCACAAGGTCTTCTCTTCAGCAGGCCTCCAATTTAGGATCCCAAACTGCAAGGCACTGCTTTCAAAGTATGATCTCCTGAATTACTGCAAACCGGACAAATTTGCCCACTTCCATGCAATCATAGAGGAAGGGAAACTGTTGGCAAGAACAATATTTTAATCAGTTGTGGGTGCAGCAGATACTTCCGCATCATCAATGGCTAGAGGCATATGCCTTTCAAGGTAATTGGGCTCCATTCCTTTGGTTTCTCCAGAGAGGTACAAAATACCATCAAAGACCTCCTTTTCAGTGAATCCCACCTCTTTAACAAGAAAATGGACAATTTCCTTCACACAGTCAAGGATTCCAGAGCTACTCTGCATTCTTTGGGTAATTTCACACCTGCACCAAATCATAGATTTTACTGCCCCCTATACAATGATACAGGACCACCCAGTTCCTCCATCAAAGGCCCTATGACCATTGCATAAGAACCAGAAAACTCTCAGATCTCATGCTCCAGGACTGCCTTTCCAGCTTTCCTCTTTACAAAGACATCCTCCTCAGAAAAAGATATTTCTGAAGAACACTAGAGCAGGGGTTCTCAAATTTTTTTTGCTGGGACCCACTCTGAAAATATTTCAGGCTAGGATGATCACCCCTGTCCTTACTTGGCATGCACAGAGGCTAGTAGCCTGCAGCTCTCTCCCCTGCCCCTTCCATAATAACATCACGACCCTGTGTCGGGTCACAGTCCCCCAGTTTGAGAATCCTTCTTAGAGAGCTATCAGCCCTATTGCCTACTACCATACAACCACCCCACTCCTTTCAGGGGTGGTTTAGCACTCTTTTGCAGCTTGGCATGCAATAACAATGGACAAATGTGTGCTAAATGTCATCCGCAAGGACCATATGATTGAGTTCATCACACTACTTCATCCACAGCTCCCCACCCCACAATGTCTCCTTAAAGACCACTCTCATGACGACATCCTCACCCAAGAGGTGAACTCGTTACTACTAAGAGGAGTGATAGAGCATGTTCCTTTGAAACATCAAGGGATGAGTTTCGATTCAATGTACTTCCTGATACCCAAGAAAAAGGGCAGGTGGAGGTCAATTCTGGACCTTCATTTTTTCAATTGATTCATCTACAAGTCCAAGTTTTATATGGTCACACTAGCAACAATCATCCCTCTTTAGAAGAAGGTATGTCATTTATGGCTCTTGATATATATGACGCCTACTTTCACATAAACATTCATCAAGCCCATAGATGTTTCCTGAGGTTTATGATCAATTTGCATATTTTCATGTGGAGTTCTTTCTTTTGCACTCACGACTGCTGCCAGGGTTTTTTACCAAGGTTTTTCTCTATTGTGGCAGTCTGTCAGGCATTATTGGGTCATCATATTCCCATATCTTGATGATTGGCCTTTGGCAGCACAATCCAGGTGCAAGGCCCAAGTTTCAACCACCATGTTGCTTGGCCTCCTTTCTTCCCTCAGAGTCAGTATCAATGTTGAAAAATCAACCTTAAACCCCACACAATGCCTAGACTTCATAGGGCCACCCTCAATTTGGTCAAGACATGAGTCTACAATGGACATGGTTCAGACTGCAAAAACTCATTAACTCGCATAGCCAACTATCCTTTGGTCACAGCCTTGACTTGCCTATCCCATCCCTCGTGGGCCATATGCATCATATACACACATCACTGCCTTTACTTGACTGCAGCTTCACCATCTCCGGACATGGCTTCAGATGGTTTACTCACCCATTCATTAAGTCATGGACCTCATGCTGACAGTCCCCTCCCCCAATGTAATCTCATCTCTCTGCTGGTGGAGGGACCCATGTCAGGTCTGTGTAGATATTCCATTCCTATCCTGTTCCCTAGACTAGATGATGATTATCACTAATGCATTCCTCCTAGGCTGGAGAACACAAAAGGGCAAACACATGACACAGAACATGGACTGTTTGGGAGTTCAGAATGCACATCTACATTCTGGAGCTCCAAGCTATAAAGAAGTTATGTCAGGCCTTTCTCCCATTCATACTTCTCCATCATATTTTAACAGTGTTGGACAACACCATGATTGTTTGCTATATCAACAAATGGGCACATGAGGTCAAAGAGTGTGCGCTCAGGAGCTGACACCTTTCGGAACTGATGCATCACTCACCAGATCATTTTAGTTGCAGCCTAATTCCCAGGGGCACAGAATGTGATTTTAGACTCACTCAGCAACCAGTTTTTGATCAAGCATGAATGGAAACTCCACAACACCATAGTCAGAGAGAGATTTTCAACAAATCGAGAATTCAGGCCAGAGATCACTTCACATACCCTGTGAACAAAAAAAATGCATCGCATATTGCTCCAGAGGGACTCTGGGACACCGCTCTCACAGCAGCGCTCTCATCCTTACCCAGTTGGACCAATTCAGTTACACCTTTTCTCCTTGCCTGCTTCTACTACACGTGCTTCACAAGACCAGATGAGATAAAGCAACAGTCATCCTGATCATCAGCTATTGTCCCAGACAGTTTGGTTTCCCAGCCTCCTTTGTATATCTGTTCTCTGCAATCCACATCCCCCCTCTCCCTGATTTGCTGATATAACACAACATCATCAGCCATCCCAATCCACAGGCATTTCACATCAGAGCCTGGTATTTGGATGGGCATCTTTTCCAAAACAAGCCTTTTGATCACATGTGTAAAACATTCTTTCCTGCCGCAAGAATAAATCCACTAGGTCTGTGGTTCTCAACCTTTTGTGGGTTGCAACATGCTTGGCTCAGTGCCTCCTTCAGTGTGGCTGTCCTCCACTCCTTTTTTCCATCTGCATCCTCACACGCTTCTCAGACTTGGGTGTTGGTGGTTACCTTCAGTGGAATACAATAGGGACTGCCACTTGAAGAAGAGGAGGCTAATTAGCCTGTAACTGTGGGTTCTTCAAGATGTGTGACTCTGCCTATCTGTATTCCACTTCTCACTCTCCTCCCCCTCCACTTTGGATCTGTTGGGTTTGCAGTGGAGAAGGAACTGGAGATTGTAGTTCCACCCTGCCCTTTATCACCTTTGACAAAACCATGTGTACAGTCAGGGCACATGTGCTCACTAGTGGATACTACTTTCAAATTCTATGTCTCTAGATGCATGCTGCACATGCATAAAACCCTTAGTGGAATGCAGATAGGCACCACACTTCTCCAAGAAGCTCTACCATTAAGCTGAAGGAAACTCTCCAATGAACATTTCTACTACTAGCCACTGGCATCCTCTACACCATTTGCAATGGCAGGCCATATTTGACTTAAATGTACTTCATATGGGCTGTACATACTATAAATCAAAATATTATGTCACTTGCACAGCATCACGAAGTGCTGTCTATGCAAAACTGCATTCACCAATACCACTCTCGCTCCCTTTCTGTCAAGGAGAGAGAGTGGTCTCACAGAGCACAGTCTTGCATACCCAGTGCTCCGTGATGTCACAAGACCTGACACTCTTGTGGCACTGCGGAGGCTGGGTATGCGAGACCACACACTTTCTCCTTAACAGAGAGAGATTGGTCCTGCCGAGTGCAGTCATGGGCTGGATGGAAGAGGAGGCTTGCAGGTTGCATTTGGCCTGCAAGCCACATGTTTGACAACCCTGCTATACATAGACCTTTAGGCATGCAGGGGGAAAACAATCATATGATACTTAGCAACTTTGTAAGCTTGGACTCTATAAATGCCCCCCTCACAGCCTCAGGGGTGGGGTGGCTTAGTTTAGGCCAGCAGGGGAAAGAAAACCATCGGCACCTTTAAGTTTTTCACATACCCTTCCTTCTTTATGGTCTTGAGGATGGGGGTTCTGTGACTGATTAATTTGATTGATGCAAGATAATCTTATTGATTCCCATGCACATCAGGGGAGGGTCTAAAAGCCTTTCCTCCTGCTTGGGGGCACCAGTCTGCACTGGGAGTAAAGGTGGGTAGGTTAGATTGTAAAATTAATTTTGTTACAACTTGGCATGTGTCCAGTGCAGATGATCATTCAATAGGGGCTCCAGTTCCCTGATAAATTGGAATTGGAAATGGACTAGAAGGCATTTAAAGTAGGTGGGAAATGGGGCAAAGTATAGTACACTGAGACAACCCATTCTTCCCTGCCCCTTAGCCCTCACACAAAGAGAGGGTGGTGAAGTCCCAGCACTGGTGTTTTGACCAGTTTACTGGGAGAGGGGGCAGCCCTCCACCTGATAGAATAGATTACAAAGGAAGGATGACTTGCACTGGACAGGTTATTGCCAGATGTATGTACAGTTTTATAAACTAACAAAACTGAGAGCTAAGTCAAAGTCTGACGAAGTGGGATTTTCTCCCACGAAAGCTCATGCGATAAATATCTGTTAGTCTTTAAAAGTGCCACAGGACTCTGTTGTCTTTCTACAATAGACTAACACGGCTACCCCTTTGGAATTTTATGTACCCAGTGTTATCTTCCTATGGGTGCCCAGGAAAATTCAGTCCAGCAGAAGTCTTTCTGCATGACAACTTTGAATGGTAGTAGCACTTTGAGACAGGTTGTAATTCCTGTGGGGCAAAGAACATCCTTTCATCTGAATTTGTACAGTACCCAGCACCATGGGCCTGATTGGGGTTTTGGGGGCTACCATCATCATCAGGGCACATAAATGCTGATAGATCTGGTGGTAGTAGCAGCTGTTAGCCAGACCTGTGAATTTCCCCAGATGTTCCCATCAGTGCCAATGAAGTCCTAAGGCTGCTCATGAATTCAATTCTTTGTAACGGACTTTCTGGGATGAATTTATAGAGGGTGACAAAATGCTTTTTGTTTATGTTCAGTTTAACATGTCTGCTAGTCGTTTAGCAAAAGTAATCTTAATAAACTAGCATCAATTTTTACTGCTCTGGAAGTTCAAGGACATTGGTCATAAAAATAATTGTTTGCATGGTCCTCTGTTAATTACTAGTTCAAAACCCACCCCTAAAACACTAGCATCTGAGTTTTTGTCATCTGTATAATTCTTCATGAGCAATGTCCACAGCACACAAACAAACAAAACATTAGGCACTGCTTGCTATCCTTGTTGGCAGTTTAGCTGGAACGTATCAAAGGAGACTATGCCAAGCTGGGGAAGACTCTTAAGGAAATCGAGGCTCAGGTGATCTTTCCTGGGATTCTCCCTGTCCCTAAAGGAGGACTACAAAGACATGACAAGATTCTAATGAGCAATAGATGGCTCAGGCAGTGTTACTATGAGGAGAGCTTTGGGATGTATGGTCCCTGGGAGGCATTCATGGACAGAGGACTGTTCTCTCAGGATGGACTTCGCCTGAATAGGGAGGGGAAAAGACGTATAGGATGGAGGCTAGCACAACTGATTAAGAGAGCTAGGGAGTTGGAGGAGATAGTTGGGAATGCCCACGTAATCTCCATGCCTGATTTTATCATTGAGAAGGAGGAAAATGAAATAAGAAAGGACACAGCAGTGGGGAGCAGAATGGACAGTAAGAGGAAGGGTAGTGTAAATATTAGTCTAATAGCTGATATTGGCAGAAGAATGACTGTGCCAAATCAGGTCAGGAACGTGAGTTTTAACGACGTTCTCTCTCCATGTCCAGATCATATCCCAGTGGTCTGTAGTACACCCCAAGCACTGTCCTAAGAGAAACTCTAGTAGTTTTCTTCTCCAATGCAATATTTGCCCAGACTCTGTCTTATCAATTTCATCACTTCCAATCTCTTTACAGACAAAAGAGTCTTGTGGCACTTTTAAAGACTAACAGATTTATTAATCGCATGAGCTTTCGTGGGAGAAAATCCCACTTCGTCAGACGCTTTGATCTCCCCACGAAAGCTCATGCGATTAATAAATCTGTTAGTCTTTAAAAGTGCCACAAGACTCTTTTGTCTTTCTACAATAGACTAACACGGCTACTCCTTTGGAATCTCTTTACAGTCCTCCTCATCATTTTAATAAAGTAAATACTACTGGGAATTCTGTAATTATGGAAGACTTTAACTCAGGGGTATAGCCAGCTCTTGATTTCTGGACGTCCCTGAAAGTGTAGGGTAGGCCCAGCCACGGGCAGCTTCCAGTCGCATGAACAGAAGCTGCCCCCCCTGAGGGAGGGAGGGGCGCAGCAGTGGGAACTTTGCTGCTGCAGCTGCGGAACCAGCTGGCGGCTGCGAGCAAGACAAAGGCACCGGCACCTCAACTCTGTTTGCAGCCATGACTGTACGGCCTGGCGGCCACTAGTGAGGCAGAGACACCAGTTCCAGCACCTCTGCTCTGCTCGCGGGTACGGGGCCCAGTGGCCACCAGCTTCTGAGCAGCCCCATGGCCGCGACAGAGAAATCTGCGCCACTTCTGAGCGCCAAGGTGGCTAGGCCCCAGCCCACCCGTGGCTATGCCTTTACTTTAACTTTCCAGGTATAGACTGGAGGATATGTGCTAGTAGTAATAATAGGGTACAGATTTTCCTGCATGTGGTAGCTAATGAATTCCTTCACAAAACAGTTACTGAACCAGAAAGAGGGGCCATCGTAGATTTGGTATTGGTGAATAGAGAACACCTCATAAAAGAACTGGTTATAGGGGACAACTTTGATATGTGTGACTATGAGCTAATTCAGTTCTAACTAAATACAAGGCTAAACAAAAATAACTCTGGGTAGGATCTTTGACTTCAAAAGGGCTAACTTTAAAAAGTAAGGAAATTAGTTGGGGAAGTGGATTAGACTGAAGAACTCTTGGATCTGAAGGTGGAGGAGACTTGGAATTACTTCAGGACAAAGCTGTAGGAACTATCTGAAGCCTGCATCCCAAGGAAGAGTTAAAAAGTAATAGGCAAGAGTTGTAGACCAAGCTGTATGAATAAACATCTCAGACAGGTGCTTAAGAGAAGGCCTACAAGGAGTGGAAGATGGGAGGGATCAGCAAGGAAAGCTACCTCTTGTTGATCAGAACATGTAGAGATTAATTGAGAAAGGCCAAAAGCCAGGTAGAGTTGAACTTTGCAAAGGGAATTAAAACCAGTAGTAAAAGGTTCTATAGCTATATAAAGAGGAAGAAAACAAAGAAAGAAGTGGGACCACTAAACACTGAGGATAGTGTAGAGGTTAAGGGTAAACTA
Organism: Pelusios castaneus; assembly: GCA_007922175.1. Classification (NCBI taxonomy): domain Eukaryota; kingdom Metazoa; phylum Chordata; order Testudines; family Pelomedusidae; genus Pelusios; species Pelusios castaneus. The sequence continues at coordinate 17,370,421 of ML685798.1, read as the reverse complement.
GGCATGGCCGAATATGTAAATAAATACTTTGCCTCCGTGTTAATGAGACTAGTGATGAGCTTGGCAATATGGAATTGAGGTTGGCTAATGGAATTGAAGACATAGAGGTAGAAATTATCACATCTGAGGTAGAAGCCAAACTCGAACTGCTTAATGGAACTAAATCAGGGGACCCGAATAATCTCCATTCTAGAATATTAAAAGAACTGGTACATTAAATTGCAAACCCATTATCAAGAAGATTTCATGAATCTATAAACTCTCCACGTGACTGAAGAATTGCTAACATAGTTCTTATTTTCAAGAAAGGGAAAAAATTTGATCTGGGAACTACAGGTCTTAGTTTGAACTCAGTAGTATGCAAGATATTGTAAAAAGCTTTGGAAGAAATAATAAAGATATCAAGGTTAATGGTAACTTGGAGAAAATACAACATGGCTTTACATAGTAAAGATTGTGCCAGACCAACTTGATCTTCTTTTTTGAGACGTTAGATATTGTTGGAAAAAAGGAATGCAGTGGATCTAATTCACCTAGATATCAGTAAGGCATTTGATACAGTTCAAATAGGGAAGTATTAGTTAAATTGGAAAAGATGTCAATTAATATGAAAATAGAAAGATGGAAAAGAAACTGATTAAAGGGAAGTCTACAACAGGTCATACTGAAAGGTGAACTGTCAGGCTGGAGGGAGGTTACTAATGGAGTTCCTCGGGCATCAGTCTTGGGACTAATCTTATTTAATCTTTTTGTTACGGACCTTGGCACAGAAAGTGGGAATGTGTTTTTTAAAAAAAAGTTTGCAGGTGACACAAAGTTGGGAGGTGTTGCCAATGCAGAAAAGGATTGGGATATCATACAGGACAATCTGGATGACATTGTAAACTGGAGTAATAGTAATAGGATGTAGTTTAATAGTGGAAAGTGCAAGGCCATGCATTTAGGGACTAATAACAAGAATTTCTGCTATATGCTGCGGACGCATCAGTTGAAGTGACGAAGGAGGAGAAGGACATGGGCATACTGGTTTGTTACAGGATGACTATAAGCCGCGAATGTGAAGTGGCTGTGTAAAAAGCTAATGCGGTCCTAGGATACATCACAAGGTATTTCCAGTAGAGAGAGGGAGGTGTTAGCATCATTAGACAAGGCACTAGTGAGACCTCATCTGGAATATTGTGTACAGTTCTGGTTCCCCATGTTTAAGAAAGATGAATTCAAACTGGAACAGGTACAAAGAAGGGCTACAAGGATGATCCACAGAATTGAAAACCTGCCTTATGAGAGGAGACTCAAAGAGCTTTTCTTGGTTAGCCTGACCAAAAGAAGGCTGAGGGGAGATAGGATTGCTCTCTATAAATACATCAGAGGGATAAATATGAGGGAGGGAGAGGAATTAAGTTCAGCACCAATGTGGACACAAGAATAAATGGATATAAACTGGCCATCAGGAACTTTAGACTTGAAATTGGACACAGGTTTCCAACCACAAGGGGAGTGAAGTTCTGGAATAGCCTTCCAAAGAGAGCTGTGGGGGCAAAAAACCTAGCTGGCTTCAGGTTTTGAATTTACGGAGCAAATCATATGATGGGACAGCCTAGTTTGGCAATTGACTCACCTTTGACTACTGGTGGTGTATATGCCGATGACCTGAGTGGGATGTGACGTGAGACAGGTTATTAGAGAGAATTCTTTCTTCAGTATCTGACTAGTGAGTCTTTCCCACATGCTCAGGGCTTAATTGATTGCCATATTTGAGGTCAGGAAGGAATTTTCCCCCAGGACACATTGGCAAAGACTGTTGGGGTGAGGGTTGGAGGAAGAAAGGGGTTACTTTCCTCAATATCATGGGCCACAGCTCAGTTGCTGGTTTCTCTGTATCTTAGTCTCTAAACCATGATTTGAAGATCTTAACATTAGTCATAGGTTAGAGCAGTGGTTTTCAGACCCCGGGTCGGGACCCAGTACTGGTTGCAGACCTTCAGGTACTGGATTGTGGTGCTCCCTGCTGCTGCTGAAAGACCGGAATGCATTGCTCAAAGATCTAATTGTTGGGTTGCAGGCAAAAATGATTTTTTTCAACTGGGTCCCGAGGAGAAAAAAAAAAGGTTTGAAAAACACTGTTAGAGGTTTATTACAGGAGTGGGTAGGGGGAGGTTCTGCGGTCTGCACTGTGTAGGAGGTCAGACTAGATGATCATATTGGTCCCTTCTGACCTTAGAGTCTATGAGGACATGGAGCCTGAATAGTCATCTCAGCCCTAGAGTTGGCTTCTCCAAATCTGAATTAAGAAACTGTGATAAAGTATTTAAGAGGAAACAGTCTTCCTTTGTACCTGTTCTGTGGATAAATAAAGAATTTCGCTCTTTAAGACTCTTGGATACTTTGTTTATACAGCATATTTGGACGTCAGAGCTTTTTAAAATAAGCTTTAATTTTTTCACATCTTTGGAAGGTAGGTAAATATTTTACCCAATTTATTGATTAGAAAACCAACGAGCAGAGAAATTAGTGATTAATCCACCCTAACACATTTCACAAATATAGAATATAGAAAAGGAAAATATTGTCTTTTTTAAAAAAATCCAGTTTAATCTATGAATAAAGCTTTTCATTAAAACTGTTTGTTTTAGTTTAATGCAGATTAATTCTTTTCCTAGTCACTTTTATTTTTATGTTTGAAACATCACTTTACTCAACTTTGCTTGTATTTCCATTTAGGACGTGTAGGAACACCTCATTTTATGGCCCCAGAAGTAGTAAAAAGAGAACCCTATGGGAAGCCTGTAGATGTTTGGGGTTGTGGAGTGATCCTTTTTATTCTTCTAAGTGGTTGTTTGCCTTTTTATGGAACCAAGGAAAGATTATTTGAAGGCATTATTAAAGGAAAATATAAGGTAAATGACAGTGTGCATAATTACTTTTTAACTGAGGTAAAATCACTGCTGTGAACATTTCTAAAAATTGTTTTCTATATTTTGGCTGCTAGTTAGCCTGACTGAAATTTGCAAAATTCCACAAGAAAAACAACTTTCTATGTGCAAATAGAAATGATTATATTATTATTGATCCATTTTTCCATGGTATATGTGTTTAACAGTCTCTTGCATTTAGATTATCATAAAATTTATCCAGACTAAGCAGCTAAATTAACATCAAAATTAGGCCCTGCTCCTGCATTCAGTGAGACCACTTACATGCATGAGTTTTTGAGATTGGTGCCTCAGTCTGTACTATACGTTCTTCTTCAAATGGTATCCCTATGGACGCTGCACTCTAGATGTTGGTGCATCCCTGCATCTTGATTGGAAATTTTTACAGCAGTACTCTCCAGGTTGCTTGTGCCCAACTCCCATCTCACGCCACCATTGGTGCCTCTTTAGCACACACAATCTAATCCCCTTCATTCGTTCTCAACCATCAATAGTCCAAGATAGAGCCCTCAGCAGTTCCTGACTTGTTATTCAACCATGTATCACTTTTACAAATAGTTTAGTTTTGTTACTAATTACCTTACTCTAATATAGTTAACACTACTTATCTTCCCAATTCAAAGCCTTTTGTTCTTTTTCTTTTCTCTCTTCTCCTATTCCCCATTTTGACAGAGTAGAATAGTTTACTGATAACTTAAAAATAAAAATCCCTGTTTCACCAGGTTTTAAAAAGTGTGTGTCAGATGCCTTCCCATGATCGGCCAGTCACTCCCAATAGCTATGTCTACACTGGCAAGTTAGTTCGAATTAAGGAAGCTTAATTCGAACTAACTTAAGCCATGGCTACACTAGGCTTTCATTAGTTCGAATTAAGAGCTTCCTTAATTCAAACTAATAAATTCAAATATGCTATTTGAACTAAGGTTTAATTCGAACTAGTTAGTTCGAATGAACCAATGTGGCCATGTTAGTTCGAACTAATTGCTTAGTTCGAACTAGCCGGCCCATTGAACTCAATGCAATTTGTTAATTCGAACTAAGCAAGTGCCATGAATGGCACTTGCTTAGTTCGAACTAAATTTTGCTAGTTTGAATTAAGTTAATTTGAACTAACTAAAATTGGTTTGAATTAGTTAGTTCGAATTAACTAATTGGAACTAACTTTAGTAAGTGTAGATATAGCCAATGTGTCCGCTGCCTGAGTGAAGGGCATGTACCTCAAAATATATATATATATTGTAAGAATCTTAAAGCCACAGCCAGAAGAGAGAGGATCTATGACTGAAACTTATTCTGACAGAAAAGTCTCTGAGACCTTCCTCTGACCTGGAGCCAAAGAACCCCGAATCAGAATTTCAAGAAAAACATCAACCTCCCTTAAGATGGAGGGAGACAGCAAAGAAGAGGAATTTTCCCATAAGGGTAAAAACAGCCCCAAAACTGAACACCTATGAGGCATCAGGTTCCTCATGTAACATGCAGGCTGTGGCACTAATGGACTCGCAACATCCCAATGTGGAATTGCAGCAGAGGACATGGCTCACCTACCGGTGAATTCTCTGTATCTTTAAGTCCTTAAATCATGCTTTAAGGAGGTAAATAACTCAGTCATAGGTTGGTGGCCTATTGCTGGAATGGGTGGGTGAGGTCTTGAGGCCTGCGTTTTGCAGGAGGTCAGACTAGATGATCATACTGGTCCCTTCTGACCTTAGAGTCTATGAGTCTGTGAAAGATAAAAACAAGCCAACCTCCTCCAGCATGGCACCAACAAAAGAGATGGATCAAAGATCACTGGCCAAACTATCAGCCATCACAACCTCAGTGCTAACAGAGGCCATGGCACTGACTACCGCACAGTCTACAACCCTGGCACAGATAATGA
>ML685798.1:17318933-17365596 GCA_007922175.1 Pelusios castaneus | reverse complement strand
CATGGCACTGACTACCGCACAGTCTACAACCCTGGCACAGATAATGATCGTGGCACTGACTGTGGCACAAATGATAACACTGGAATCAACAACTGACAAGGCACTGAAATCCACTACAGCATCAACCTGAGACACAGCATTAATATCAGCACCATTTCAAAAGAAAAGGGAGAAACAGTACCGCTGTTAACAGACTGAAACAGCATTAACGTTGGCTCCACAGTCACTGGTGCCCGAGACTGACAATTCCCCAATGCACTTTGCACATGATAAGGCTCTCTCCTGAATATCATTTTCCAGTGGAGAGGATGGTGAGGCAGAGGAAGCTGAATTTTCATCCCAGCATTTCTCCCCTAGCAGACCAGCTTCAGAGGCATCTAGATACGCACCTCATAAGGGAAGCAATACGTGTCCATGATGTGATCCCTGTGGTTCGGACCACCCATGCCTTATCCCATTATAATGGCAGAACTGGGACGCATGGTCAAACTACTCAGAAGCTTATAATAGACCACCTAGGGCTCATAAATGCAGAAATAGATCTTTTACACACAGCTTCATCTGTGCCTGAACCAACTCCTAAAACTGTGGGAGAAGGAGGAGAGCTTTGACCAAGAAACATCATCTCCTAGACATGATGCCTCATCCTCACCAGAGGAGGCAATTAATTCCTCCTCCAGCTGCTGACTTTAAAAATTTCCATGAGCTGTTTAAAAGAGTGGTAGAAAACCTGGAAATCCCTCTAGAAGAGGTCACAGAATCCCACCGTAACTTGTTCAGGATCCTCCACTCTACAGCCTCATCAAAAATTGCACTACCCATGAATGATGCACTTATGGAGTCAGCTAACAACATCTGGGAAACACCAGCTACCATTCCACCCACCTGTAAAAGGATTATTAGAAAATATTATGTCCCCACAAAGAGGTGGAGTTTTTATTTATTCATCCCCTCCTCCCCCCCAACTCCCTTGTTATTGATGCTGCAAATCAAAGGGTCAAACAGACCAATTATAAATCAATGCCTCAAGTAAAGACTGGAAAAGACTAGATTTACTAGGCAGAAAAATATACTGACAGTAACAATGCTGCTTTATTGTCCAACTATGACTATAAAATATCTGACAAAATTTCGGAATGTATTAATGCCATCCCAGATAACAAAGTGAACAATTTGGTCATTCATAAATGAGGGCCAACTCATTGCAAGAATGACTCTACAAGTTTGCCTAGATAATCTGGCACTGCAGCCAAAACGACATCAGCAGTGGTTACCAACTGTAGGGTGTTGTGACTCCACTCAGCCAGCTTGCCTAGAGAACTACCGGCAAAAATAGAGGATCTCCCATTTGACAAAGTTAAACTCTTTACAGAGAAGACTGACAAGATACTTTGTACGGTGAAGGACTCATGAAGCAACCTTGTGAACCCTTGGAATTTACAAACTTGCAACAGAGAGAAAACAATATAGGTTTCATCAGTATGCTCACAGATATCCATCCTATTCACATCATAGGCGCCACAAAGAGGAAAACAGAGACCACAGAGATATCGACAAGTTCACCAAACATCATCAACTTTTCAGCCTGCATCATCTAAACAACAGCTTTTTGAAAATTTGGTTGAGGGTCTGAAAGACCTCCCTCAGCAACTGGTGCCAGCAACATTGACCACCCAATTTGTTTCACCTATGAAATTCCCATCACATTCCATTGCCTGAAATCACATCAGACAAGTAGATATTAGAGATCATTCAGCCAGGATATAAAATCCTCTTTACATCCATTCCTCCTACCCAACATCCTTTCTCATCCCCTTTTAGAGACCCATCTCATGTGCAAGTGCTTCAACAAAAAGTAAAACATTTCCCACACATAGGAGCAATAGAACCCATTCCAGAACAACACACCGGGAAGGATTTTTATTCCTATTACGTTTTGATCCAGAAAAAGAACAAAGGCTAGAAACCCATATTAGATCTGCAATCACTAAACAAGTTTGTAAGATGATAAATATTCAGGGTGGTCACATTAGCCACCATAGTACCTACAGTGAAAGAGGGAACTCGAGGTTCAGGTCCATTCAATCTAGCAGGGAGTAGCCACATCCCCACCTGGGCCCGTATAAGTAAGCCCAGAATACAGGGTTCACAAGATATATATACCTTTCTAACATGCTAAATAAATTATACATAATACAACAGGTGCATGCATAATACAGCAGGTTACATCATGCCAAAATCCCTACATGGTTTCACTATCCTTAATATACAGGTTACATGATTAGATTATACTTAATATACAGCATATAATTAGCCTGCCCATGTTTGTTATTTACGGGTTATTTGGTTACCAAAGGCAGTTTTGAACAATGAGATGTTAAAGGCTCTTTTGCCCTTTCTGATGCCTTGCCTATGTCATCTTGTTTACCAGAGCAAGGCCTTTCTTATTAATGGCTGTTTGGTAGAGTCATCACAGTAAACTGTTCTCACTTAACAGTAACTGTTTCTACTTAACTTTCCTTTGTTAGCTTTATGTAGGACTTCCCAGCAAAATGGTTTGTTCACACCTTAGACTATGTCTACATGTACTACAATTAGTTCAAATTAGTTAATTTGAACTAACTAATTCGAACTAATTTTAGTTAGTTCGAATTAACTTAATTCGAACTAGAAAAAATTAGTTTGAACTAAGCAAGTGCCATTCATGGCACTTGCTTAGTTTGAATTAGCGATTTACATTGATTTCAATGGGCTGGTTAGTTCGAACTAAGCAATTAGTTCGAACTAACATGGCCACATTGGTTAATTCGAGCTAACTAGTTCAAATTAACCCTTAGTTCAAATAGGCTATTCGAACATATTAGTTCGAATTAAGGAAGCCCTTAATTCGAACTAATGAAAGCCTAGTGTAGCCATGGCTTTAGTTGGTTCGAATTAAGCTTCCTTAATTTGAACTAACTTGCCAGTGTAGACATAGCCATGGTATCTCAACTTGCAATAATAAGTTTGATTTCTAATAACTCCAATGGCCAGCTACTCAGTTAATATACAAACATAAATTCCCTACACCTATTTTCACATCACTATCCACCTGGCACACAGGTGTTTTCTCAGATTTATGACTGGCAATTATCAATACAAGATATTAACCTTTGGCCTTCCTATGTCACCAAGGGTTTTTGTCAAAATGCTTGCCATAGTAGCAGGACATTTGTGCAAAGAAGGGATCACAATATCCCCATACCTAGATGTCTGCCTATTAAAGGCACAGGGCCAAATATTAGCCAGCCAGGCTACTTGAAGAAAGATATTCTGTTTCAAGAAATAGGACTTGAAAATAAACAACGAAAAGTCCAGTAGGAACCCAACCCAGCAACTGGAGTTCATAGGAACAAACCTAAACTCAATAATAGCCAAGACATCTTTACCTGCACCAAGGTTCAAGACCATAATAGACCTGACACTACTTGTAAGAAACAGCCGAGCAGTAGCTGCACTCTCTGCCATACAACTGCAAGGGCATTTGGCAGTCACTGCATTTGTGGTCCAGCATGCACGGTTCTACATGCACTGCCTACAGGGGTGGCTAGCTTCTGTCTGCAGACCACATGAGCACAGTTTGTACAGGATACTGACAATGCCGAACAAAATAATAAAATCCTCACTGTGGTGGATTTGATCCAGCAACATGATGACAGGAATCCAGTCCTCACAACAACTGCCATCAGTCACAATTACCACAGATGCATCACTGCTAGGGTGGGGAGCACATCTCCACAGCCACTCGATACAGGTTTGGTGGTCAAAAACAGAAATTAGTCTGCATATAAACCTCCTGGAGCTCCAAACAGTTTGCAGTGCATGCTCCCATTTTCTCCAAGCAAGACAATAAAGATAATGACAGACACATTGCGTGCATATTTTATATTAATCAACAGGGAGGAGCAAAATCCCACTCCATATGCGCTGAAGCAGTGAAACTGGAATTAGTGCGTTCTGTGCAACATCAACATATGAGCGGCATGTTTGCCCAGATGCCAGAACACCACCACTACCCTCACCAGACAGTTCGGCCAAAATCATGATTTGGAACTGAACAATAAGGTCCTGAAAAAGATTTTTTTGAAAATGGGGCCATCCAGTTATCCACCTGTTTGCTATGAAACAGAGCCACAAATGCCCTTTTTCTGTTCAAGGGAAGGACTGGATCAGGGATTGATGGCAGATGCCTTTCTCATTAGTTGCAACAAGCACCTCCTTTATCCATTCCCACCCATCACGATACCCAAACCCATCCACAAAATACAAGTTGACAAGGGCGACAGTGATAAGGATAGCACCCACATGGCCCAGACAAACCTGGTTCTTATACTGATTGCCAATGGTGCGATTAAAACCAATCACTCTCCTACTTCACTATGATCTCCTATCCCAGGACAATGGCAGATCTTTCACTCAGAGGTACAAAAGTTTCATCTAACAGCATGGTTCCTACCTGGGTCTGCCCAGAAGAGCTAGAATGCTTGGAATAGGTTAGCCCAGTGGTTCCCAACCTTTTTGGCTCGAGGGCCACAGATATCATTGCTTTAATCCTGAAGGGCCACCAGTCTCCACCCACAGCTCTCCCCTGACTGCCCACTGCAACCAGACAGGAGAAGGTCAGCGAGGAGGCTGTCTTTCTCCTCACTGATCTTCCAGCAGGGAAACTCTGCTCTTCCTGTAGCCCTGTGCATTCCTCCTGTATCCCTAGACAGGGGCTCCCTTCTACGCCCAGGGAACGGGAGATCAGTGCTCCCCTCCCTCTGGCTCCAGCAGGGACACCAGCGTCAATGGTGGAGCACTTTGTGTGCTCTCTGCTACAGCAAAGGGGAGGGGAGTGCTGGTCTCCTATCCCCTTGGCCTACAGCAAGGAGCCTGCACCGCTCTTTTAGCCACACAGCAACACACTCTGCCTGGGTCCAGAGGCAGCAGCTCCCTTCTGCAGTCAGTGGGAGAGGAGCAGCGGGCCACTTTCAAAGCCTGGGGCCACAGGTTGGGAACCACTGGATTAGACCTATACTAGAATATAGTAGGAAACTGATAGAAAGAAAAACTTACCTGCGGAAATGGTTTAGATTTGTTTTATGGTGCAATGATAGAAAAATCTTTGCTGCTTCCTCATTCATTCTGAATATCCTGGAATATACCCTAGAATTAAAAAAATCAGGTTTATTGATTAACTCATTAATTAACTCATTGATTAAGCCATTAATGTCCTCCATGACAAAATCAAGGCTAAAAGGTTCACTCACCCAGCAGTAAAATGGTTTGTTGCAGGGATACAAAAGATCTACCTGATTATATGTACCCCCACAACACAGAGGAATCTATACCTAGTAATAACGTCTGTTACCAAAACTCCTTTTGAACCCTTAGCAAAGTGTTCACTTCTACATATGTCCATGAAAGTGTCCTTTCTAATGGCCATCACATCAGCTGACTGTGTAAGAGAAATCGGGGCACTAATGGCCAAGCCACTCTACACAGTGTTTCACAAGGGTAAGATCATGCTCAGACCTCACCCAAAGTTCTTACCAAAAATTATATCACGACTTCCATTTACAGACATACGTAAGGCAGCTACATGGGCCTCCACACATACTTTCACAAAGCTTTATGGCGTGCCATTGATCATGCATCCAGGAGAGATGTTGCAATAGGAATTATAGTGCTTTCAACTGACCCACAAGTCCCTTCCACCAAATGAGAGGCACTGCTCTAATCACCAAGTACAGCGCACACAGGGATGCCATTTGAAGAAGAAGAGGTTACTCACCCTGTGCAGTAACTGACATTCTTTGAGATGGTGTCCCTGTGGATGCTCCACTACCCACTCTCCTTCGCTTAACTTTGGAATTCAAGGACAGGACTCTACAGAAGGAACAGAGGGGGTCGGGTCATGCGCATGCCAAAGAGGCACAAACAGCACCTCAAGACGGGAGATGCCCATGTACACCCTGGACAAGTGCTGCTGTAAAAATCTCTAATCAAGAACACAGGGACATGTCAAGCCCTAGAATGGAGCACCCAAAGAGGGACACCTCTCCAAGAACCTCAGTTACTAAATAGGGTGAGTAACCACCTCTTCTATGCTATCTGTGCTATGTATGACTGATTGATGTATACGTAAACTCTTATACGTTTTCCTCCATTGTACAAAATTTCTGACTTTCATGTACTTCTAAACATGATGAGAAAAGAATGATCTTATTAATTTTATTTAAAAAATTGTGGTTATCTTGGGGTACAAAAGGTATCATGCTTTTGTGCTCTTTAAACAGTAAGCTGTGAAAGAACTGATTATTAACCAAGGAGCTACTTGTAATTGAAAACAAACTGCAGTGTTTGAAGAGGAATCTGTTTAATGACACTTCCCAACATCGTGGAGTCAGTATGAGGAAGGAGCTAAAGTCCTTTCATTTTGTTTTTTCCTCTTTGCATTCATCAGAATCACACCTTAAGTGTAGTAGCAAAGTGGTAAGAGTATTGCACAAAATCTGCTAAAGCATAGTCCTTTAATATGTAATATTCTTTGTATTAAATAACTAGGATCCATTAAGGGTATGCCTGCTCTGCACCTGGGAGTCTGCTTCCCAACCCCATTAGGTGGAAGTGCACTAGGTTTGTTTGAATTGGCGTGCTAAACATAGCACTGTGGACATTGCAGCAGGGGCTAGCTGCCTGAATACAAGCCTGCACAACCCCCTGGGCGTGGCTAGCTCATGCCACCACGTGTACCGTGGCATCCATGCTACTATTTTTAGTATCTTAGCTCAAGCAGTACTACAGTAATACAAACAGAGCTAGCATATGTCTGTTTACCCAGGCGTGCTCCCAACTGCAGTGTAGACATACAGTTCTGACATATTTTTGGGTAACATCACACCTGGTCCACAGGACCCTTGATCTCAATGAAGTATCAATTACTGTGGTACTGCAGGACTTTAAACCAAGGGCAGCCAGAAAATCAGCTGCTACTGTATCTTTCTGTTAATTCTGTAGGTATAGGAACAAAGCATACCAAAAGCCATTATATGCCACAGTGTTTACTGTGTGACGTAAAGAGGTGTCATTAGCCTGAAATTTCCAAACTCTTACATTAAATTGATCCTTTAATGTTATGGTAACAGTTTCTGTAAATGGAAATATCTCTCTACAGAAACTTCCACTACTGGGTCATTCAGTCTCCCCTGCCCATTATCAGGAGTATTCTCAAATTCCTAGAAATTTCTGGAAACTTGAAAATTCGCCATTGCTCAACTTTTCCTTTCTTACAGACACTGAAGGTTGTAACTGGTAGCCAAGATGTTCTTGTCTGGCTTCTGGGTTCTTTTTCTGTTCCCGTTTTCACAGTAATCTGTCCACTCAGTGAAAATAGTGCAAGGATTTCAAAATAAAGGCTTGTTTCAAACTTACCCTTGGCCTATTTTCATCATAATGGAAAATAAATAGGCTCTTCAATGAGAATCTCAAAGTGCCCGTTTTCAAGGCCAGATGTGTGCCTAAAGCCTGCAATGCTCCAAACTGGAAAAGGAGGAAATTTTAATTAAAAATTTGTTTTAAATAAAAGTGGATCCCTCTCACTTTCTTTAGATTTTTTTTTATTACAGTTTAGCAATTTTTTGTTACAATTTCAAAATTTGAATTGATTCATAAGATGCCTATTACAATTATCAGGGCACTATTCAAAGGAAACGTAAAAGCGTGATAAATTAAATGGTATATCAAAAATAGCTCGGCAGGAAATAATCCCTTATGACAACAGTAAGATGCTTAACTGAATGAGTCTATGTTGGTTTTTCATCTCTTCTTGAACAGTTGAAGGCACAAAGCTGATCACACCTGAAATAGGAAATTTTTACCACATATCACGTTGGGTGTTATTGCTCACTTGAAGTGGTTCCTACTGTGAAACTTACTCTAAAAGTTGCACTGAAGTAAACAATTGTTTCTTTCAATGATTTCCATCTCATATCTACGTTCAGTTGTGGATGAAAATCTCTGAAAGGAAGTAATGAATGGTGAACCTTTTAAGCCTTACACTGGAAGGAGCAGTTGTCCATGAAGTCCTCTGCATTCCTATGAACTGCAGTGTGGGAGGGGTCCCAGAACACCACTGGTTTCCCTCTTATGCAAATCCAGCAGCTCAAAACTTCACTGTGATGGAGATCAGCTTCACTGCAGCTCCTAAGATTGTCTGGTTTCAGGAGTAAATTTGATCCTCTCATCCATTTCATTGATTTTCAAAGCCTGACTCATTTTGCTTTGTGCAGGGAAGGGTGTATTTTAGCTCTAGAGAACATTACATGCAAAAAGCAAGTGGAAAAATTACCAGTTGAATAATCATCAAGCACTGTGTGTGATGTTTTAGTTTTCACATACTAGCTGTGCCGTTTCTTTAATAGCATATATCTACATTTTTTAAATGGTGTACAATTCTTACGTCTACATTCATAGTGGTAAAATATTCACAGTCATACTAGTACCGGTGTCACCTGCCCTTATACCTCACTTGCTCATTGTAAAGAATACCTGTATCAGGTAACATTGGACTGTCACTTGCTTTAATTTTTTTCTTCACTTGCAATCAGATGAATCCCAGGCAGTGGAGCCATATCTCTGAAAGTGCCAAAGATCTGGTACGTCGCATGCTTATGCTGGACCCAGCTGAAAGGATAACAGTTTATGAGGCATTGAATCATCCGTGGCTGAAGGTAAATAAAACCAATATAACCTATCAAAAATTCGTATCCTTAAGAACATGAAGTTGATTTTTTTGCTTTTCAGATTAGTCATCAAATTACAGAAACCTTTAGATATGCTTAGTTGTTTTACTGGATTGGAGCCTTGGTGCTCAACACCTTGTAGGATTGAGCCCCCTTATGCATCTCAGGAGGACTATAGGTTGTAGAGAGTGGTTCTGGGTAGAAGATTTGCGGAGTATTATCACCTTTTCCTGTGATCCTCCTGCTGTCTGGAGTGTAGAGTCCTTTTTGTGGGTTTTAGGAGCTTTATTGTCTCTGTTTTTTCCACTGAGAAACCTTGCTAGTGAGAGGGGTTACATTTTGAAGCCTATCTCTGCAGAGAAAGGTGGGGGTAATGGAAAATATAAGCAGAGCTGTCTGGCAATCCCTTGAATATCCTATTCTAAATTCACCAGAGCTGGAGGTCCGTACCAGTGGTCCAAATTCAGAAATTAATAAATTTTGGTTCTAGGCATTGATAGTAGTTAGAATCTGGTACCAACATTTTATTTTTCTCTTGCTTTTTCTCTTCCCCTTTTTAATTTCTGTACTGTGGCCAAAAAATGTTAGGTTTTATAAACTCTAGTAAACACATCATTCATTAGGTGTTTCAGGAGTTTTACTGTCCAAATCCTTGCAGATTTGACAGAAAAAAAATTGATCTTGGCCCCTTGTGTTAACCTGTGCGAGGCTAATGTAACTTTCTTTTGAGAACTTAAAGATGGGCAGATGAAGAGGCAAAACTGAGTTTGTAACAGATACTTACTTCTAAGCATAATTCTGGACTGGTTATTGGCATTGCCTAAACCAGTTTTTTTAAATATATCATCATTACTAAGCTAAATGTGGTCATCTTTTACTGAATCAAAATTTCATCATTAACCACATGTAACAAGGCGTCATTGACAGCATGCATTACAACAAGATTATGAGCCTGAATGTGGTAGTGAATGTCATTTGTAATAGGTGTTGCTGTCGATCATATGACTCTCTAGAGTACATTTTTTTAAAATTAATGTACTGATATTGTATAGTGATATATTCAAATATTTTTATGATAGCAATAGTAATTAAGAAAGGAGTCTGCAGTTACACAAGTCATTACATAGATGATCAATTAATACTGATATAATTATTTTTGTATTTAATGTTGAAAATGACCAACAACTTAAATCTATTGTAATGTAGTAAAATTTTAACCAATGAATTTTAAAACTGAAAGAGATCGAGAAAACTTTTTCTCCACTCTGTTTTCAGTATTGCATACAATTGAATGGCTTTAAAGTACATAAATGCTCTAGCATTCCAATTGTGTTAGGCGTTTAAGAATGTTAACAAGAATGTGGAGCAGCATACACACCTGCAGTGGCTGTCTTATTTCTGATTTTGCATGAGATACATTTTTTTTAAGACTCTGGCTTTTAAACTTTATAATTATAATCTCTGGTATTGAATAGATTGCATACATTTTTTTCGTACTGTGTGTTTTCTTTTTATTGCAATTGAAAACTTAAGTACAGGAAGTAAAAATAAAATCCAGCATAAGTGAAGCAGCTCCCATTGGGGGGGTACCATGTTATTTAACTTGATTTAACTTTAATTCCTATTGTAATTCACCAGTTTGGACAAAACTCACACCCAGCAATTTACAGAATCTGTTCCATTAATTTCCTACCCACTAGCAGTAGGTTTCAGCCACAGGCAGCAGGAACAGACCACCTGTCTTTCTCCCATTCTGGTTTCCCAGCATCTCAATTTCTATAAGGAATTTCCTTAACGTTTACCTCAATGTAATCAAATTTTAACTTGCTTTGTGATAATGAATACCTTGGCCATTTTTTAACTTATTGTGTAAGAGCAAAGTTTGAGTACTTTATTAGTATTATTATTGTTATTATTATAGGAGAGGGATCGCTATGCATACAAGATTCACCTTCCAGAAACAGTAGAGCAACTGAGGAAATTCAATGCAAGAAGAAAACTAAAGGTAAAGGGAATCTGACATTAAGACAAATATAATTTTGTGTTACCTTAAATTTTGTATGGGTTTTTTAAATTTAGGAAATATTAGAAAAGTAATTTTGGACCTAAATCTATGCATGTTGCTATAGTCCCAAACACCTACACTAAGAATCTTTTAGAGCACATCATTGAAGTCTAGATGGAGCAGTTGGAGAGCAATAATTTAGAGCTTTCTACTACTTACACCCTTCTGGTGCACGTTGCCATATTGTCTAAATGAGCTATATAGATGCCTCCTAATACAAGTCAAGGTTCTAAGTATTTTTTTAAAATGTTAGATTAAAAAAAGTTGAACTAGATATTTAGAACATATCTTCCGCTGTGTCATGCTGCATACGTTAGTCTTCTCCACCTTAGTCTCCTGGTTTCATTTAAAAATTGAGTGTTTGTAGTCTGAAATATGCAGAATTATGGGGTCAAGAATCTTAATTAGCCTAATGATCATTGGTTAATTATCTTGAATGTAAGATGTCTTATTATACATTGACTTAAATGAGGTTTTGGAACAAACGAAATCAAATGCACTGTAGTTGCAATATGACACAAATATCTCAAGTCACAGAAATAGGGTTTCTTTACAAAAGTATTCTTCTCATAGGTGACCATTGTTAGAAGGTTGCATTGTTTCCACTCTGTATGGTTATGGTAGCCTAGCAATGTTCCCCCTCCATTACCGCTATACTGCTGCATCTATTCGATCTGCACTATAACTGCTGTTCCTATGGTGCATTCACTTGACACCAGACTAACATGTTGCAGACATTTCTAGAATACCTCCTTTGGGGTGGGACATTTATTTACTGAGCCATCATCTAGTTCTTTATTTGCAACTGGAGAAAGAGTGTCTTCCTTCTGTGGCAGGGATGGGACTCCTGATTTCTTTCCTAACAGGATCTAAATGTAATTTCTAAGTTGTGAAAAATATTCTTGTAGCCTGTTTTTCTTCTTTAGAGAGTAGCAAGTTAGTGCAATTTTAAGTCACTCCTGTGCCACAGTATATTTTCTGTTTCTTGTTATCAGTTATGTACACAAAAGATAAAGATTCCACTGGCTTCAACTGTCATCAAATATAGAGGACCACCGTAAGATGTTCTTAAAGGACAATTATGACTTTATTTGCTTTTATGGGAGTATGTTGTAACTCTTTGCAAAGGGATGTTCTTAAGACTGTTCTCTCAGCTTTTAGTTACATATAGGAGCAGTTTCTAACTATACAAAAGAAAATGTTGAGTTCCAGCTGAAACACTTCATTGTTTCCACTCAGAACCATAAATACGTAGTCTCCCTGGAGGGGTTTTAACTGAAACTTGTTTTAGGTTCACCAGAAGGTTCGGGAATCCTTTTGGTAAAGCTGTGCCAAATGTAGGGTTTGTCACAAAATGCAAAATCAGATGACTTGTAACTAGTTTCCTTATGGAAGTTTGGCATAATTCTAATCATGTGAAGCATCGAAGATTGAAGTAATCCTCATGTTTCTGAATTGTTAACAGCTTCCCCCTATATTTAAGTATGATCAGATAACACATTATTAAATACAAGCTGTCTACACTAGGTACAAAGTCCTATTTAAAATGTCATTAGTTGATGTATTTTAGCTAACGTTTTTAAAAACAATTTATTTTTCTGGTCTAGACAGGGCTTCAGTTTTTACTGTGTAGGCAGTTCTCTATTCTTCTTTGAGTGATCGCTCATGTCATTCCAACTCAGGTGTGTACGCGCCGCGTGCACAGATCACCGGAAAGTTTTTCCCCTAGACTACCCACGGGGTCGGCTGCTGCCACTGGAGGCACTATGCGACCCTCCATATATACCTCAGCCGACCGCTTCCCTCCTCAGTTCCTTCTTACCAGCCTGACGGACGCTGGTACTGTGCTTACTAGCTTTTGCTAGCAAATTCCCCAGCTCTTGGTTCAGTTATTATCAGTTGTGTTCACAGTAGTTAGTCTTAGTCTTAGATTATTAGTAGTGTAGGTTTAGGAAACCCATGGGACTCCTTCGTCTTGGCCGGCAGGCCAAAAACCCGGACATGCCGGGCTTCAAGGCCTGCAACCAGTGTGGCAAGTTCATGCCGATGGACGACCCACACATGTCCTGCCTGGGTGAGTCACACTTGAAGGACAAGTGCAAGCTCTGTAAAAGTTTCAGGCCCTGCACCCAAAAAGAGACGGAGCAAAGACTGAAGCTCCTTATGCTGGAGGAAGCCCTTCGCCCCGCAGGAGCGGGGGCTCGGGCTCGAGCACAGCCGTTTCCACTCACAGCGCTTCCCCAGCTGTAGGAGCAGCTCCCGCCAAAGTCTCCCGGGACCGCTCCCCAATGCCTTTGGCACTGACGAAACGCCGGCACCGTTCCTGCTCCCTGGTGCCCAAGAAGAAAAGGAAGCGAGACAAGACAGGGCACTCATCTCCAACTGGAGACAAGGGCAAAGCGGGTCCCGCGCCGGGCCACGCAGCCCCATCGCAGCGCCAGGTGGCACCATCAACTCCAGGCCCCGAAAAGGGGACGTCGAGACCAGTGTCAGAGCCATCTCCCACCAGGGGTATATTGAAGGAAGACTTACAACTTCCCTCTACCCCTGAGATATTCGAGGCAGCCAGGGACCTTATTGAACAGACGACCACCCCGGCACCGGAGCCAATATCAGGCCAGACACGCAGGCCTTCAGTGCAGCCGCATGGTAAGCCAGCACCGATGAAGCCCCCTTCCCCTCGGCACCAGTCCCCGGCACCAATGAGGGCAGACAGATCTTGGTCCCCACAGAAGACCTGGCCGGATCAGAGGGAGGTTCCCAGAACTGCTCCAACCCGGCACCGACCACTGGGCACCGCAGTGAACCGGCACCAGTCACCCGTCCCCCCTCATGGTAATAGCCGCGGCAGGAGCGCCTAGGTACTGCTCGCCAGCTGCATTGTCCTCAAGGCCTGCACGGCACCAATCACCACCGGCACCACAGGGCGGGACAGAGCCCAAGGCTCACCACAAACCTCCAGCACTGAGGGACACGGCATCTCCCTGGTCACCCAGAAGCGTTTTCTCTTCTGCCTCAGACGAGGGCTTGGTGGTCTCGCGGATCAGCAGATCCAGCGGGAGGGACAGAAGGAGCTGCCAACGGTGCCAGCACCCCTGCCAACAGTGGCAGGTCCTCCCACAATGGCCCTTCTGGATCCCATGGGCCCACCACCAAATGCAAGATTCCATGGTGAGTAGATCCCGCTCCTCAGTGGGGACCAGACAGAAGCCGGCCCATTCATTGAGCACCCCACCAGTCCCAGGGGAGGACTCAAATGGGGGGTCTGGCGACCTGAAGGAGCCAGGGGACAAGGGCAGCCTCCGAGGAGATAAGTCCCACCCACCAAGCATAAGGAGCCCAGAGGAGACCCAAGCCCCGGATGAGGCTGTTACGGGAGCACCCCCGGCGCTTCTACCAGACGATAGCAAAGCCTATCCAGAGTTGCCAAGGAGTGTGGCACGCAACATGGGGCTCCAGGAGGAGGAAATGGTGGAAGACACCAATCTGATGGTGGACATCCTGGTCCCAGAAGGCCCATCCAAGGTGGCCCTCCCCCTCATTAAAACCATAAGGGACATGACCAGGACCCTGTGGCAGACTCCTGCTTCCATCCCTCCTACAGCGAAAAGAATAGAATGCAAATATTTTGTTCCCGCCAAGGCCCATGAGCACTTCTACACCCACCCAGCCCCAGGGTCCTTGGTGGTGGCGGCAGCTAATGAGAAGGAGCTCCACGGACACCCGGGCCCAACCGCGAAATCCAAAGACACTAAGAGGCTGGATCTGTTCGGCAGGAAGATTTATTCTACAGGGGGCTTGCAACTGAGGATAGCCAACCAACAGGCTATCCTCAGTAGCTATGCATATAATTCCTGGTTGGCATTGGAGAAGTTTACCAGTTCACTGTTGCAGGAATTGGGGGCAGAGTTGTCTGCGATGGTTAGAGAGGGGAAGGTCGTCTTCAGAGCACTACTCCAATCAGCCTTGGACGCAGCGGATGCAGCGACAAGGGCAATGGTCTCCGGGGTAACAGTGAGGAGGAGCTCCTGGCTGCAGGCATCTGGCCTTCCCCAGGAGGTACAGACGACCATTCAGGACCTCCCATTCGAAGGGCCGGAGCTCTTTTCTAGTCAGACAGACAATATATTACAAACCCTCAAAGACTCCCGGGTAGGGTTGCACAACCCAGCACCTCAGAGGCGACCATTTCGCCCTCAACCACCAAGCAGACAGTACCACAGACTGGACTCAGCGCGGCGTGGAGGCCGCAGCAACCGCCGCCCAAATCAGAGGTCTTCGGACCGGAGTGGCAGCTGCTCGCGGAACCGCCCAACCCCGAAGAAGAAATTTTGAGGGTGCGCCTGAGGACCATATACCAGCCATACAAGCGGATCCACCTTCCCCACTATTCGCGAACAGACTATCCCAGTTTTACCGGGCGTGGTTCAGTATTACATTGGACCAATGGGTCCTCTGCACGGTGAAACAGGGGTACACGCTCCAATTCTCATCTGTACCCCCCTCCTACCCTCCTCACCCCTCCCTATCCCTTTTCAGGGACCCATCTCATGAGCACCTCCTAGAAAAGGAGGTGGGGAGCCTAGTCTCCCTAGGTGCGGTGCAGGAGGTCCCACTACAGTCGCAGGGAAAGGGGTTTTACTCCCAATACTTTTTGATCCCCAAGTCGAACGGGGACCTACGACCAATTTTGGACCTCCGAAGGTTGAACAAGTTCCTCCTCAAACCAAAATTCTGCATGCTTTCTCTTGCTGCGATCATTCCCTCGTTGGATCCCAGCGACTGGTATGCCATCCTCGATCTCAGGGATGTGTATTTCCATATCTCTATCAGGCCGCACCACAGGCGCTTCCTACGTTTTACAATTGGGGGAAGGCACTTTCAGTTTACTGTGCTCCCCTTTGGACCGTCAGTGGCCCCTCGAGTTTTCACGAAGTGCCTTGCAGTCATCGCCACCAGGAGGCGGAGGGTGCAAGTATTCCCATACCTGGATGACTGGCTGATAAAAGGTCACTCCCAACAAGAGGTTGTCTCTCACCTCAAAATAATCCGAGCCACGTTTGACAGGTTAGGCCTCCTAATAAACTAAAAGAAATCTACATTAGCGCCCACACAGCGCATCAAATTCATAGGGGTGATCCTGGACTCGAGATAGGGGAGGGCTTCACTTCCCTGGGCTCGGTTCGCAACCATAGGGGAGATAATCAGAGAAGTGTCTGCTCACCCCCTCACCACGGTCCGTACGTGCCTGAGACTGCTCGGCCACATGGCCTCGTGTACGTACGTCATGGAATTCGCATGCCTGAATCTATGCCCTCTGCAGGGGTGGCTGGCGTCAGTATTCCGCCGATCGCGTGACCCCTTGGACATGATAGTCCGCATTCCACACAAGGTAGTGGAGTCCCTCCAGTGGTGGTGCACCAGGTGGAATATGTGCAAGGGAAGACCTTTCCAGGCTCCCCACCCCTCAAGGCAGCAGGCCACAGATGCCTCAGACATGGGCTGAGGCGCACACCTCGGCGATCTCCGCACACAGGGAAGATGGACAACCGAGGAAGCACATTTGCACATAAATGTGAAGGAGTTACGAGCCATTCGCCTAGCATGCATGACCTTTCAGGACAAGTGGCGAGACAGATCGGTACTAGTGCAGCCAGACAATACAGCGGCCATGCACTACATAAGCAAACAGGGTGGTGCCCGCTCCTCCCCCCTGTGTCAGGAAGCCCGCGACCTATGGGACTTCTGCATCCGACACTCGATTCGGCTGGTGGCATCCTACTTACCAGGCTCCCAGAACATACTGACTGATTCGCTGAGCAGACGGTTCTCAACTCACAAATGGTCAATTTGGGAGGATGTGCTGCAGACCATCTTCCGGCAGTGGGGGACCCCCCTAATCAACCTGTTTGCATCAAGCACCAACTGGAAATGTTCCATGTTCTGCTCATTCCAGAATCGCAGTCCGGGCTCCCAGTCAGATGCATTCCTAATCACCTGGTCGCGTCGTCTGAGTCTTGCGTTTCCCCTGATTCTGCTAATCCACAAGGTGCTCCTAAAGGTGAAGCGAGACCAGGCGAAAGTCATTCTGATTGCCCCAGAGTGGCCGAGACAGCATTGGTTTACGATGCTGTTGGACCTAGCCATCAGAGACCTGATACCCCTACTGCTAGTCCCGGACTTGCTCACACTGAACCAGGGAACCCTAAAGCATCCCAATCTGAAGTCCCTTCACCTCAAGGCTTGGCTCCTCCATGGTTGAGCCCCAGCAAACTTCAGTGCTCAGCCCAAGTGCAGGAGGTCCTCCTCAATAGCCGGAAGCCATCCACTAGGGCTACTTATCTGGCTAAGTGGAAGAGATTTAGCTTGTGGGCGTCAGAGCGAGGGGTCACGCCTACGTCAGCCCTGACACCAATGTTCTTGGACTACCTACTTAGCCTTAGGCAGCAGGGACTGTCAGGATCCTCACTTAAGGTCCACCTGGTGACAATCTCAGCATTCCTTTCGAGCTCAGCGGGGGTTCGCTGTTCTCAGACCGCTTGGTTAAGCGATTTCTGAAGGGCCTGGAAAGGCTCCTTCCCTCCAGCCAGCCTCCGGTAGCACAGTGGGACTTGAATTTGGTACTGACTAGCTTGACCAGGTTCCCCTTTGAACCGTTGGGATCCTGCTCGTTGTTATACCTTTCCTGGAAGGTAGCCTTCCTAGTGGCAATTACATAGGCTAGAAGAGTGTCGGAGCTCAAGGTCCTAATGTCTGAACCTCCTTATACCCAGTTTTTTAAGGGCAAGGTACAGCTCCGCCCTCACCCTGCTTTCCTTCCCAAGGTGGTCTCCCAATTTCACACTTCCCAGGACATTTTCCTCCCAGTGTTCTACCCGAAGCCTCATGCCTTGGAGGAGGACCGCAGACTCCACTCCTTAGATGTAAGAAGGGCGCTAGCCTTCTACCATTATCGAACGAAGTCTTTCCATAAATCGTCCCAGTTATTTGTGGCGATCGCAGACAGGATGAAGGTGCAACTGGTATCCGCACAGGGGATATTGTCCTGGATCTCGGACTACATCAGGGAGTGTTATGCACGTGCCAGGGTCCCTGCCCCTCACGTCACAGCCCACTCTACACGCGCTCAAGCGTCCTCCGCTGCGTTCCTGGCCCACGTTCTGGTGGCGGAAATCTGTAGAGCGACAACGTGGTCATCAGTACACACACCTTTACCACCCACTACGCACTCAGCCAGCAGGCGAGAGACGATGCAGCAGTGGGCAGAGCGGTGCTCCAGTCAACAAGGAGATAGAATTCTGTCCCACCTCCAAGGTAAGGCTTGGGATTCACCTGAGTTGGAATGACATGAGCAATCACTCGAAGAAGAAGAAAAAGTTACTTACTTGTAACTGGTGTTCTTCGAGATGTGTTGCTCACGTACATTCCAACACCCACCCTCCTCCCCTCAGCCAGAATTCCAGCAAGAAGGAAATGAGGAGGGAAGGGGACGGCTGAGGTATGTATGGAGGGTCGCCGGGCGCCTCCAGTGGCAGCAGCCGACCCTGTGGGTAGTCTAGGGAAAAAACTTTCCAGCGATCTGTGCACGCGGCGCGTACACACCTGAGTTGGAATGTACATGAGCAACACATCTCGAAGAACACTAGTTACAAGTAAGTAACCTTTTCTTCTCCGCATCTTTTCATTTATATACATTCAATGCCATATTATTATATATCAACCTTTTCCCATCAACCTCACTTTATCCACGCATCTGTTCTTCAGGAAGTGTTCTGAAAGTATTCATTATTCTTTGCACTGTACCTCCTGTACCCCCATGCTGAAATTTCTCAGGTCATAATTACATGGAGGAAGGAGATTATTGTGTTTTCACAGTGATATTTCTGAATCAGATACTGGAACAATTCCTGTGTCAGTGCTGTTTTCTGAATTTTGCCAGAATTACCACACATCTCCTAATTGAAAATGGTACAGTTTTACAGTTTTTGGGTCACGATTGAACTATACGTTGTAACTTTTATAACCGGAAACAGACACCGGAACCCCAGCTTATCTCAGAATTCAAGGAATTGTTGAAAAATTGGGGCAATTGTACTATCTTCTTTTTATTGCTCCAAAAAAGTATTAATTTTCTCTCTTGGGACCAGATCATGCCCACTCCTGCACAAGTGAGAGAGAAAGAATTCAGAGTTTTCTTTCCTATTCCCTGCATCCTTGCTCAAGTCAGCACAGTGGCAATCCTTGTGTTCATTATAAAGACTGCTTCAGGTTGAGTCTATAAAGATGTTAGCCTGCCCAAAGAAGGTAAGGAGAAAAGACGCTGTAACATCAGCTGCTTTGTTTACCCTGTGCTTAAAGAGACACTGTACCTGTCTCAACTCACTGTATTTGGTAGTGGCAGATGTATGTTGGGATGGCACATTTCCATTCTGTCATCTGTGGTTTACTACCACTATCCCAGGCCATATTTTCCTTATATACTGGTTTATATACCATGGTATTTGATCTTTTGCACAGACCACTTGGACTTCTGAGAGAGAAAGAAATATATACAAACATATACGCTATTTTTGCATCTTAAAATGATCATCTTTACCAGTGCTAACTTGGCAACCAAAAAGCTCAGGAATTTATTCCATATATCTCCTTCTCTACACATAGTTTAAATAAAATTTTTCTCCTGTAATTCTTTCAAATCTTTATTTACTTCTATGTGTTTATCTGTCTTAAGCATCTATCTGAACAGAAAATCTGCCAAGATCTTTTCAGCTACTTAAAGCCCTCATGTGTGATGGGGTTTTTTTGTTTTTGTTTTGGGGGCTTTTTATGCTTTATGCGCAGGGCCGTGCTGTGGGTAGCTCTGTGCAGGTGCACAAGAATGTATGGAAGCTTCAGAAAACCTTCCCTTTCCCCTATGCAGACACCAGTCACAGTTGCAGTCCCCAAGCTGTCCTTAATGCAGAGGCTTCTCCTTGCTGTGTTCTTCAAGCCGCTCCAAATCAGAGTAGACATCACTACATCTGACTGGCCTCAAAAAGGAATGTGCGCTACACTCTCTTAAACAAGTGCGCACTCCCTCATGCACTGGTTGCTCTTTGAGTCACAATGCCACTCAGAGACAGGGATGCTGGAGTTCAACTCTTTCCTTGGCACAGGCCTGTGCTTTAAAGGCACCATCGCCCTTATTCTGGGAAAATGGGTATATTTTACTTATTTACAACAAATTATTTAACAAATTAAATTAAATAATTGTGATTAATCATGAGATTAAAAAATAGTCTCAAATAATTGCAGGTCTTAATTGCACTGTTAAATAATAAATAGAATGCCAATTTAAATGTATAATAATGGATGCTTTTCTACATTTTTTGATATATTGATTTCAGTCATAACAGAATAGAGAGTGTGGAGTGCTCACTTTATATTATTATTTTTATTACCAATCTTTACACCTTAAAAAAAAAGATAAAATGGCAATGTACAAATCAAAGAAGGAAGGGGCATACGAATGCTTAGCATATCTGGAACGTAAATATCTTCCAACACGGGTTAGAGCAGTGACATACAAATACCCGTTCTCACTTCCAAATAGACAACAGAGTCCTGTGGCACTTTTAAAGACTAACAGATTTATTTATCGCATGAGCTTTCGTGGGAGAAAATCCCACTTCGTCAGACGCTTTGAAGATAGGAAAGTTACAGAGTGGGAGGAAATTAAATGCAGGGGAGTGTATGACATAGCATCAGGTCAGGCTGTAACAGCAAATCAAAATAGGTGTTAGGATTCAAACACTGGGGAACAGCACATAGAGGAGGGGGAGGTCAAATCACTTGTTGTAATGCGAGAAAAATCCATAGTCCCTGTTTAACCCCAAGACAACTGAGTCAAATTTGCATATAATTTCGAGTTCTGCAGTCTCTCTTTGAAGCTGTGATTTGTTATTCATCTGTTTCAACACAGCTATTAACAAGTCGTCAAGGGAGTGAGCAGGGAGATTGAAGTGTTCCCCTACAGGTTTTGCAGTGTTGCAATTTCTGATGTCAGATTTGTGTCCATTGATTCTTTGGCGCAGAGACTGTCCTGTTTGTCCAATATATAAGGCAGAGGGGCATTTCCGGCACATGATGGCATAAATCACATTGGTGGATGAGCAGGTGAACGAGCCCTTGATGGAGTAGGTGGCTTGATTAGGCCCTGTGATGGTGTCATCAGTGTAGATATGAGGGCAAAGTTGGCAGCGTGGTCTGCTGCAGGGCTGTGTTCCTGCTTTAGTGTTTCTGTTTTGTGATCTGTAGTTGCTGGTAAGTATCCTTTTAAGGTTAGGGGGCTGTCTGAAAGCAAGGAGAGGTCTGTCTCCTAAGGCTTGAGAGAGTGAGGGATCATCTTGTAAAATAGGCTGTAGATCTTTGATGATGTGATGAAGAGGTCTGGCTTGGGGGTTGTAGGTGGTGACCAGTGGCGTTCTGTTGTTGTTTTTCATGGGCTTCTCCTGCAGTAGTTGACTTCTGGGTACCCGTCTGGCTCTGTCAATTTGTTTCTTCACTTCTGCGGGTGGGTACTGTAGTTTTAAGAATGCCTGGTAGAGATCCTGAAGGTGTCTGTCTCTGTCTAAAGGGTCAGAGCAAATGCGGTTATATCTTAGGGCTTGACTGTACACAATGGATCGTGTGGTGTGTCGAGGATGAAAGCTCGAGGGATGTAGGTAACTATACCGATCAGTAGGTTTGCGGTATAGGGAGGTCTTTATGTGCCCATCGCTAATTTGCACTGTAGTATCCAGAAAGTGGATCTCTTGTGTGGAGTGTTCCAGGCTAAGTTTGATTGTGTTGTGGAAATTGTTGAAATCTCTATGGAAATCTTCAAGGGCATCTTTACCATGGGTCCAGATGATGAAGATGTCATCAATATAGCGTAGGTAAAGTAGAGGTGCTTTGGGATGAGACGTGAGGAAACGTTGTTCTAAATCGGCCATAAAGATGTTGGCATATTGTGGGGCCATGCGAGTACCCATAGCAGTGCCACTGACTTGAAGGTATAAATTATCTTCAAATCTGAAATGGTTGTGGGTGAGTACAAAGTCACAGAGGTCAGCCACAAATTTAGCTGTGTCATCATCCTGGATGGTTCTTCTAATAGCTTGTAATCCATCCTTGTGTGGGATGTTAGTGTAAAGAGCCTCTACATCCATAGTGGCCAGGATGGTATTTTCTGGAAGACCGTCAATGGATTGGATTTTTCTCAGGAAATCTGTAGTGTCTCTCAGATAGCTAAGTGTGTTGATAGCATAGGGTCTTAGGAGAGAGTCCACATAGCCAGATAATCCTGCTGTAAGTGTGCCAATGCCTGAGATGATGGGGCGTCCGGGGTTTCCTCTTTTATGTATTTTTGGTAGTAGATAGAATATCCCTGGACGGGGTTCTGGCGGTGTGTCTGTTTTGATTTGTTCTTGTGCTGCTTTGGGGAGTTTCTTGAGTAGGTGTTGTAGTTCCCTCTGGTATTCCTCAGTGGGGTCAGAGAGGAGTGATTTGTAGAACATTCCATTGGACAGCTGTTTATAAGCCTCCTGATCGTAATCAGATTTATTCATGATGACGACGGCACCTCCCTTGTCAGCCTCCTTAATAATAATGTCAGAGTTGTTTCTGAGGTTCTGGAGGGCATTACGCTCTGCATGGCTGAGGATATGGTGTAAGTGATGTTGTTTATCCACAATTTCAGCCTTTGCCCGGTGGTGGAAACAATCTATATAGAAGTCTAGTCTGTTGTTCCGACCATCAGGAGGAGTCCACGTTGAATACTTTTTCTTGCAATGTTGGGAGGAAGGTATCTGAAGGTCATTGCGTTCTACATTGGTGGTAGCGAAATACTCCTTGAGTCTGAGACGGCGAAAGTAGTTCTCCAGGTCACCGCAGAATTGTATCTTATGTCTGGGGGTGGTGGGGCAAAAAGAAAGTCCCCGAGACAGCACAGATTCTTCTGCTGGAGTAAGTCTGTAGCATGAAAGATTAACAATGTTGTTGGGTGGGTTGTTTCCGCCACCGGAAACTTAGCTTTAGCTAAGACTAGTTAATCAGTAATATTTACAATAATAAGTACATAGAGGTCTCATGTATTCTTAAGCTGTTGGAAGGTTTCTAAAGGCATAATACAGAATGTCACCAGTTTAAGAAAATTGTTGTCTGGCTTTGCTCTCTTGGCCAATACCTGTGAATCACAAGTGCAAACGAAAAAAGACAAAAGAAGCCGCAATGCATCCTTTTATAGTCTCTCTCTTTTCTATGTTGTGTATTTTAGATAGGATTCGTCACTGATCATCCTTTTATACTAATAGATCAGTTCATTGTTAACACATCCGCATAATGAGCTTAACTGATTTTAAAAGTCTGGCTTTCATCTCAGATGTGCCAGTAATTCACAATAGTGGAAGGATTTAAAAAAACCTACAGGTAATATTAGTGATAAATCAGCAGTAGGTTACCCTGTGATTTGAGTGGAACAGTTCAAAAACTCTCTTAAGAAACTGTTTTCTTTTTCCAAATAAGACAGTAAGCTGCCTAATTTATTTCAATCTAAACATGTCAAGATATTTTAGGGAGTATAAAATAAGAAAATAAACAAGGGATATTTCATTATTCATCACAACTCATTCTCTCAGGTTCAGAGTATTATTTTAAGGCCAGTTTGTAAACTAATTCTGTATAACACCATGAAGTACTAAGTGATAACCTTTTTAAAGATTTGCTAGCGGGAGGCTAATCAGCATCAGTAGAAAAATTTCCTGGTGAAGAAAACATAAGTAGTATCAGAAGGAATGATGCAGGAAGGAATGATGTATGCTGGACTATACTCCTTGCCTGGTAATTTATATCAGGGGTGTCAAACATAGGGCTGCAGACTGTATATGATCCACGAACCTCTTCCGTCAGGCCCCCAACTGCGCTCCACAACACTACACTCTCTCCCTAACAGAGAGATTGAGAGTGTGGTCTCTCAGAGCACAATCTCACATACCCAGTGCTTTGCAATACCACAAGAGTGTAGGCCCTAATATTTTGATTTATGGTATGTATGGCCCACTTGAAGTACATTTAAATCAAATCTGGCCTGCCATAGTAAATAAGTTAAAAGAAGGATTGATTGAAAAAACGTTTCTCCCTTGCTAGACAAGAGCGTACCCCAATAATTATTGATTGTGTGGGGTGAATTAGATGAAGCTCATAGAGAACATATAACATATTCGAAAGATACAGTTGTAAAAGGCAGACTCTTGGGGTTTGTTCTCCTGCTTATGATGAAAGGCAGAAACATCTCAAGCTCAAACTTCTAACCCTTTGGTTCCAGTAGACTGTATTTAATGCCAGCTTCTACAATTGACTCTTAATGCTTTAGCTGCCAGTTCCTTGCTGGCCATGTAAAGTGAATGAGTTCCTGAGGGAGACTGTCACTGGCTTGCCTGCTTTCCTCATCAGCTTATTGAGTGTACTGGTTTTTGAATAGCGTGTTTTCTCTTCTGATGTTTCAAGACCAGATCTGTCCATTCAGTTTCTTAAACAAAACAAAAAAAAATAGATTATAAACCAGCTCCATTGGAGTGTGACATCACTTGTCAGGTAGGACTTTGAGTCTTGCTGTTCTTGTTCATCTGGGGGCGTTGGGTCTCCATTGTTTCCACTCGAGCACTAGTTAAAGCTGTGTTTAGGGGCATTTTGTTTTTTTCCTCCCCCACCCTTCATTGACCTAAGGAGTATGAGGAAGCAGCAGCCCAGTAATTTAAAAATAAATGCTGCACTTTCGCCACGTCCATCACAGAAAGACAGGTTGCCATATCCGGTACTTTGGAATGGTGCCTGGCTGGCTGTGCTGTGAGATTTGTTTACTGCAGCAGTCAGGTCATTGATGGGGAGTACATGAAATATCTCCCATAACTCCAATGAAAAGACAGCCTCAGAGGTCTTGCAGACTTCATTCTTGATGGATCCATGGTGTTTATAAACATGTTTTGTTGGCCTCTGCTTATGACTGAGACTTTGTGTTCTTTATTCAGGGGGCGGTACTAGCAGCAGTATCAAGCCACAAATTCAATTCCTTCTATGGGGATCCCCCTGAAGAGCTGCCAGACTTCTCTGAAGACCCTACCTCCTCAGGTAATTTTATGAAAAGTGTAATACTTTCACACTGAGTTTTAAATCTTTACTGCTTCTTCAGCATGAGATAATCATGCTGGGTTTTTATATCTGACAGCATTTCATTACAAAGGCTGGCATCACATCGTGTCTATTTGCATTACTGGCGTCTTGAGAGGTTTTTCAAATTGTGCCCTGTGCCTTAAGTGGGATTAGGTAGTTCTTCTCTTCTAATGTTTTCCATTATGTGTATATTTGTATAGTTAGGAGCCTGTTGATCCCCTCTTCTTAAGGGAATGGTTGTTTGTTTTTTTTTTAATTCTCCTCTTAGAGGGTCAATGACATGTTAGAGGTGTTGCAGAGTTTAGATTTTATATAGATAAACTTTTAGAAAACCTGAGACCAATAGAACGACTTCTGCTTTTTGGAAATTACCATGGAAACAAGTTTTCTTAACAAATAAACAATGATTGCAATCCAAGTGTTTCAGCATGCGTCATTGTGACCGCCTGAAAGCTTAGCATGCTCGAAAAGGTTTCAGGGATTTAATTACGTTTTGGATTGGTGGGGAAGGGTGAGTTCTCATTCACTCTCCCAATAATTCTATAAGGAAGGAAGTAGAGGGGGCTTGCAAAATGTTAAGTATGGCAGAGAAGAAATAGTGGAAAACTAAATTGTTTTAAATTATTTCAATTCTATTTATAGAAGGTGAGAATATTAAAATGTTGGTGCTGAAATAGAAGGGTTGATTGTCAGAGGTTCTCAGCGCACATAGTTCTCAGTGAAGTCAATAGGAACATCAGACTATCAGTTAGATGCCTAAATATTGACTTGGACACCTAACTGTAGGCATCCAAATTTTAACATATTTATGTCTTAAACAGAAGGGGATCTGATGTATCCCTTTAAGGGGAGATCTTTCTGGTATATTTGGCTGGCCATCAATTAGAATTATTTGCTGTGCTTCAAAAGGTTTTTTTGTTTGTTTTTCCCACTGCTTCCTTCAGGCATATTCACAGAAGTACGCCACATATATTTCTGCAATGGCAATTTTTCTATTAAAGGAATAGTAAGGTTCCTCATTTCAGCTCCAGTCTTACATCAACAGGATGTGTCTCTTCCTCATTTGGGTTTGGGGTTATAGTTATGGCTATATGTCACTGGCACAGGTTCTTGCCTTATTTCTGCCAGCAACCATATAGCCAAACATTTACATATGTGCTCCTCGCCTTTTTGTTCTGAACCTTTTGGTACTTCTTAATACCTCCTGGAGGAACTGGTGCAATAGTTTGAGTTCCTTTGGGAGGGAGCTGGGAGCTTGCCACTTCAAGGACACAGGGGTTGATCTCCTTGGAAGTTGTAAGAAGGTTTTAACCCAAAGGCTGAAAAACTGTGCTCTCAAGGGATAGTTTTATTGATGCCTGGTTTGACTAATTTAAATGGTGTAAGCCTGTGAGCTCATTACTCAGATAATTAACTTAGGCTAAACATCCTGTGGCTTCCAGGAAAAGAACCATAATGCAACTTTCAACTTCTGAAATAGCTAGGCCAGAAAATCAACTGGCTCTCCTTCTATCCCTTGAAAAAGGCACTTCAATGACATACTTGCTGGGCACACCCATATTTGAAGCCTGCTTGTAAAGATTACACCAGTTCTTAAAAGATGGGATTTTTCAAAAGATCCTAAAGGAATTAAGCACCTCACAGAGTGGCTAACACCAGTAAGTGAAGTTGGTCCAATTCCCCAAAGCCAGAACACATGCTCCCATTTGGCCAGTTAAGAAGGCAGGAACAACCGAATGGACAGAAGTTCCAGTGACTCAGAGCAGACTGGTTTAGTCAGGGGCAGGTGAGAGAGTTGCCAGAGCCTAGGGGACTGGAGGAGTCCTAGAAGGAAGCAGAAGAGGTTCCTGGCAGAAGGCTGAAGGCAAGAGAGCAGCAAAGATGGATATGCTCACTGGTGTCTCCAAGCCAAGAGCTAAGGCTGAAGACAGGAGAGGCAGAAGGAATTGCCTGCCAGCTGGAAGCAGGAGAGCTGGAGCTGAGGGCCATAGGGCTCTGAAGGTGGCAAGGGAGCAATACTGACATCTCCAGTTTCAGACAGCTGGACCTAGAGGAACTGTAAGAGGACCAGATGAAGGGTGCACTCAGCAAAGAGGCTGTGGGGTTCCTGCTTGGAACCGCAAGGTTGCACTCCAGTTGGAAGGACTGGGGAGGCTGCCTTTGCACAAGGACTGTGTTGAAGAACCAGGGCATGTGAGATTTGCTGTTGTAGTAAGTTGCATTTTTGAACTATGCTATGTGGACTCTGGACTATGGTTGTTGGACTTTTGTTATGATTTATGTGCATGGAAATCTTGCAAGAAATGAACTGCACGGGGGCTATATTTATACTTGGGAAGACTGCGAACTATTTCTGAACACTCTGAAGGAGGGAAATGAACAGGCATATCTGTCATATGCAGCCAGAGGGTGTTCCAGGCAAGTTGCTCTATGAAAGCACCGAACTTCCATTGAATTACAGTGGGAAGTAGACATATCACTCCCTTGAGCACCTCTGAAATTCCCAGCCCAACTGGTTGTGCCTTTGCATTTTGCAATAATGTGATTTCAGAAAAGCAACTCCCAAGTTGAAGATTTAATATTTAAAATGCCGTTTGCCTATTTGTTTAGCCCTTTGATAAAAGTCCATGATTTCAAAAGTGTGTAATTAAAACTAAATGGTGGACTAGGAAAAAGACAAACCACTAGACCTTAGTCTTGCTTCCCAGAATACAATTTCAGATTAGGGTGACCACCCATCCCTAGCCAGAATGCTGTCTTCAAGTTCTGGTCCTCAGCTGAATGATGCTGGGACCGCATTTGTCCTGGATTCTCTGTGATGCTGCTCCGTGCCTGCCTGAGGTTCAGAGGAGGCACCAGCTTTTTCCCTGTTGGGGGCTTAGGTGTGCCTTAGTCCCCCTTGCCATGAGGCCTTGCTGCCTTCTTCTCCGTCCTACCCTGAGACCCTGCCCTCTGGCCAGACCCTCCACCTGCTGTTGGTAGTGCACCCCAGGGGGTGGGGGCATGGATTGGGGACTGTTCTCAGGCACTCTAGCCTCCTGCCCAGGGCAGATGGAGGTTCCAGGATTAGGGTTACAGTGGCCTGGGCTCCCTGGCTCTTATCATGGCCCAGCTGTGGCTTCTAGCCTGGCTGGGAGGACAGGGCTTCAGGGAAAAAGGAGGAGTGGGGAGTGAGAGGGGCAGTAGTGGGCCCTCTGAGAAAGAGGAGGGGCAGGGGTGGGGCCACAGAGAACGCAGGGCTCCTGCATATGTCCCCCTTTCACCTTTTGAGAAGGTGGTCACCCTATCAGATTCGTGCTTCGACCCCTTTATCTGTCACATTGCTCTTCCCTCTGTGAAGATGAGCCCTACGACAAAGGTGGCGGGGCAGTTCGAACCTTTTCTCTCCTCCTCCCCCCCCCCCCCCGGATGGAGAAACAGCCAGAGAGTAAAGGGCACTGTATTCAGCAAATAAGCAATTCTTCAGCAGAAACCAGTTTACACTCACTTTGTCCCAGTGGTCAGAAGGCTCTCCAGTGACCAATGGCAAAACGCGTAAGTGAATCTAATAGAAATGAAAAGAGATGCACCGCTCATTTTCAATGGGTTATTTCCCTCCACCACAAATCTCCCTTTCTTTCCTGGTCACTGGATGTTGCACTGGGTCTTGTTACCAGCCAGCCCACTGGTCATTATGGCGTTTCTCTAATGACGTGTCCTGTTTGGGATGGCTTAATCTCTCCTTTATCAGCAAGTCTCCTCTGATGACATGCAAGGGCTGGGTGAACCAAACACATGGGAAGGAGGTGCAGAAGAGAAAAGACAAGGCAGCAATGTAAAAATAATGCTGTCTTGTAAATTAGCTTCATCTTGTCACCTGCCTAGCTGTTATCAACTGACAGTATTCTTTAGGTCAGTGGTGTTCAAACTTAGGGTCGGGACCCAGTACTGGGTCACAGCACCCCCTGCTGCCACCAGCAAAAGACTGGAATGCATTGCTCAAAGATGTCATTGTTGGGTTGGGGCAGAAATGATTTTTTTTTTCCATCTAAATCCCAAGAAAAAAAGATTGAAAACCACTGCTTTAGGTAACATTGCAGAAGAGAGTCTTGAGGAATTTGAAGGATAATGAAATAGTGGCTTTACAGATTTTTCTGGGATACGTGTTAAGTTAAAATGCCTCCTTAACTGTGAATAGTTACATTCAGTAACACCTACTAGAAATAAAGCAAGCTTCTAAAATGTAGACATCCGATGACTGTTTAATACTGAAAGTTAATGGACACATGTATTTTTAATCCTTAGCATCCTCAAGATGTTAAGTGAGAGTCAGTGTTCCAAAACTAAAACCCTTGCAGGAATCAGCATTAAAATCATGTTTTTCTTTGTACATGATGTTGCTGCAATAAGAAGCCTTTCATTTCTGCTGAGAGAACTTCCTTGGTCACCTACTCGGTGGCAGACCAAAGAAAGGTCATAGAATTGCTTGTACTGCTGTTAGTTCTGGAGACTGAACTAGAAAGAGGTTTTGCTGGTGATAGATATTTAAGATTTTTATTTGAATTCCAAATTTCAGGGTTTACACCCAACAGTAGGCACATGTTGCTTAGCCAATATATAGAAAAGCCCATAAAAGAAAACAATGTCAACTTTAATTTTTTAACTTCCCAACGCCTTTTTGTAGCCTGTCTTTCAGCACTGTTGAGTCAAGTGCAAAACCCACTGAAATCAGTGGGTGCTCACCAACTCTGACGAAGTGGGATTTTCTCCTACGAAAGCTCATGCGATAAATAAATCTGTTAGTCTTTAAAAGTGCCACAGGACTCTGTTGTCTTTGAAAATCAGGTAATTGATTTTTAAAGCAAAACATATCTTATCGTTTATTGTGGGGTACTTACAAATACTCATTTGAGCTATTAAGTTGCAATGCTCATGTATTGTAAGGGTCACTAGTCATTTCACGACCACTTCATATGTTTTGCAGTTCTTTAATAATTTGGTCCCAGGATATTAGAGAGACAAGGTAGGTGAGGTAATATCTTTTACTGGACCAACTTTTGTTGGTGAAAGAGACACGCTAATGACTCTGTGTTTCACTATTAGTTTATGCATTTCAACTAGTTCTGGGCTTTCTTATAAGAGATTTTACAAATGTTGCTTTCAAACCACAAAGAATTGACGCCACCATATGTCTAAAAGGGTGATCGACCAAGTTTACATATTCAGCTTGTTCTGTATGGCTTTTTGCAGTGTTTCCTGGATATCTATTTGCTTCCTGAGGTCTGTGGTAAATGATTAACTTGATGCAAGATGCAGTTTCTGTAAAGCTGACATTTGTAGATTACAAAAATCCTTTGTGTAAATGGCATGAGAATGACTTTATATAGGCTTCTGTTTATAAATGCAATTTGAAAATAACTTTAGTCTCAAGATAAATGTGGGTACATATTTGTTCCTCTAGTATCTATTTTGTCTTGGAAAATGATGATAATTTAGCAATATTAACTCTTGATGAGTAAATCTGAAAGAAAGCCAAATCTTCCAACTTGTGGCCATGGGAGAGAAGATAAATGGTCTAGATTTAGACTTCAATGCTGCAAACACGAATGTGAGGAATTTTATGCACATGAGCAGTCCCCTGCAACTTACTCATTGCATAAGTTTTTGTAGGCTGAAGTCTTAGTCTGTGGTTCAAATGCTAGTGGTCTGCATCATTCCCAAGTACAATATAAAATAGTTAATGCAAAATCATCTTCACTAAAGAATTTGCAAAATTGGTTAACAATTTTTAATCATAAATGTTTGAAAAAAGCAAATGATTGTATTAATATTATATTTACTACTCTTACAAAGTCTGACTGTCTTTGCATGCCTTACTTGCTTGTGTACCATAAAAACTTTTGAAAGGCAAAGGAAGTCATAGAAATTGAAGGGAGAAATGTAACATGTTCTCCATTCATTGAGAATTTTACTTGATCTTTTTTTCTGATGTCCTATACAGTATAAATGTTTTATTGTATTAGAATTTTCATTATGTTCTGTTTACTAGTGTTGGGTTTGACTGTTTGCAAGAGACCTGTTTTAGTTATCTGTTTTTATTCCTCTTCCAACTATTTGAGTGTGCTTATAAACATGGAATTGACTCAAATTTCATAGCAATGTGTTTGAATGCTACTCATTAAAAGTGAAAACAAAATGTTTGTTTTCTAAATGTTTTTCGTAATTTTAATTCTACTTCTTTTATAAAATAGATTGGTCCAGTGTTGCACCTGCAAAATGTTTAAATAATAAACTTGCATCCTAGAGAGTTAACATAAAACATGCAATACGATACCAAACTGCATTTACAATAAGTACTTTTTTCAGTGAATCAGTTGCAAATTAGCTCAAAGCTGCAATGTTCTGTGCTTTTACAAACTGAAGCAGTCAGTGTCTGAATATTGGGGGATTCAGATGTCTGAGTGTGCCCCAAATGTTTTTTTCAAGTGCCATTTGTCCCA
Source organism: Pelusios castaneus (assembly GCA_007922175.1). Taxonomy (NCBI): domain Eukaryota; kingdom Metazoa; phylum Chordata; order Testudines; family Pelomedusidae; genus Pelusios; species Pelusios castaneus. The sequence goes on along the minus strand of ML685798.1, from coordinate 17,334,100 downwards.
CATACAAAGTTAAAAGAAAAAAGTCTTGTGAGTTTGTTTGTTCGTAGTATTTGTGGCTAAACCAATGTGCCAAGTTGCAGCACTATAACTTGCTTGTTCTGAAATCTTCATACTGTTGTTGTTTGTCCAAATGCTGCCTTCCTACTAGGACTTCTAGCAGCAGAAAGTAGGTATCCCTTTGTTTTCCTCTAAAGCTTATCATTCTGTTTAAGTGTGTGCCTGTGCATGTTTCAAACTCAGCTTTATTCTCCTTAGTTTGTCATGCTTCAGTTTTAATACTGTCTGTAGAAGAATATCAGAACAGCTGATGCATAAAGCAGTAACTCTGTCCATAACTTTCAAAGCAGAGCAATCAATATTAAAATTTATTCCAACAAGATGTGATCCATTAATTTAGAGGCAGTATTAAAAATTGTTAGTATTTCTTATTATTAGTGTTTATAATATTATAAAACCTAAACTCTAATTTACAACCCAAACAACCCATTGTGTTGTTAAATAAAGGAAAAAATTTCTAACTTTTGTACTTTGATTCCCAAATTAATTATTAGGAAATCCTGGATTTTTCCCTTAATAGAAGTAATTCATTGTAGCATTAAACTTATATTTTTAAATGACATTTTTACTGACTCTGCATGATATAGTTTAATGTTTTGTTTTATGTTGATGTGTTATGTAGTAGATATAGATACGTTTGTGTATATGTCTATATATTTAAAGAATCAGTATCAAAGAAGAGGCGGAGCTTTTTGTGTAGTAGTGAACTGCATGCTTTGAGAGAGGCTTAAATCCAAGTGTCTCCAAACCTGCAAACAGATTATATTGATCAGGAAAAATAAGTTTTGCTCGGATAAGAGAGTGACGTTCTAATTCCTCCAAGTCACTAGGTCTGTGTCTACACTGGGGAATTTAAGTCGACTTTAACTAAGTTGACTTAGTGTGTCTCCACTTAAAAATAAAGTCTACTTAAAGGGGAACTTAAAAAGTCGACCTAGAGCATCCACACTGGATGCTCTAGGTCGACTTTGTGGGGCTAGGGGGACCTAGGGCAGGTCCACGAGGCTAGGGGTGGCACCCCGTGCCCAATGCCAGGGGGCTCAGCCTTTGCCCCATTGTACCTGGGTACAATGGGGCAAAGGGGGTCAGGGACCCTGGCAGGGCATAGGGGCAGGGTGGGCAGGGCTCTGCCCTGCCAGGTGGGGGGGCATGCCAGGCTACCCCTCTGCCCCCCCCCAGCAGGGAGGGCATTGGGTTAGCCCTGGGGTAGCCCTAAGTTGACTTAGGGCTACCCCACGGCTACACTGGCTTAAGTCGACTCTAGGGAGTTGACTTAAGCCTTAGGTCTACTAAAAAGCAGGTTTTATAAAGTCGACTTAATTTTAATTAAGTCGACTTTATTTTCCTTAAGTAGACTTAAGCAAGCCACTTAAGTCGACTTAAGAAAACTTTAGTGTAGATGCAGGGTAAATTAAGTCGACTTAAGCAAGTTTAAGTCGACTTAATTTACCAGTGTAGACGCAGCCTAGGAGAGGTTCCAACCCAAACCACAGCAAATTCCAGGGGAACAAATTCCAAATCTCAAATGGCAGCTAAAAATGTTGGTATCAGCACAGTATTAAGATTTTGGGGTCACCAGTTATTGCTGCCATCTCCCCAGATTTAGCTGATGGTAGCACAATGTGATCTCTTGGTCTTGTGTTCCAGTTTCTCTAAACCCACTCTCCTACTGTGGATTGTTTTTGCCCTGGAGTGACACTGCTTCAAAATAAGAGTTCCAAGACCTCTGTAAGCTTCTGAGCATCATCCATCCACCCACACACAATGCAGAAAAGAAGGGAAGAAATCTCTTAGTACTGTCGCACCACTACATATTTTGAGTGGGAAGATTGGTAGAGATCCCTCCCCCAGCAGCCAAATGTCACGAGAGTGGTCCTCCCTCCTGCAAGCTAACAGGAGCGAAAGCAAGATTGTCCTTCCTAGCAGCCACGAGTTGCAAAAGAAAGGAAGAGGTGTGGCTTCATACAGGGATGCGGGTTGGTAGGAAGGACTAGGGAAGGGCCTTTGTTAGAATTGTTATTTATAAAATGTTTAGTTAAAAATTGTTTAACTAACTTCGCTGCTTGTAGCTGCGCTGCTTGTTGAAGTGTGGCACTGTTCAGAAAAATGATTATGGAAAATGGTGTACCTTTTTACCCAACATATCAGCTCATGCTATCCCCGGGTGAGTCCTGTCCAGGGACAGGTTTAAGGAAAAAATCTCTGTGGGCAAAAGAACTAGCAAGACTTAATGGAAAGGCCTTGCATGGGTTTGGCAAAGGAGGAGGAGAGTTGCAGATTTTTTTTTTATTATTATTATTAATAAATTTTTTTTAAAACCAAGATTTTTTTCTTCATGCTTCTTTATCCATTTTTAATCCCTTCTCTATTTTCTCATTTTTCTTCCTTATCTCCTTCTTTCTGTTTTCATGCCCAGCTCTTCCTGTCTTCCTACCACTATCTATTTTCTTCTCCCTTTCCCTTCGTTTCCTCCCTTATCTTTCCTTCCATTATCCATGCTCATCTTTCCCACCTTTCCCTCCTTAGTTCTCCTGAGCTCTCTCCATTCCCCCCCCCCCAACATGCCTGTTTCTTCTCCCTCATTCACTTTTGCCTCTCTGCCTGCTGCTCCCCATGTTCATACCTTTCATCATTTTTCATACCCCTTTCTTAATTTGAATGCCATGCTTCTTCTCAGTCTCTTATTTCTCACCTCTTCACCTTCTCAGCTGTTTGTGTATATCACCCATATAATAATCGCCATGTGTACTCAGACTGTCCCTTTAGGTCTCTCCCCAGACTGAATCTTCTTTATGTTTTTCTATTATTTCATTCAGTGATAACTGCTTTTCAGCAGCATCTACACAACTATGTGCTATGTAACACACATTCATGATACCTTCTCCCAGGGCAACTATATGCCTATGCCTATACTTGCTTACCGTAGGGCGGCCACTCTGTGTACTTGCACACACGGTCACTGTATATTAAAGATCCCTCATAATTCCACATAGTGAGCTGTCACTCCACACTGCACTCCTACGAAATCCAATTCCAGGGGCCTGGCGTACAGTGAAGGTGGGGGGGAATAGTGATGCTGAAGATCCAGATAGGGGCTCAGCTTTTCATTGGCTGGCTTTCTCTTAGTCCAAAGGAGTGCAGCAGTGTAAGTGGATTGGGTGTGGATCCTCTTAGCACTTGTCAGTCTATCCACTGCCTTCAATAAAAAGATATGTTGATACTGCTTTTTAATCGTTAGCATGGCAGAGCCAGCACAGGTAACAGATGATGAGCTGGATTCTGTTCCTATGCATCAGTAGAATAGGCTGTTGGGTTTGGGGGGGGAGGGTTTGTTTGTTTAAAGAATTTAAGGCCAAAGGGCCATAAGAAAGATCATCTAGTCCAGTGGTTCTCAAACTTTTTGGGCTCAGAACCCATTTGTAAACCTTGGTGGTATGTCTTGATCCAGTAAATAGACCCTGAAGGGTGGAGTAATCCAAGCCCTGCCCATTGCACATGAGAGGGATCCCTGTGTGCTTTTTGCAAAGCCTGACCTGCACTCAGTCCACAGCAGCACAGGGGTGCTATTTCAGATTTCAGCGGGGGAAGCAACTATCAACAGGAGTCCAGGAACCTCAGAGGCCCCTGGAACCTCTTGTATTTTTAAGTGGCCAAGAAGATTATTATGACAGAAATGACTTGGACAATCTTTTCCTAGTCTAGTGTGAACCCTAGGTCAGCTTCCTATGGCTGCCTCCCTCTTTACCCACAACCACAATTCACCAGGAGATTTCTTCACTGCCTCCCCTGCCTGAGAACGCTGATAGCTTCCCTCAAGGATCATTGTTGCTTCTTTACGGCTTGTCTCAAGGCTCCTACAGGAGCCTGACCAATTCTCCCCAGACTGACATCACCAGGCATTTCCCAAAGAGAGGAAACTTCCCTTTCTCCTCTCCCCTGAGTCGTCTCCTCTGACTATAGTTCTCTTGATGCAGTTCTTGCTGACACTTCCATAGCTGGGATCATTAATTGTAACGGCATCCATATCAGGATCAGCATGCAGCTAGCTGGTAGGCGGGACCAGGTTAACTCAGGGGAGTTAGGGGCTGCAGCCAAGGCTGGGGGACAGTACCAAGACCCCTCCTGCCCAGAGAGGGAGCCTGCAAGTGCAGGCTTGGCCCCTGGAAACCGGAGACCCACAGTATGCCACTTGGTGTCCTGCCTGCCCCCTGCATAGGCTGCTGCGCAGCTCTGAGTCACCGCCAGCCACACGGGCCAGGGCCTGCCTGGAGCCAAGGTAGGGCACAGTCACTGGTAGTGGGCAGGCATGGATGGAACAGCTTTGCAGGGCAGTAGCAACGCAGTGCCTCCAGGTAGAGGGACAGTGTGGGGGGAAAGCCTTGGGGATCCCTTGTGACCTGAGCAGGGGGCAGGCAAAGGGGCTCCTGTGGCAGGGGCAGCCCAAGGGTGTGGATGAAGAAGAACAGGGCATGGGGACACTGAACTGCTCTGTGTACAGGGCAGGGCTGGGGAGAGGAGAGTGCCGAGCACAGAAGAGCCTCTTGGGAACGGGAGGAGGCAGCAGCTTCCCATTTCTCAAGCATCGTGTGGGGGCCCCACAAAATCTAATGGCCCTGAGCCCGCAGGAGAGTTAATCCAGCCCTCCTGCTAGGTGACAGGCAAGGCTGAATGCGACTCCCCTTGGGAGGCCAGCTAACTTGTGACCGTCTCAGATCTCTGTTACTGCTCATGAAAGTGAACCTGAGCTTTCCAAAGGTTAAATACCAAGAGATCAAAGGCCCTGCACTGTCACACAAACTACAGCACCAGCAAATCCCACAGTCTTGCGCTGAAAAAGCGATCTGGTCATCTGTCCCAATTCCCTGGGATGCTTTATTTAAGAATCAGTGCGAAATCAAAAGAAAATAACACTTTTTCCTCCTTGTAGGCTTTGTGAAGTGGAGCACAAAGACTATGTTGGCCTGCCTCTGTCTTTTAGAGCGTTAGTGATCCAAGCGGGGTTTTTTCTTTGGATCATTGTAATCTAAGTATTCCCTGCTCTCTTTCAAGTCTGCCACTAGAGCAATTTTAGACTAAATTTTTCTTGGGTAGTCAACATTCTTCTTAGAGAAAATGTATTGATCCATATGATCGTCTTATAAAAATCCAAAACTTTGATCATGGGAAGTTTTGATTACCCAGCTATTGGGTGGAAAATGATCCAGAAGCCTGTTATGCAGGGCTATTCCTAGCAGGTTTCTAATATGGTTTATTGGGCAATTTAGCCAGCCAAAGTCTGTTATAGCTATAAACCTAGAAAATAAGCCATGTGCAATATGATAAATAAAATTACATTTGGAGAACATTGAGGATTCGGTCACAGCATTATTAAATCTGAAATACTCAAGGGTTGATACTGGCCAGAGCAAAAGAAGTGTATTGGCTTTAAGAAAAGTAACTCTTCTGAGGCAAGAGTTAAGACCACTATTTCCACTATGCCTGCACTATGAAATGTGGAGGACTTTTTCTTCTCTCTTTGATATACAGCCCAGCCACTCGGGCTCCATACTGTGGGTCTCCAAGGTGGGTATTTGTGTATATTTAAACTACATATATCTCTCTTATTCTAGAGGCTTATATATGTTATTTTGTAGCACTGTGTGTGTTTGTTTATTTCATAACTGAATGATGGAAGCACCCATTGTAATGCATACATGGAAGGATGCAGAGTGAAGCTTGTGAGAGTCTTTCTTGTGTCTGTTTCTGTACTTAAAATACTTCTCTTTCCATTGGTGTTTATATATAGTTATGCAATGTAGAAGAAACAACAAAAACAACTATGAAGAAATCAATGACCAGGTTATAATTGAAATTCAATTTCACCATCCAAGTAGAGTAGGGGGCAGAAGATGCCATGTGATTAAGCTGTAAAAGTTATGGGAGAAATAAGCTGAAAGCTTTTGAAAAAAAATCATACTTATCAGAAGTAAAGTTTTTATAAGTTTAAAGAAAAACATATTCCAACCAATAATGATTAACAGTAGGTTAGTGCAGGCATCCAGTTTTGAAACCTCATATGTTCAGAAGTAAGTGAATTAGCTGAATAACAGCAATGTTAAATATCCCCTGCTAATACCAAATTTGTATATCTTGCATTAATAAACTGGTATAGATGCTTTTAAGTGACTAAATTCGTAAATGGAAAGAGTACTTTAATAGAACAGAGTAAAACAGTAAATATGGGGACCAACAAAAATAGACCGTGTTTTAAAATGAAACATTCATGTAGCATCATGACAGCAAAATAGATTTTGTGGCTCAGATCTGCAAAGGGAACCATATTGACTGACCCCTGCACCTATGAAGAGCCCCATTTGAAGATTTTGTGTTGCTCCACACAGGTGCCAGGTTTTGCTCATGAAGTTTTACTTTAAAAAGTTGGATGTGCACAAGTCTATGGGGCCGGATGAACTGCATTCGAGGGTGCTGAGGGAGTTGGCCGATGTGATTGCAGAGCCGCTGGCCATTATCTTTGAAAACTCATGGCGAACGGGGTTGGTCCCAGAGGATTGGGAAAAGGCAAATATAGTACCTATCTTCAAGAAAGGGAAGAAGGAGGATCCGGGGAACTACAGACTGGTCATTCTCACCTCATTCCCTGGAAAAATCATGGAGCAGGTCCTTAAAGAATCCATCCTGAAACACTTGGAGGAAAATAGAGTCATCAGGAACAGTCAGCATGGATTCACCAAGGGCAGATCATGCTTGACCAACCTGATTGCCTTCTATGTCGAGATGACTGGATCTGTGGATGCGGGAAGAGCCATTGACCTGGTATACCTCGACATTAGCAAGGCTTTTATTATGGTTTCCCACAGCATTCTCATCGGCAAGTTAAGGAAATATAGGTTGGATGAGTGGACCGTAAGGTGGATAGAAAACTGGCTAGATCAATGGGCTCAGTGGGTAGGAATCAATGGCTCGATATCTAGTTGGCAACCGGTAAAGAGTGGAATGCCCCAGGGGTTGGTCCTGGGACCGGTTCTGTTCAACATCTTCATTAATGATCTGAATGATGGGATAGATTGCATGCTTAGTAAGATCACAGATGACACCAAGCTGGGGGGAATGGTAGACATGCTGGAGGGCAGGGACAGGATTCAGGGAGACTTAGATAAATTGGAACACTGGGCCAAAAGAAAATCTCATGAGGTTCAACAAGGACAAGTACAAAGTCCTGCACTTAGGACGGAAACATCCCATGCACTGCTACAGGCTGGGGACCTATCGGCTAAGTAGCAGCACTATAGAAAAGGATCTAAGTGGTCCCGACCCGAAGGGAGCCGAGCAGTCCGGGCCAGAAGGGAGCTCCGCGCTCCCTTCTCCCCCAGACTGCTCCAGGGCTTCGTGCCTCTGGGAGAGCCAGTCTCCTGTGAGGCTGGATCTCCTGAGGAGAAGCCCTCCTAGCCTCGGGAGCCTCGCCTCCCCCTGGACCTAACAAGTCGACTTAGAGAGTCTAGTATAGACTCTCTAAGTCGACTTAGTAAGACCAGATTTAAGTCGACTTAAGAGTCCTGTGTGGACTCTCTAAGTCGACTTAATAAGGTCGCCTTAAAGTCGACTTGGTAAAGTCGACCTAAATTTTTCAGTGTAGACATAGCCTTAGCGTCTTCTGATTCTGAGATATGAGCCTACTGTGAACAATATCAATACATCTGGACTGAAGGTTGACAGTACAGGTCCCCAATACAACATTTCTCAAAAAGAAAGATTCAAAACTTTGGGGTTTCATTCACTCGATCTCCTGCAATGAGCTAATTCCATGGATAGGTGGACACAGCTCTACCTCTTTTGCTTAGAAGAATCCCACATGTCAAATAGATAGATGTTCACTGTGCGTGTCACGAGAACCCACAGATTGTAAGATCCACACTGGAATTTTCATTTTTTGGAGCAATCTATAAAGCTATCTTCAGATCCTGATGAAATGTTCTCCATGGTCCTGGTAGCAGAAAATCCAGATTCATCTCACACACCATCTAGTAGACAAGTGACTGACAACAAGTGCAGAGTTGGGGCGAAGAAAAGACTTGGTATGAGCACAGATATCAGCATTGATACCCCTAGCACTAAATCAGACCATACCAATGCTACAAAAATCTCTCGTTGAAGTCTGACACCAAAAGGGTTGCTCCAAACAAAGAGTTAAAGACCCCAGGCACAGCTCAGTATCCTCCTATAAAGAAAGACCACCAAAAGCCGTGGGACAAAGCCACCAAGCCCCACATAGCATTGAAGGCTGGTGAGCAATACCTGAGACACCCTGGACAGACCCTGCTACTGAAAGCATTGTGTTTCTCAGCACTGTCTATGGGAAAATCTAGCCCTCCTCCATCACTAAGATGTATATTCTCCCCACCTTCAAGCAGCAAACCTTTTCTCTGAGGACCGTGGTTGACATCACTACCAGCCTTCCCCATTAGGAGCTCCTGTGTATTTTTTTCTTTACAGGAATGACAGTAATCAGCGTCACAAATCCTCAAGAGCCTCCTGCATACTTGCTCACCTGTTAAAGACCTTATTCCTATGTAAGAGCTTAACACCCTCTTCCTGAAGCTCATAGAGCTTCCATTCAAGCTGTCAACAAGCGTCAAACCTCCTCTCACATCCTTTCATAGGGACAAGGTCGTTATGAGACAACTCCCCAAGTTCATCCCCAAAGTGTCTTGGGGAATCAGTTGATTAACCTTCCAGTCCTCTCCTGGCATCGTCTGTTTTCAGTAAGAAAACAATCTACATTCCTTGGACATTCCCAGAGTCCTGTTCTGTTACCTGGGCAGGACAAGGTCTTTTAGACTGTCTCCTCATTGCTTTCTGATTGTATCCAGCTGGTCAGAAGATCAAGCTAGATCTCATCATGGAACATGTCTATGTGGATCACACAAAGTATATCTACCTGCTATCAGTTAGCTAGTGACTTTGAGCATGCATTCCACCAGCGCACAGGCGGTGTTGCCAGCCCGCTACAGGAATGTGCTGGTGTAGGAGATGTATAAAGCTGATGTCTGCAAACATTACGCTCTTGATACGATGACTACGTCTTATGCCACAATTGGGAGAGAAGTAATGTGAGTGGCATGCTTTAATCCCACCAGTACAAAGGGGATTCTGTTTTCCAGTCACCCATGGAGAATATGTCAGTATGGATCCCACCAAGAAGAAAGAATGCTTTCTTACCCTATTCAAATTGTGGTTCTTTAAGATGTAGTCAGTGTGGTCCCACAACCTGATCTCCAACTCTGCTTTTCAGTGTCCTGAGCAACCCAGACTTTGAGGTGCAAGAGAAATGAGGGCGGAGTCCTTATTTTCCTAGTGTAGATAAGGCCTTTAGGTACCTGTGCTGGGTCCATCCCCACCACTCAATAACATTAGTTTTAAAAATGGATATGGGTGCTTTCCATACGGTAAAAAGAAAGAGACTGACTCTTTCTAACTAGTTCAGATAAAATAAAAATCAATCTGAACCTTTCCATCATTGCCTCTTGGGGTGGTCTTTCAATGAGCCTCAGTTTCTCCTGACTGACCTCCTTAATTTGCTCTCAGTCAGGTCAGTCCCTGGACCTCACCTCCTATTACACCTCTCAGCGCTTCACATTTTGGGGCTGGTCTTTGTTAGAGTGTTTTGTCAACAAGAGTCAGCTTTTGCTGACAGAACACTGGAGGTACAGACCAAAATGCTTGTCCCACCAATATAACTCCCCTGCTATGCCAGCATAATAAAACCACCTCAATGAGAGGTGTAGGACTTATGTCTGCTTTGTTAGGGCGGCACAATGTCAGTATAGATGCTCCGTCCCTTACATTGTCTGTTGGACTGGTCATTTTTGTCAATTTCACTGCTCCAGATGAAACTGACAAGAAAGTCCCACTGAGAACTGAACAGTTTGTTTCCCTCCTGCCTGATGAGAAGGCCAGACAGCACTCCTGTCTGGGAGAGGAGCAAGAAGTGGGTGGCTGGTTCTCTGCTCCTGACTGAAATTGACAATTTACTCCCAGCAGGGAGTAAAGGGGGGCAAGAAATGAAGGCAGCTGGACCCCCACTGCACAAGGGCTAGAAGCCCTGGCTGACATCCCCCTGGGAAGAGCGAGGGGAGAAGCCCTGGGCAGATTCCCCTACTGAATGGGGAGTGGTGGAGTATGGGGCAAAAACCATAACTGCTTTCAAAACTGAGCTTGATAAATTTATGGAGGGGATGGTATGATTTACCCTATTTTAGAAATAGACTGATCTTTGGCTACGTGTGGTGGATTTACAAGTGGCCTAAGAGGAGAGAGTACATGGGGTAGGTTCTGAGTTATTGCAGAGAATTTTTTCTTGACTGGCTGTTGAGACTTGCCCACGTGCCCAGGGTTTAACTGATCGCCATATTTGGGATCGGAAAGGAATTTTTCCCCAGGGCTGATTGGCCTGGGCTCTGGGGGTGGTTTCGCCTTCCTCTGTAGCACAGGGCATGGTTCACCTACCGGCAAATTCTCTGTATCTTAAAGTCCTTAAATCATGATTTAAGGAGGTAAATAACTCAGTCATAGGTTGGGGGCCTATTGCTGGAGTGGGTGGGTGAGGTCTTGAGGCCTACATTTTGCAGGAGGTCAGACTAGATGATCGTACTGGTCCCTTCTGACCTTAAAGTCTATGAGTAGCCTACCAGAAACCCAGGAGCCTGTGGGGCTCCCAGAAGGGGCCTGAGACACCAGACTCTCAGCTCCCACAGTGCCCCTCTTAGGCCAGTGGAAGTACTCCTAGTGAGGACGCACTGTACTGACATCAGCCACTTTCACTGCAGTGGCTGTAAGTCAACCTATGTTAGGTCCATTTATTTTTCCAGTGTGTATGAGGCCTTGATCTTGCAGTCTCCTTCAGTTTCATTACTTTTTTCTAGGAGGCTGTTTCCTGCTGTAAGGCTGTCATCATCCTGCGATCCCATGCTCTTTTGCCTCCTTATCCTTCTCTCTGCTCTCCCCCTTTATAGGAGGCCTTGTTTCCTCTGTTGGTTGCAGCTGTGAGTTCCTGCCTCCATGACTGGCAGCTCTGGCAGCTGCATGGAGGGTGTATGAAGCGGCTTGTTTCTAAACAAGCTCTCCTCTCCCCTCTGTCTATGCTCAGTATCAGATTTGTAGATCCCATTACACTTCCTCAGTAGCTCTCTCCAATCTCAACAATTTTTGAGGGTCTGATAAAGCTATATTCACATTATGTGCTTCTAATTTCTGTTCACCTCTCCAGGTTTTAGTTTTGAGGGAAAGGGGAAATAATATGAGAGGGGCAATTTTACATTGTTTCCGCCTCTTCTGAAACCAGGTGTTCTCGTGTGAGATCTTAATCTCATTGAAACTTCTGGGCCAATTTCCTAACTATGAAGAGCTTTACACATGTTTGTAGAAGCTTCCTTTTGTGGTAAACCCATCACTTCTTCTGAGACGGAAGATGCAGAGGTAGCTTTCTGATGTCTGCTTTCCTGCCTCAACTCTGTTACATGCAAGGGGGAGGAAGGCGGAAATAAGAGACTCATATTTGCTAGCATGGCAGGATGATTAGGTACCATGGCAGTAGACATAGTTTAAAAATCTTAAGTAGAATAGTCCACACATATACTAATTTAGGTTGTCAGAGGAGCACATCTACACAGATCTTAATCACTCACTTTCCAGATTTATGTTGGGGAAGAAATCCTTGGGAGTTGTGGGGGTTTTGTCCATTTGTACAGTGAGATGGATGGTGGGAGATCCAAGTATTGTTGGATGGGGTAATGAGGTCTGGAACTTTGACATCCAAAGGATTGTTGATACGCCATTACTGCCAACACTACAAAGTAATATCTTTCATTTATTCCAACTTGAAGGACTCCAAAGACAGAACAGAATAAATACAAAAAGTGAACAGTAATCCTTGCTCTATTCTCTTGAGTGTGAGGTTAGGAAAACTGAAAGGAAAATCTTAAGAGTTGCACGTAATGTGATATAAGGTTCCTTATAGCGTAGCTTTCTTTATTTTTTTGTCCGTTAAACTCCTGTTCTCAGGGTTGCTTGGGCTCCCACTGTAAAAACTGCAATGGAAATTTAATATTACGAAATCCACAATTTCTGCAATATTGTCAATAGGGCTTTAAACAGTTGTGTAGCGACAGGAGTGGCAGAGGAGGCTGAGGCACCAGGCGCCAGGCTGCAGGGAGACACCAGGCCGGGGGGCTTCAAGGTGTGGGGTGGCATGGGGCACCCGGGGAGCACAAATCACCTTCACTGTGCCACTGGCTTTATATAGTAGTCTTTTGCAATATCTACTATCAGTGATCCCAGTTTTTCAAGGATCTTCTTAGGAAGAAAAACTGAACTAATTGATGTTTAACATTACTGAAGAAGAGAATTTTTAAGGTTGGTTAAAACAAGTATTCAAAATTACAAAGGGGGTTCAGAAGTGGAAGCAAGATAAACTGTTCATTACTGTAAATGGTTCAAATCCCAAGCAACACAACCACAACTTTTTTAAGTGAATATATATTTTTAAAAATTCAGGCCTTTTTATATGTTCTGTATGGTCAGTACTGTATATTGGCAAATAAGACTATAACAGAAAGCCTAAATGAATATTTTGAGAAGAAAAGAGTGAAATAGAGAATGACAAAGCCAGTGATTGGAACTGAAAAATGTATCAATGATTATTCAGCTGTTCCTCATTTCCCAGTTCACAGTTTATATTCATATACCGGTTTTTTTCCCTAGATAAGCAGCTGAGTAAAATGTCAAATCTTCAGATACTTGTAGCTAATTATGGAAAAAATCAAGAGAAACTTTAGATTATAAAATGAAGCAAAAGCATTTTGAGCATTCTGGTAATACACCTAAACATTCATCCCTATTGTTTTCTGATTTTTAAAAATGCAAATACATTCTTAAAGCAAATTCCAAAGGGGTAGCCGTGTTAGTCTATTGTTCTTCAAAGCGTCTGACGAAGTGGGATTTTCTCCCACGAAAGCTCATGTGATAAATAAATCTGTTAGTCTTTAAAAGTGCCACAGGACTCTGTTGTCATTCTTAAAGCAGTAATGCTCTGTTAAATTGTAGCTTGTGAACAAATGAAGATCTATATTGTACTATTAAATAATATTAAGTTTATTCAGTGTGTTCTTCAGTAAAGGTTCTGCCTTTTTGAGTCCTGTTTTAATTAGTTGCAGTGAATGAAGTGAAAAATTCCAGTTCCAAAGGTCAGTTTACCATGAGTCTTTGGTCTGTTGATTTATTTTCTGTTTGTTTGCCTGCAGGAGCAGTCTCACAGGTGCTAGACAGCCTGGAGGAAATTCACGCACTTACAGACTGCAGTGAAAAGGACTTAGATTTTCTACACAGTGTTTTTCAGGATCAGCATCTTCACACGCTACTAGATGTAAGTGTTTTTATAGAGGAAATTTGATAGCTTTAATAGCTTCAAAAGCTTTTTATTTCACTTTTGATAGGATTTTAAATTCACTGTCTATAGCATTTGCCTCTTTTCTATGCTCAATTTTGATTTTGTTACAAACAAGACAAATATAAATTGAATGTGGTAAATGCAAGAAACTGCTCAAGGAAGACTTGATAAAATACAACTATTATAATAATCATACTGCAAAGAGAGTTTTAGAAATGTGGGTTTTGCACAAGTGTTTTGAATCACATTTAAGTGATAGATGGCTTGATTTGTGAGTACACATTGAACAGATGACAGATGTTTATATCGTTAAAAATATTTTGATTCACAGAATAAGCGTCCCTCTTCTGTTGATATGACTTTTATTTTGTATTCAAAATTTGAATTATGCACAGATTTATACTCTTTTTTAAAATGATGTCTTTTGAGACCTTTCTGCCTTTTTACTTAAGATAGTAATTTCCTAATTGATGAGGAAGTGGAGCAAAGCCTTTTCATGCTTAAAACGATTATGAGGCAAACCTTATTTGAAACTTACTAGAGCAAGCCCGGTGGTAGGCTCAATACTTTAAATAAACTTCTGCAGGTAACTGGATGGCAAGTGTGACGTTCTTCTGTACTAAATACGGACTAGCTAGAGACTGGCTTTCTTTTACATACCAGATATGTTCATCCGGGGCTGGATTTAGGGGCAGACAACGCAAGCAACTGCCTGGGGCACCAAGATCATGGTGCTGTTTTTATTGTTAGCAACAAAAGGGAAAATAGAGTGTTTGAAGTAAAATGTTTCAGAGATTCCATATGTGGATTCATTTTTCACTAACCCAGAATGTTCTGGACCTTTGTAGAATCTCAGGAAACTTCCAGACATTCTGAGAACTCCATTGTCCTAGAACAGGGGTAGGGAACCTTTTTGTCTGAGAGAGCCATGAACGCCACATATTTTAAAATGTAATTCCGTGAGAGCCATACAATATGTTTAAAACTAAATACAAGTAAATGTGTGCATTTTATGTTTTAATTAATTGAATTTGAATTACTTTTAATTGAAATTTAATTTTAGAAAGGTTTTTAAAAAATCTTTTAAAAAGGTTTTTAATTAAAATTAATTTTTAAAGGTTGGGTTTTTTTAAAAAGGAAGGAAAAAAAGAAGGGAGGAAGGAAGGAAGAGAGAGAGAAAAAGAGAGAAGAAAGGAAAAGAGAGAGAAAAAGGAAGGAAAAGAAAAAAGAAAGAAGGAAAGAAGTGGAAAGAAGGAAGAGGAAGGAAAGAAGAGAAAGAAAGAAAAAAGGAGGAAAGAAAAAAGAAGACAAAGAAGGAAAAAAGAGAAAGGAAGAGAAAGAGGAAGAAAGAAAAAAGAAGGAAGGCAAAGAAGAGGAAGAAGGAAAGAAAAAGGAAAGCAAAGTAGAGAAAGAAGGAAAGAAAAAGGGAGAAAGAAAAAAGAGAGAAGGGAGAGAAAGAAGGAAGGAAGAGAAAGGGAGAGAAAGAAGGAAGGAAGAGAAAGAAGAAAAGAAAGGGGAAGGAAAGAAGAGAAGAGAAGGATGAGAAAGGAAGGAAGCAAAGAAAGAGAAAGAAGGAAAGAAAGAAAAAAGAAGGAAGAGAAAGGAAAGAAGGAAGCAAAGAAAGAAAGAAAGAAAGAAAGAAAGAAAGAAAGCCAACGCCGCCAGCGGG
>ML685798.1:17299505-17318833 GCA_007922175.1 Pelusios castaneus | reverse complement strand
CAACGCCACCGGCGGGGGAGGACCCTACCGCGGCCCTGGGAAGCCGCCGGTGGGGGGGGGAGCAGACCCCAGCCCCGGAGGCTGATCCCGGCCCCGTGCTGGGACCGTGGATTAGCCCGGCCCCGGCCCTGGCCCTGGGAAGTCGAGGCAGTCGGGGGGTGGGAGCCCAGGATCCCGCCGCTGCCACAGCCACCCCGCTGCCCCGGCTGCGTGGGGCAGGCAGGCCCGCGCTCCTGAGCCTGCCTGTCCCACCCTGGGGGCGGGGAAGGCCAGCCCAGAGGCCGCGGCCCCGGGGCTTGGAGGGAGCAGCGGGGGCTGCCGGGCTGCGCGGGGGTCCCTCACTGCTGCGTGGAGGGTGCGACGGCCGCTGTGCGGCCGCGCGCCCGCACAGCTTAGAGGGAACACTGGCAGCGAGCCAGATGCAGCCATCAAAAGAGCCACATCTGGCTCGCGAGCCATAGATTCCCGACCCCTGTCCTAGAACCTCCAAGAATGTTGTCACCAGGTTCTAGAGTTGGCAGTTCTCTGACTGAGTGTTGTGTATTGTAAAAGCATTCATAAACTCTTCATGGTTTTTTTATCTGATTTGGCTTCTCTCTTCACAGTAGGCCACTTGGGAGATAGATTCTGTTCTGAAGTTGAAACAGTAGTTCTGAGCTGTCCTCCCATCAGGAATTGTGCTGGACTGTCTCAAGTAGCTGTTATTGGTGTTGATATGTAACTCAGAAGACCATGGAATAGATCTTTCGGCTGTAATATTTTCTTGGTTGTCTGTACAGATCTCTCAGCTTCTCCATTCACTTTTGCAATTACACTGCAACATTATATCTTTAAAGTATGTTGTTTCTATGTATTTTAAAAAATAATCCACAATGATCAGATATTGATGTCCTCTGAATTCACATAAATTTGCAACTAGTCTATTCCAGCGTCTGATAGAAGTTTTTGTACACTGTATGATCCAAGATTGTCTTTTAAGTTGATTTGGATTGTATTTCCTTTCAAAAGTTCAGTATAATCAAATCCCCCATCAAGTTCTTTGTCCTTTTTCTCTAGGCTACTACACTGTGGCTGAGACAATTGTTGGCCTTTGATCCTTTGAACACATTCATTCTGAATACTTAGTTTTAGTCTTTGTAAACTGTTTTCTGTGGTTAACTGGCTTGTGCAGTTTAGCTTACCTCTGAGACTAGTCAGAGCTGTATCAGGTGACTTCAGTTCTGCGAAGGGACTGAAGGTTATTGTAAATCCATTTTGAGATGACTGAAATGTCAGCTCCTGAGTCAGTTTTGAAGTCAGTAGTCTTGCTATGAATATTCAGTTTCACTCTACAGGTAAAGCCCCGTGTCATCAAAAGTTATAGATCCCAGAAACAATGGCTCTGAATTGTTTGTAATATTAGTCAACTCTGTGACAACTTTTATATGACAAACAGCTGCAAAACATCCATATTTCATGGATTTATTATGCTGTGCACCTCTGGCTGGACGTGCATCATCCCTATGGATATGACTCTTTCCACAATTTCTGTATATAGGCTGGAGTTTGTCCCTCTTAATCTGGGAGTTCTTGCTCCTTGCCTCAGGGATGTTATGATAATGACAACACTCAAGTGTCTGTTTATAGCTTGTAAGCTAGTTTCAGGTTTTTTAAGTTGTTCCTGCCTTTTGTTCAAATAATTCTGGCAGCTTTGCTACCTTGTAGCTGTGGCTAAGGTTAGACCTCTCTTCAGTTGTAGCTGCTGTGAAAGGCTTTTATCTGTTAACCCAATAACCAGCCTATCTCTGACATTTTCATGTTTTGCGTTTCTAAAATCAGCTATTCTATACAGAACTCTTGTGAAACGTTCTGCATTTTCCCCTGGTACTTGAATGCTATGGTGAAGACATGCTATTTCATAAACCACATCTTTCTGTGGCATAAAGTATACATCAAACATACCAAGAACCCTTTCATAATCATATTTGTGATTATCTTCAGCAAAGTCAAAGGACTTGAAGATATGCTCTGTGTGCTTCTCCATAGCATAAAATTAAAGATATCTATATATCTTCCATTTCCTAGTGGACCTCCGTAGCAATGTGAAATCTTGCAAAATTTTGTTTCCAGTCTGCCCATTCTGAAGGTTTGTCAAAGCTGAAGTTCTATGATGCATTGAAGAGTGGCATGTTGATGAGATCCTGGAAACTTTGTTTCTTTTCACAAAGTGGGATTTCTTCCCACGAAAGCTCATGCGATAAATAAATCTCTTAGTCTTGAAAAGTGCCACAGGACTGTGTTTGTTTCTCTGCAGTAGACTAACATGGCTACCCCTCTGTAACATAGTGACTGAACAGTAGAATAGTTTAATAGTCGGTTACAGCAGGCAACCTGAAAACACAGAGAGCTGGAAAACAGGTACAAAGACATAATGGATACTTATGATACAAAAAGCTTGTATCTCAAACTTGACAATAAATTTTTCCAAATGCTCTTTTCAAACAGCCCTGGAACATAGAAAGATATTGGTTTTCCCCAAGGAAATTTAAGAAAGTCTGCACATTGCTCGGGATCAAAAATTAACGGAACATCAAAGATCTCTCACATAGTGTACCGTAGGGGCCTCAGTGTGGGCTTGTTGACTGCCACTGGCATTAGATGCCAGAGCCTCTCCTGAAAATAAGATAGGTGGCATATGACATGCTAACAAAACCTGGTATGTGTTAGGGCCTGAAATAAGTATCCTAAATTTAGAAGAGAAGAACAAAAACTTCCTCATATTTGATTCTGGAATAGATAAGCATTTAATGATGAAGACAATGGTCTGATTTTCAGGCCAAACAACCATTTCCTTAGGTAATCTAATCTACACAAATGACAACTGCCAAAGTAATAAAAAGTTCAAAGAATATAATGTCTTTTTAAGAGTCCCTATGACAGGGCTCGACAAAAACTGGGTGCTTGGTCACCTTGGCAATTGAGGTTTGTAGCCTGGCTCCTAGCTCCATTGCAGAAATGCAACAGAGGAGTGCCCTTTGGTGATCAAAAATAAAACTGCTAGCGCTGAGCTGGGAGTCAATTTTGTCAAGCCCTGCTCTATGAACTTCGGTGTTTCCATTCTGTTCTGTATAGGTGCTTTTTCTGCATTCATCACTGAGAGTCTCCCAGTAGTGCATTAAGTGATATGACTAACATCTGTCACATGTGGTTTGTTCTCTCATTTTCTCCCATCAGAGAATTGTTGGTGGAACGTGCAGCTATTTTACCTGAAAAGGCCTACATGTCTAGCAACATTTATGGTCACCTGAATATGAACTTCCTGACCACATGCTACCCCATCACAGATTTGCTTAGTTTACATTCCTTTTGGTAGGATGGGGAAGTCAACCTCTGTAACAGATAAATAAGAGTTGTGCTGAGACCTTTGCATTTTTAACTAGGGAACACTTAAATGCTGAATCAGATCCCAGAGCTCTCCAAGGAGTGTCAGGCAGTTTCCTCATAATCTGGACTGCTCATGAAAATAGTTATCAAAGAGCAACTACATTATGCTCTATATATGATGTGGAATTGACAAATAGTTGTATGATGGACAAACTGCTCTGAGCTTCCTTTTCAGCAATCAAAGACAGTACTTTACATATGCATTCAACCCCTCACCGCATTGAGCCATTAATTAAAAAGTATTAATAACAAGCTTTTCACTAATCTTTTTAGCACTGCAGAGGCCAAGATAGCCCTGGGACAACAAGCAGGACTCTCTGCTGGTTCGTGAATCTATCAAAAGAATAGTAAACTAACTTGCAGTTGTTTATATTAGGTCTGGCCAAGTGTAACTGAACACAGAATTGTTGATCCTAAATTGACATATCTCTAATTTATGCTGAGGAACCAGTCTTGCACCCATTGGCTCCAGGCTCACAAAAATGCAAATCTCAGTGTTATGACACCCTTTCTGTCTTCTGCCAACCTTGTTGACTGAACCCTGAAAATGACCCAGGATCTGTGATCCCAGAGAGATTGAAATATTTGCAAGAATTTAGGAAATTGTGACATGCAAGAGAATAATATTAAACTTCCAAGAATATACCCTATAATTTAAAAATCTTTCTGTTCTAGAAGTGTAGCATTCTTTGTTCTGGGCATGTGCATCTTCAGTGGCTTTACATAAATTATTTATGCTGATTTATTTGTTACAAATGAGACTACTTCATTACATACTAATTCATCATGGGTATATAAATTTCATCATCTGCTAATTAATGCAGCCTTTGGATTTTTTTTCTTGGATTTACTATTTAAAGACCATATTTTATTAGTAGTAGGACTCTAAAAATATGGGGGGGGTTTAACACTGAAGCCTAAATTTTCAAAAGTTATTCGTGACTTTATAGGGTCATAGCTTTTAAGACCAGAAGGGGACCATTATGGTCATAGTCTAACCCTTCATAAGACAGACTATAGATTTGCACTCAGTAATTAACGTATTAAGCCCCTAACTACCTGTGGATTGAGTAACTAACAAATTTCTTTATCGCACAAGCTTTCAGTTTAATGTTAGACTAACAGACTGCCCTCTGGAACTGTTTGAATTGACCTTGTAACTTACCCTTCTCTGCAAGTATACCTAACACACTACAGTTTCCATTTCATGCATCTGATAAAGTAGGATTATACCCATGAAATTTTATGCAATAGTCTTTAAAAGTGCATATAACTCCTTGTTCATTTTTCTGAAATAGAAGAACATGGCTCTGGAACTTGTCACTTGAATTAACGTCTGTCTTTTAGAAAGATTTCTAATCTTGATTTAAACAGTTCAGATGATGGTGCATCCACCACATCCATTGTAAAATGGCCTAATGGTTAATAATGCTCATGGTTAAAAATGTTAACCTTATTTCCAATTTAAATTAATCTAGCTCTTACTTTCAGACATGGGATCTTTTTAAATAACTTATTGCACTACTGGAAGATGTTGTTAATACTGTGATGATGAGCACGGCATAAGAACCTATATAGAATAGAATTTATATCTTTATGTACTGGGTTAAATAGCCCTTTATTATCAGAAATCTCCCTAAATAGATTTTTATAGAGAGGCTATGATCATCATCTCATAAATTTTCTCTTAGATAAATTATACAGATCAAGCTTTTAAAAATCTTACTCTAAGGCAGATTTTCCAGGCCTTGAATTATTCTTGTGGCTGTTTTCTGAAATCTTTTCAGTTTTTCAACATCTTTTTTAAAATCCAAAACTGGACGGGAACAATGGTGTAACCAAAGCTATATAAGATTTGAATGAAGCAGAGGAGTAGCTTGCATTCTTGTGTCTTGAAAGTTTTTTCAAAAGCCTTGGTAGTTCTGTGAATGAAACTGAGACAAAAAAAAAAGGTTCAGGTACACTAAGATTTTAGTAGAGTAGCATTGTACCAGAATGAAGTTTAAAATTTTGCTAGCATTTTTGAATGAGAGAAGAAAACTCTGCTCATTATTAAATCTTTTGAAAGAGGTGCTTACTCAAGTCATACAAAATAAAATTAAACAAAAATTAATAAAAATGTTTAAAGTCTTGAAACAATACAGAACAAATTATTTTTTTAAATCAAGTAGTGCAGGTTGTACATGTGCACCTCAGTGAAGGTCATGTCCTGTGTTTCTGTGACAGTCTGTCAGGAAGTATTTGTTTGTTCTCCTTGGAACGGTTTGGGTCTTTGAGATGACTAGAACAAATATTCTGTGACCCATTATCTTCTAATGAGTAAGAATTTTAGAATCTGTTGTGGAGTTCTTTCTTAATGTCAAATTAAAATATGAGTTGCATGAAAAACTGTACTTTCCACTTCTTGGCTTTTTTTCCAGCCCTTAAATTTGTTCTCATATGTTCCTCCTCTTTCTCAAGAGTTGTTCTTATTTTTAGACTAAGCATGTGATGTATCATTCCCTCTCTTGGAGTCTCTCCACACCTAAACCAAATGGTCTCTAAAAGCAAAAAGAGAAGGAGGATCTCTGTCTCTATATTTCCCTTTTAGTTTCTCAGCTAATAAAGATCACACATCAAGCTCTTTCTTTATAACGTTACTGATGCAGACAGACAGTAGGACAGTGGGTTTTCTGCTATTCCACTGATTGTGTCCATTTAAAAAGCAGTATTAAGAAGAAGCTCTTCTTGCAGTATTAAGAAACTTATCTCTTTAAACTTATTCCAGTGGTGAAGTCATTCAGAAACAAAAAAAGCCATTTTATTCCTGTTAATTTATAGGCTATATTTTATATTGTGTAGATTGTATCTATAATCTGAGATGTCTGAACTGCAACTCTAGTCTTTTGATTGTGTTCATATTTTTCCTAGAACTAAAGATGTATACCGTACCTAGTTTTTGTTGGTATGTTATGGTATAAACAGAAGCACTAATTGCTAAGTAAATATCTGTAAAACTATCAAATGTGAATGTTTCATTTGTGAGCTAAAATATCAAATACAAATACAAACAACTGGCGTGTGCAACCTTTGCTTTTCCAGTATGCCACTATTTCAGTTAAGTTTCTGTCCGTAAGCCTGTGTATACGGTTCTGAGGGAAAAAATTCAAGGTTGGGGGGTGGTTTTGGTGGTGACCTGTTTAGATGCATGTCGGAAAGTATTTAATACAGCTCATGTTTCTTGTGGATAGCATATTACACGTGTAAAACAGGAATGTAACCAGGTGTATTTTTAAATGTGTTTTTTGTCCCCATTAGGAACAGTTGTCATCTCTGCGCTCATTTTGAGCCCAGTTCTGCAAGACACCCGTGCATCTCTTAGAATGGGCTTTCAAAAGAGTTCCCATTGTGTGCTTATCAGCAGTCACATAGAATTAAAATTAATTTCTTCTGAAATACTTGATAATTTGAGAAAACCCCAAATAATTCATTTCAAAAGTATTGGATGTATTCACAATGAAGAGGGGGAATCAACCTTTTTTGGAAACAACCATTTTGGGAAACTGAGATATGAAATAATCGTATTTCAAACAACACAATCACATTTAATACTTTATTTTTTAAAGAATAAGAGTTGCTTTAGGTTGAACAGTGCCAATTGTACTACACAAAGGAACACGTCCTCCCTTTTTTTAAAAAATAGGATGTTAAAAATTCTAATGAATCATTCACCATGTTCCTGCATCTAACTCAAAAAGATACTCCTATTTTTATACCTATATAAAATTTTATGAACTGATTTGTTCTGATCCCCAGTTTAGGTCATAATGAATGTAACATTTAAAAAAAAGGAACAAAGATAAGTAAAGAAGACAAATTATTTAATGAAAACACAGAGCACAATTTCATATATTGAAACAGGTTGTTATTCCTACTTGCAGATTTTAGATACCTTATCAAATAAGTTGATTAAAGCATTTTATTGACTCTCATGAAGTAGATACTACAAAGTTTTGCACATTGTGTTACGTCAGCAGTACTGGCAGCATAAATGCGGTGTGGTTACTGATTTTGGAGACATTCATGACTGTTTTTTACATTAGTATGACAGATTTTACCCTAATAATTAATTGTTTTTAGGAATGCCTTGAGGATGATAGCTTTGCCTAGGGGAATATCTTAGCAGAATATGTTTCATCTATGTGGCTAGCTGAAAGGAAGCCAGGTTTGCTAAAAGCTAAAACCACAAGTTGCCATTACACAGCTGCCTGCATTGAAAGATACAAGTGAAGTCTGGCTCTTACTGAGTCAAGTAACTTAGTTGCCTCTCAGGGACAGCTTCTGTGGGTGATTCTGAATACAGATGTCGTTCAATTTACAAGTGAAATTTTCACTCAGTAGGAGAACAATATCAGCTTTTGTGCGTCTGGGGCCAGTCTGTGCTGCTAGCTTTGTCTGTGTGTCTGTCTGTGTGTCCTAAGCCAGATAGCATTGGGCAGACTTATTAACTACTAACCTAGGAAGTTTGTGTTATATCTGTAAGCTTTAAGGTAAGTTGTGTTATGTTTCTGTACTTATCTGTGACAGAAAAAATTGCTGTGAATTTCAGAGGAGCTTTATTAACCTATTTGCTAGTGTATCACATAAAAAACTAGCTTGTGAGCGATTGAACTGCATTGATGTACAGTGTGTGTGTGTGTGTGTGTGTGTGCGCGCGCTCGCGCGCTTGATTTTTGTCTGTAAGTTCGTAGCCATTTTATTGCTTTTGGAGTTTTTCCATTTATAAATGTAAATAATACCTATAAACAAAGTACACTGATTTTATGGTTTCTTGTCTTATATCACTTATCCTATGTTGTTAATAGTAACATTTCAAAGAAAAACTAGTAGCACATTTATAGAGTTCCCCTAATAAATAGATACTTTTGAAGACTGTTTAGTCTTTTACTATTGGGTTTTGTCATTTTTTGTTTTTTCCTAAGTGCACTGATGTTAGCACTAAATCTCTTCCAAAAACAGCAGTTATTCATCTTTCAATATCCCTATTTTATATTGTATTTCTGTGTTTGAAAATGCTCTTAACCCTGCCTATATTTATCACCAAAATTATTGCATAACAGAGCATACTACATTACCAGATTGTGCATATTGGTGAGAAATAAAGTGGCAGCAATCAGATTTTTGTTTCCAGTGATGAGGGGGTTTTTTTGTATTCATCCTTGAGTTTAAAGGTAACAAAGAGACAGAAACTCCCTCATTACCATTTTTCTAAAGCATTTTCTAAGCAATGCAGAAAATAGAAACTGGTATATTCTGATTAATCTTCCATGGTAATGTTTGAATCTGTTCTCATTAACTTGATCTCATTTTTGTGTGTTCTGTAGCTGATTCTGAATTGGAACAGCAGTGTTGTTTTCTGTGTAATCACTTCGTGTGGTTCCAGGTCATTAGTGCAGTCTTTGTTTTCAACACTTTCAATTTTGTACGTGTTATATGTCATAAACGGGGCATGTTTTAGTGGGTCATTAATACACTCTTTTGTAAATCAGGCACAAAAGCACTTGTATTAAGTAGCACTTGTGAAACCACATCTGGAGTGCGGACGCATTTTTTTTCTTTAATTTATCCTTTCATTATTTTGTTAGTTCATAGGAGAAAGGAAATAGAAAATATTTGTGTGTTTAAAGTTAAAAACAAAAACATAATGTGATCTACTGGTAGAGAGCATAATTGTTTAGGGATTTTAGTCTGTGTCTTTCATTTCCAGCCCCAGGAAGAGAAGGGCCTGTATCTCAAGTTGGGAGGGTGTTACTCCTTCAGCTACTTCAGAAGGGGTGTTGACAGGAATTGCATGAAGGCTTCCTCAGACTCAATCATTAGATGATCAGCACAATGCAAGTTTTATCTGGAGGATACGAGCATAGTATTTAAATAGGGTCTAAAGAGGGGGAGCAAATTACTCCATATGGAGAAAAAGAAGATATAAAGATCATATTTACAGACTTCCCCCAATTAAATATAATAATTCTTAAGTCTTCATTTTCAGCTTTTTGGGGGTCTCTGAATTTCAGCTTCTACCCTCCCAGCTTTTATGATGGTTAAAAATCCATGTATTTTTATTTAAAATAATTTGTGTATAGATCACCTTCCAAGAATGATGTCAATCCAGATTTCTGGGTCAAAACATAAAACTCTACTACTTCTGTCATATGACTTTTTTCTAATCTGTTGGGATTTCTAAATCATTTATCCACATAAAATCTGGGGAGTGATCTAATTAAATCTATCTTAATAAAATACATATATAAAGCAAAACTAGCTTTATTTTATTTAACCCTCTCCCTCCTGGACTGATGTCATCTCTCCGCGTGTCCATTATATGTTATCATTATGTCATTAGAGTGACAAGGTGGGTGAGGTAATAGCTTTTATTAGAGCTACTTATTTTGTTGAGAGGCACAAGCATCTCTGCTTTGGAGATTAGGGATTCATATTTACTGGGGAAAGAAAGCAATTAAAATAATGAATTCTATAAGCTGGCTTGCTATCCCCTCCTCCATATCAATGACTTGTGTCCTACTTTGGGGGGTTGAAGTCCAAACGTGACAGCACAGCCCAGCTCCAGTGATCTGTCTATAACTCCCAGTGTTGAGGATCAGTGACCAACTATAGAGAACCTAGGTCCTCCCTGATCCACAAGGCCCCAGCCCAAGACCCCCTGAATAACTGATCAAATAGGTGGCCATGGGGCTGGTACCCTTATACTGTTCCTTGGGCCACATCCTTCTCCCAGCTTCGGTTCCTCCACCCACACCACCGGTCTCCTTCTGGATCCCCCCAGAGTCTTTTCTGATCATGCTCCAGAGGGTCTTCCTCTATCAGTCACAGCCCGTTACTCCCGGTCTCCATGGGGTGAAGGGCCTATAGTGGCTTGCCACGTTGGGCCTGTTCTTGGTATCATTGAGCCCCATCAGTTTTTCTGCAGGAGCTTGTAGCACACATCTGTTCTCCTGCTTTGACCTCCTATACCGAGTTGAACTGCTCCCTTGTGAGCATGCCTAGTAAGAGATGGCAGGGTTGGTCTGGCTGGACCCACGCTGTTCTTTAACCTTTAGATCACCAGCATGGGGCTTAGACACCCCATCACACCTCACCAGAAGGAATTTGGGAGAATTTAGTTATTTGTGGGGTGTTTCAACACACAGAATGTGGCATGAATACAAGATGAAGGATGATGAGTTCCCAAGGGGTAACTCTGTTAGTCTAGTTCAGCAAAACAAACAAGGAGTCTAGTGGCAGTTTTAAAAGACTAACAAATGTATTTATCGCAAAATCTCTTTTCTCCGATGAGAGCTCATGCAATAAATAAATTTGTTAGTCTTTAAAAGTGCCACCAGACTCCGTGTTTGTTAAGGTGAAGGATGTAAGAGCAAGGTTCCAAGTCAGTAAGTTTCAATTAGAGTATTAGAAATTTAGAGTAATTGTAGCAATGGTAACTTGGCTAAATTGCATGTCCTGGATATTTAAGGATATACACTAACAATTCATTCATACATTAAACTTTACACTCGAGGGAAAGAGGAATAGAATACACTACCTATCTGTAACATGGCCAAGAAAGACATGGCAGGGCAACTGTGGTTTTTGTTTTGTTTTGTTTTGTTGAGGGTTGTAATAAGAAAATCAATTTTTGGTCAGTTTGCTTAAACTTACTCTCCCCCAAAAAGATCCCCTTTCGACTGAGACCAACCTATGGAATGTTTCAGGTTTCAGCTCCAAAGGAATTTGTTTGAAAAGATTAGGAGTAACTGAAAGGGAAGGGGAGAGGTGCAGAATGGAAGATTAAACTCCTTAGAGTCAGTTTAATTAACAACGAGCCATTTTTTCTTACACAAACAATTATACTTAAATATATAAACGATACCTCCATCTCTGCTATTTTTGGGACAAGAATTTATTTAACAAATGTATTGTTCTGTTTAAAAAGTAGCATATTTCAAATATATGGGAATACAAATAAATAAAAATAAGTTGTAGTTGGACTTGTCTGTCCACAGAGAAAATCCTGAAAAAGTGGAAGAGTATATGTGTTCCAGCTGTGAATATGGGCATGTTGAAATAGCAGGAATTCCATCATATGAGCCTCTAAATTACAAGATTGTGGAATTTGTGGATTTGCGTGCTATCAGAAGAGTTTTTCTTACATAAAATATAATCTATATGCATGCAACAGAATTACATGAGATCACTAAGGGAATGTGGTGGAGTTGTATAGAAATCTGATTTTTTTTAAAAAAGGTGTTAGGTCAATTCTCCTGTATGTTGTGTAACACTTTAACAATTCATTAATCAATTAAAATGTAAAACGTATGTCAAATTTAGTTTCCCAGTTCTCATTCAGACAAAGCTCCTACACATTTGCAAATAGTATGTGCATTTTACATTGCACACATTACTTGTAAATCCCTTGCCGCTCTTGATATATGGGGGTCTCTGCTATATTTTATATTTTAAGCAATTATCCTTGCACCTGTTTTCAAAATGGAAACTTTGTGTCTACCTTCTCACACAAATGAAAAGGCCTTTGTATGAATTTAAATATATGCTTGATTTCAAAATGTGATCCATGTGCAGCTGAAATACATTTCTCACTGCTCATCCCAGCTGGATCATTTGGGAGACGATTGTCATGCTTTAGGACAAGGATTAATAACCTTAAATTTGTTTGTCTAGAGCTAACAATGTTTTTGACCACAAATTGACTCTTTTACAGAAAATGTCATGTCCACTGGGTAAAATATATGTTTTCACTTCAAAAAAAATCTAATATTTCCAATCAAAGTATCTTCTATCTATTAAATTCCTTGTTTCTGACCAGCTGTGTAGTGTAGCAATAACACAATACTTCCCTATGCAAGGGATGTGATTATAAGGTTTGCTCTCCATACCAAATTGACATGTGTACATAAAGATAAAGTGCAGAAATCCTGGGGAGGCTTTGGGCCTTCCCATCTGTCTAGAGGAGCAGAAGGTAGCTTTCTAAAAATGCCTGTGCCTCTAATCCATGCTGGGGTTGTAGCATGCAGCACATGGTCACTGTTCAGAATACTGCTGCTTAATGATGGAACAGACAGGTGCACTCCTCTGTGAGACTGAGATGAAAGGCGGGTTTAAAGAGAGTAATTGCCTTTTAGCAAAGGCTGAGAATAAAGACTCAGCTGTCTGTTACTGTGACCCATAATTAGTGTGTCCAGCCTCAGCAGAGGCAGCCTTAGCCTATCTGGGGCCCGAGGCAAAGGCCCATTGCAGGGCCCCTACAGGGTTCCCTGGCCACCCCCATGGGCCCCGACATCCCACTCGGGGCCCTGAAACCTCCTCCCCCCCACCCCTGTGGTCCTGGTGCCACGCCAGGGGCCCTGAAAACCTCCCATGGCTCCAGTGCCCCACCCCACTGGCTCCCTGCAGCCGACCCCTCCATGGCCCCAGCATCTCACTGGGGCCTCCAAAATGCCCCCCATGCTTCCCCCACCCCACCAGGAGTCCCAATCCCTCCCTGTGGCCAGCTCCCTCAGCAGTGTGGCACCCTGCTGGGTGCCCCGAAATCAACCCTGGTGCCCTGCCAGGGCTCCCAGTCCCGCCAGTGCCATCCCTATGGAGGGTGAGTGGGCTGCTGCCACGGAGCCCCTGGCTGCCTTCAGCAACAAGTCAAAGGCAAGGGGCGGAAGTTCGGAGTTCAGGGAGCTGGGCCTGAGGGCGGAGCAGCCAGCCCAGCGGCAGGGTGGGCGGAAGTGTGGAGCCCATCCTCTGGGCCATCCCGTCCTGCCTCCCCCCATGCTGATTGCCCCTGGGCCCCATTCCCCCACAGAGATACTCCCCCCACCCCCCGCCGCTGGCCCCCACTGCCTGCTGCCATGTGTTTCGCAGGATAAGAGACAGGTGGAGCTTTTGGGGTGAGTGAAGGGGCCCCTCACTGCTCAGGGCCCTAGGCGGCCGCCTGCTTCGCCTACCCCAAAAGCCACCTCTGAGCCCCAGGATTAGTTCGCATGGAGGATGCACTTCTGTGAAGACATAACTTGCCAAGTAAGTGGCCAGGTGGCCGAGAATCAGAGTTCTTGACCAGAAGAGGATGATGGTCAAAAAAAAATAATGAAGTCCAATTCTCAAACTCCAGAAGCTCATTCTGTAGTTTAAAGCCGAAGTCCAGAATGTTTATTTGGATTAATTAAAACGCGATACAGAATTCATCTTTTCCACTTCCCACTTAGTTTTTCCATACTTTACTATGGTTTTAATGAAGCCAGGCTGAATCCTCTTAGTATGGGTATTGCAGCTAGGTAAAATGTCTTGCTAGCAGTCCTCACTGTCAGAGCAGCATTCTGCTAAACCTGAAACTAACAAGTAGCCTTCAGCTGGCAGGTGGTGTGGTGGAGAGGACTGATGAAAATCCCCTCTCCCCACAAACGTTATCTCTGAAACCTCACCTGTACTGTATTCCATTACAATGGGTTCACCGCGTACATGCTGATTGTCATGTCCAGCAGGCAGGAAGACGAGGTTTTGCCTCTCTAAGAGCTCCCTGTGCAAACGGTAGCGGAGGGAGAGGAAGAGGAAAGTTTACCTCGACAAAGCAGATAGGAGGAGGAAGTGACTAGCTGGGCCAGGTTGCAGAAGGCCCATGGCACTGCCCTTCCTGCTGGCAGAAGAAAGAAGTGGGTATCTATATCTCATTCAGAAAAGCCCTCTTTAACCAGTGTTGAGCTGGCGGTACCCACCCTCCCACCCATGAAATCTGGAAAAAAAAAGACTGGGTTCCTTCATGACCCGCTGTGGGTTACGCTAGTTGCTCCTTTTTTTTCCTTCACTGCTAGATTGGCCAAGGTGTCGTAGGGAAGGTGAAAAAACCCACAGGATGACAAGATTATAGTGTCGGAACTTAGTATATAAACTTAGTAGCAGATTTGCAGAGCATGTTGTGGAAGGGTACAGTCCACTGGATAAAATGTATGGGAAAGGAAAGCATCCATTAAAGGAGCTATGGAAAGGAAGGAAGGTTCAGAGCTTCTGAGTCTGGTGCAGAGGGAGCCAACCCCTTTGAAGCCCTCTTAAACCTCAAAGGTGGGAAGGTCCCAGCAAGGGGATGGCTGGGGTCAGGTTGGGGATTATGTCAGAGTGATCATAACCTTCATTATGCAATGTATTGGTGGGTACCCTCACATCTTTTAAATGAATACCACTGTGGAGTCAATCACATACCTTGCCTCCTGCCTTTGCTGGACAGTGTATTGTCAGGGCCAGATTAAGGCAGAGGCTTTAGGGGCTTCAGCCCCTGGCTCCGACCTAAAGGGAGGACCCGTGACCCCCTCCCCCCAAAAAATCCAGCCTGTCCAGCCTGAGTGGCGAGCTACTGCTTGCTTCAACCTGCCTGCCCATCCCCCAGGCTGTCTGTTCACCAGCCAGCCCGGTGGTGGGTCAGGATCAGCCCCTAGCCTGCCTCCAGCATCAGTGCTGACTTGTGCCAGCCTGCACCCCCTAAAACTCCCCCTGCAGCAGTGTGGCTCGTAGTGCTCCCCCCGCCTCCCCCACAGCAGCGTCAGCCTGCAGCAGCACTGGCCATACCCCCCCAACCCTCTCCACAGCACCAGAGCCCCTGACCCCACCCCCCCAGCACACAGGGGGACACACAAGGGTGGGCAGCCCCAGGCCTTGATTTAGCCCTGTTGTTTGGGGGTCAGGGAAGTTTTCATCAGTCTTCATTGTATGTATAAGAGGTGCCTTTAGATGTATTTTACTACTTTTACATTGAGTTCTCCAACCAAAGAAAGTGGAATCATCTTTTCATCCTTTTGCCTAAATAGATTAGATAAGTATTTTTCTGTAGCTCCACCTGGTGTCAGCTTTCTGGCATCAGGAAGTTGGTCATGGAAGATTTTTCTAAGTCAGTTAGGATGTTTCAGAAATGTAGTATTGATTACAGAATGTGATCTGAGTGCAGCTTAAAGAGATTTCTCACTATTCGTCCTGAATGGACCCTCTGAGAGAGCTTTTTTAATACTGCTGGTTAAAAGATATCATCTGCTGTCATCTCAGTGCACCAAATTCTGGGAGGTAAAAACTTTCTGTGGGACTTTGGAAAAAAAGTTTCCTCCATTCCTATATAAAAAAGTATATTTATTTTTTTCTTTATGAATTGTTTAAAGTAATATGAAAATAAAGATTAAAACATTAAAGAGAAAGACAGTTCTTTTAGTTTTACTATACTAACACAGTTGTGAAAGTTCTAGCAACTTGTAGACACAATATTAAGCTACTATTACTAGCCTGAATCTTGAAAAACATGAGAAAACAAGTTGTTTATGTGGAAGTAATTTCAGTCCCCTAATAATTTTAAAAGAAAATCTCCACTTCTCCATTTTGATTACTTAATTTAAATGCTACACAGAGAATTGGCTTTGCTGAGAAATTCTCCTCCAGTTGATGACTTTCTCATGGCTCTTTTCCACTTAAATTTTTTTCACAAGGGTATTTATATCCTGAAGGATGGATTTGATTTGAGTTGACATTTTCAGATCGTTTTATTAAAATTATTCTTGTTAGCTGGCAGAAGCCTCGTTGTCCAAGCTCTAAACTGTGAATGAAATGGTCCTCAAGGTATTGTATATTGTGTACTACTATCTCAGTATTTAGCATGTAGCTACATATAACTTTTAAAGGATTTGGTATTTGTCTGTAGTTAATATATACCTTATTGGTGCACACACAGATATGGTTGGGACAACGTGCCCGCTCTGGATCAAAGGAGAAACATAACTAATTTTTATGAGTATATGGTTAAATGTTGCTCTTAATTTTCCCTATGTAACTGCATAGGAATTCCATTGAGTTACTCAAGTATAACAGAGAATAGAATTTGGCCAGTATCTGTAATTTCTACTCAAACAGTCAGATGTTCAGCAGCTTTATCTGCTCTATAATGTTACAAGTAAAAAAGATCCTGAATTCCAAGATTACTACTTCAAAATTTAATCTTCTAGTACTCGAAATGGCAGAATTTCAGTGTCTAAAACTGCCCACGAGAACTGTCCGCCCCAGTTCTTTTATGTTAAAACATTTTTCTCATTTAATATTTCTAAATTATCTTTCCAGTAACCAGAACTGGACAAATTAGAGCTGAGATGATTGGTTCTTTAATTTGGAAGCTCTTGTGGTAATGCCTCTTGTGGTGGGATCTTGCTTCACTCAGTTAAGTCATTTTACCACATGCAGTGTTGTCAACTCTTATGGGTCTCACACTATTTGGGGGTTTTCTTAAATTTCCAGCTCCTAGAGAAAAATGGCTGAGAGAATCTCAGCTTTCATGTTTTATTAAAAAAGAAAAGGGGAGGGGAGTGTCTAGCCCTCATGGTTGCAGAGAAAAACGTGGTGATGTCACCAAAGGGTATCCTAAAGCCCAGAAAACAGATAAAGCTTGGGGTTGGCCATACTGCACGTTTTGCTTATCTCTAACTGAATTCCTTTTGGGTTACTCAATATAATAGTTCTTAGACAACTTCTATTCTTGTGAACAGATTTTTATTTTCCTTCATCATCATGGCTGCTATTGCTTCAAGTCTAGGGAAACCATCTCCAGGTCAGGCATTGTAACTTCCAGGTTCTGGACTGAAAAATTACTGTTAATGAGTCCACTGGCTAATCTGCCCTTGTGAATGACTCCGTATAGATTAGACCAATCAATGAATTTAAATTCAGATATTCTGTGATGGACTTAATTTTTTCAAGATACTTAAATTTTTTTTCCCCCAGATGGCATGCCAACTTTTGTGTAGAGCAAGGTATGCTGGTTAAAGGAATCTTGGCAAATCTGAAATAATAGGATAAAACAACAAACTTTTCAATTCAGACCGTTTGCTTGAAAGTGGGTTGGGCTACTGTGTTGTGGATTTTTAAATCTCCCAAGAGGCAAGCTCCTTTTACACAGACAAGTAGTCAGAAGATTTGAATTTTGGGGGACAGAGTTAGTCACCTGACATGGACAGATTAATTTGTTGCGGACATCTTTGTCATAATATTTGTGAGCCCCAAGAAGCACAGTTTGTTAAACTGATTCTTGCCTTTCTAAAAAATAGTCCCTTCAGTTACCTTGGTATCATGACCGTCTTGTGTTTATCTTACATGCCTGCTTGTTGCTTATGCATGGATTGCCTCTGTTAATTTTTTTTTGAGTGGGGGGGGCTCTTCATTAATATCCTATATTCTGATTTTTTGTACAGTAACTGCAGAAAAACAATGTTAAATGTTAAGATTGTGCGGTCAAGAACTCAAAATCTAGGAAATTCCAAAGATTGCAATTGCTGTGGCATTTTAAAACAGCCATACTGTACATTCTCCGTTACATGATGTAGACTGTATTTTATAACCAAGTAATGCAATCTTACCATATCAGGGGGGAAAAGTGTAGAAAAAGTGCAATTTGGCTGAGTTACTTTTGAAATTTCCTGACTTACTAATGCATTCCCATACAGCTATAATATTACATTACTACTAGAGGGGTCTTTTCACCACTTAATTTCCTATGATTTTTAACTATAGGTTTGAGTGGAGAAAGCAATAAATAAGGTTATCAGATAGTGCACCTTTCAGTTTCTTCTTACTTCACAGTGGAACTTGTAATTTCATTGAACCAAGAAGAATAAATTTAGGCATACTTCTGTCACCCCTACTCACATTGTGTAGTACCTGCAATAAAGTACTAAATATAAAGAGAGACAGAACCCCATTTCTTAGTGAATTGCATACGCATATGTATGATAAGAACATCTCCTACTGGCTGTGGTCGGTATGCAGTTTTCAAATGGTCAAACCAATATCTATTGTTAAATTAAACCAGATTTCTTTTTCAAACCAAGTGAAGGCAATATTCCTCAATGGGAACTATATCTATGAGAAATGTCAGTTTTCAGCCATTTTTGCTGTAGCCCAGTTTAAACAAACATGCAGTTAGTTTTTAAAATAGCAAAGAAGGCATATTCCTAATACTCCAGTTACAAGGTCATTCAGCTCTTCCTGTATGATATCTCAGTCCTTCTCTGTATTGTCAATACCTCCCAACTTGGTGTAATTCACGAACTTAATTAGCACATTCCTACTTTTAATGCCAAGGTCAGTAATAAAAAGGTTAAATAAGATCGATCCCAAGATCGATCCCTGAGGAACTCCCCTAGTAACCTCCCTCCAGCTCGACAGTTCACCTTTCAGTATGACCTGTTGTAGTTTTCCTTTTAGCCAGTTCCTTATCCACCTATCTATTTTCATATTAATCCCCATCTTTTCTAATTTGACTAATAAATCCCTATGTGGAACTGTATCAAATGCCTTACTGAAATCTAGGTAAGTTAGGTCCACTGCATTCCCATTGCATAAGAGGGACATCAAAATCTACTCATTTCCTTATACAGTAGTGGGGAAGTGTTTGGAAAATACCTTCCTGTGTGGATGGGGCACTACTTCAGTGCACTCCAACTCTTGCTGCTTTAATGCCTAGTATCAGCCCCGTTGTCTCCTGCAAACTCATGTTCTATTCTGTTTGAAAGCTTTTCACCCATTTCTGTGACCAGTATGGAAAAGTTCTTATTGATGGGGCTTAATGTATTTTTCTGACTACATGTCATTACATAAATGCAACAAACTTCTGTCCAAATCTAGCAGTCTGTCTATCAGAGTTGGAAGTCGGGAGCTGAAACAAATGAAGGACTTGATTCTACCCTCCAAATACCAGAGTATGTTGCCACATGAAAACTCAGAGACCACCTTCAGAACCAGTCTGCTACTAACAGTTGAAAGAGGAAAACATTTGTACATGTACATGCTCTGTGTGTGTGTGTGTGTGTGTGTGTGTGTGTGTGTGTGTGTGTGTGTGTGTGTGTGTGTGT